>JAPVLO010000298.1:1582500-2037500 GCA_027257055.1 Cephalopachus bancanus | reverse complement strand
GTGCTTTCCTTATTTTATTCCTGGGTGATCTTATTTTTCTTTCAGAAAAAAACTTATGATACAAATGCTGATATCATCCTTATTTTACAAATAAGAAAACTTAAGTAGAGACAGCTGAAAAAAATGGTCCCTCGCCAAATAGCATAAAGAATGTTAGAGCCAGTGTTTTAATCCTGCCAGTTCACCTCAGAAACCAGTACTCTTAAACACTGCCCTATATAACCTTTACGTTTAAGTCACTTTGCTCTTTGAAATTGGAGCTAGACTGTGAAAAAAAAGTAGGAGCTACCTAATCATAATAACTAATGTTTATGAATCATGTATATATGCCAGGGATTTACACATATTATTTCCTTTAATCTTCTTAACCCTACATTGTGAATGAAAAAAGAGACACAGTGTCACCAAAAAGGACATAATAACAATTAATAGAGACATGATACTAGTCTGGTGACTCTGACTCTAGAGACCAAACACTTAATCTTTAGGTCAAGATAAACAGTCTAAAAAAGATAATAAAGAATGCACAGATACCAGACTGCCAAGTAGAAGGGAAGTATTAAGTGGAGAATAGTGAGAGACTCTTTTGCTGGGTAGGGTGGGTCCCAGACTACAGAATAAGGTGAAGGAGGCTACTTTTTAAATATAGGGAACAACTGAGAAGCAATGAAGAGTTGCCGGTCAAAGAATGCAAGATATCACTATGTTTGCGGAGGTTTGTTGGATAGCAGTAAGCACTGGAGACTGGAAGGGAGCATGAGAGATGGGGAGTAAACAATAAATAATGAGTTTTTGTTACACTGCAAGAAAGTAGGAGTTTTAAGAAACTGACAAAATGGTATTACTCTGAGACATATTTCAAAGGCAAATATCTTTTGAGACTGACAGACCGTAGAAGATAAAGAAAAAAAATAAAGTCAAGAGTAATTCAAATACTTCACCTGGGATACTTGACAAATGATGTTATCACAGACAAAACAAAAAATTTAGTTAAAGAAGCCAATTTGAATTCAAAGTAATATGTTTGGTTGAATTTGTCATACTGATAGTAATTTAAAAAATATACAATCTTTGGGTAATTAAAAATCTGAAGATGGAATAAAGTCCAAAGAGGATGAGGAATGAGAAAGGCTATTGAGTTTGGAAGTGAAGGCAATTTTCATAAAGTGATGTGAATTGAAGGCCATTTTTTAGGGAGGTGTTTGAGTGATGGTTTGAAACCAAAGAAAAATCTGAATATGGAAATTTATATTCTAAAAATCATCCATGTGACATAATCAGTAAAATCTAAGGAGTGATTGAGTCTTCAAGAAAGGAGGTAGACTGCAAGGATTTTGGACAGTGAGCAGGATGGCCTTCCTTTGGAGGTTAGAGAAAGAAAGCATGCCACGAAGAGCATAATAGGCAAGGCTCTTGGAAAGGTAGGAAACAGAATATCAACAATAAAGGGGAACTGAAGCATCAGAGAAAAAGTTTAAAAACCTGTGTGCAAGTACACACAAATGCTATGGTTAGTAAGAAAAGGTTGGGAAAAAGTCTAGTAGTTTTTATAAAATATTTGTCTCTGATTACATTTAAAGGACAATCTAAATATTCATCAACCAGGGTGAGTAAAAAAACAAATTGTGGTATATCCATACAATGGCATATATATTACTCAGCAATAAAAATAAATGGCGAACTATTGGTCTATGAAACAACATGGATAAACTACTTCAACATAAAAATTTGAGCATAAAATAATAATGTCACATGAAAACATATATACTGTATGATTCAATTTTTAAAAGAATTCTATAAAGCTAACTAATTTCTATTGACTGAAAGTAGATCAATGATCACCTGATAGATTAGGGTGGACTATAAAAGGGTACAACAAAACTGTTGGGATGGTGGATTATGTCATTCGTGGTGATTTTCATGGGCGTGTGTGTGTGTGTGTGTGTGTGTGTGTGTGTGTGTGTGTGTGTGTGTGTGTGTGTGGTGTATGTCAAATTTACTGATTTGTACAATTTGAATGTGTGCAGTTTATTGTATATCAATTATACCTCAGGAGAGTTGTAAAATAATAAAGAATTTCCATAGAATAATAATGCTCAAGTTAGATTTCAATGAGTTAATAAAATGGTAAATGAAAATAAAGTAGCAGGAACCTTAGATCACATAACACATATTTCAGATCATTGTCCATAACAAAAGGAAACTGAAATGGATGAGTAGGGAAAATGACTCTTTCCCTTCTTTATTAAAGATAGTGAAGACATAGTTTATTCTTACTGTGTATTTACTTTTCCTCCTGTAGCTCCAAGGTAAAATATATAAGTGGCATCTGTTTTCTAGTTTTATATTTTTTCCAGAAACAATGATAAGTTGTAGAATAGATATGTTTTAATTATTTATTAAAAATGTAAACTGCTTCGAGCAATATAGCACCATCCATTAAAGTGGCTAATTTTGAAAGCGTGAGTGTGTATATAAGTCTAATAATTTCAATTATCCGTCAACTCAAAGTAGCAACTTGGGAGCCTGCCACAAAATCTCCAGTCTCCTTGTCACCAATCTGCCCTGAGGGAAACTAATCTTGATGGCGAATTCTGCCTGTCTTGAGAGGGAAAAAATATGTGTGTAATCTCGAGATAAAATTTTAACTATGACTTTTGTGAAATGTTTTGGAACATAACTAAAAATATAGCTTCCTTCAAGTTGTTATAGTGTAGTTTTTCATGATCGTATCTATCTTTCTCTCTCTCTTTTTTTAATCTGTGGAGCTATTTTCAAGCTTTCCTAATAGCCATCATTTTCATTTTCACCTTTCCACACACATAAAGCACCACTATTTGCTGATTATCACTTCTTTTGGATAAGGTGAAATTTAATTTTACTGATCATTGCTTATAATGTGGGCCTAGAGCCAGAGATCAAGCTTCCCAATCCAATCTCCTTTTCCCTTTAGGTA
This sequence comes from Cephalopachus bancanus, assembly GCA_027257055.1. Lineage (NCBI taxonomy): Eukaryota > Metazoa > Chordata > Mammalia > Primates > Tarsiidae > Cephalopachus > Cephalopachus bancanus. The sequence continues at coordinate 2,034,544 of JAPVLO010000298.1, read as the reverse complement.
AATAGATTTCCCTTTCCCAATCATTGAGTATTGCACATAAGAACGAGGAAAAAATGTTTATTGAGGTATATTTAGAAAAGGAAAAAAAGGTAAATGATCATCTAAAATTGTTCTTGTCTTTTTCTCAAGTTCTTTTTTAAAAATATCACCCAATGTATGAAGACTTTTTTTTTTTTTTTTTTTGAGTTGGAGTCTCACTCTGTCGCCCAGACTGGAGTGCAGTGGCGGCTCCCGGCCACCGCAGCCTCGACCTGCTGGGCTCCGGCGATCCTTCCGCCTCAGCCTTCCAAGTACCCGGAATTACAGGCATGCGCTACCACACCCGGCTGATTTTTTGATTTATTGTAGAGATGAGGTCTCCCTGCCCAGGCGGGTCTCGAACCCGCGGGCTCAGGCAATCCACTCACCTCAGCCTCCCAAAGGCGCGGGATTACAGGCTGAGCCACAGAGCCCGGCTGACTTTTTTTTTTTTTTTTGAGTTGGAGTCTCACTCCGTTGCCCAGACTGGAGTGCTGTGGCACACTCACGGCCATCCCAGCGTCGACCTGCTGGGCTCCGGCGATCCTTCCTGCTCAGCCTTCCAAGTAGCCAGAATTACAGGCGTACACTACCACGCCCAGCTAATTATTTATTTATTTATTGTAGAGACAAGGTCTCACCATTTGCCCAGGCTGGTCTCGAACCCTCGGGCTTAGGCAATCCACTTGCCTCGGCTTCTCACAGTGCTAGGATTACAGGCTGAGCCACTGAGCCCAGCCTGTATGAAGACTTCTGATGAAGTTGTGAATTATTTTAGAAGAGTTCCGACAAATGTGTCTTATATGCACACATTTTTAAATATTGTTAAAGATAATCCCATTAATATTACTGCTGCGTTCTAGTGGTCCTAGTATGAGTACACTTGTTTATTTAGCAAGATTTGAGGGGCAGGTGGGAGTCATTTGTAATTGTATTCTGTGTATGTTAAACTTTAGTAGTTGGTGATTAGACACAGTAGCTCCCATAGCATTTGATGTTCATGTATGATTTAAGTGCACGTAGATTTCACCTCCATGATCATAAGAATATTGGGCCTGCCTCATTGGATTGCTATACAAATGAAATATAATGGTAGATTTTAATCTCTTGATAAATTACATGACACACCAGCCACTTAATAAGTGTTAGATAATCTTTTGTGCATGAAAGGGAGAAATAAGGATACATTCATATTTGCATGTTTTTGCCTAAAGTGACCCTAGAAAGTAAATACTAGATAGGGATGAGAGTTTTTTTTTTCTTTATGTGGAGTAGAAACTGAGCAGATGGAGGACAAATATGGGGAAGAATTTTCTCTGTACACCTTCATCATATATATATTTTTATTTTTAGTCATATGACTATATTATCTATTTGAAAAGTTAAATTGAAAATTATCTGAGCTTTTTTCATTCATTTTGGTGCCCTTTCTGATGATCATTTCTTTTAACCTGAACTATCTCTTCGAGTGTCTGTCTCTCGCAGTTTCTCTGTAGAACATATGCTTGTGTGTGGAGTCAGGGATACTCAGATTGTAAACTTAAGAGAGAAAGGCAGGAAGCAGTACTTTTTAGGCCTATCATGAGCAGATGGGCCTAACAAACATTTTTCAGTAAAGGTTAAAAAGTGAAATAATATCATTTCTGAACTAGATTTGGGCACTGCTGATTTTTAAATAATAGTTTAAAGAGGAATCATTTCAATGTTCTTTTTAAGGTAAATCTTATTTTAATGATCCCATACAACTGCTGTTTTCTTTTTCTTTTTTTTTTTTTTTTGCGTTGGAGTCTCACTCTGTCGCCCAGACTGGAGTGCAGTGGCTGCTCCTGGCCACCACAACCTCAACCTGCTGGGCTCCAGCGATCCTTGCACCTCAGTCTTCCAAGTACCTGGAACTACAGGCGCGCGCTACCATGCCCGGCTAATTTTTTGATTTATTGTAGAGATGAGGTCTCGCCAAGTTACCCAGGTGGGTCTCGAACCCGCGGGCTCAGGCAATCCACTCACCTCAGCCTCCTAAGGTGCGGGATTACAGGCTGAGCCACCGAGCCCGGCTCAACTGCTGTTTTCTGAATCTGGCCAATCTCTATGACTGTGTGCAAGAATTTATTTTATTTTTAAATTTTTTTGTAAAGATGTAGGGTACAATTCACAAGTCTTTGTACAGGCAAAGTTTGGGCCTCACTTTGGTTCCCACTTCACCTGATTTGAGGTCAGGCATCCTTATTAATGAAGTATGCCCTCACTCCCAGAAGTTTCCCACTACTGCCAAACCCTTTCTTGTAATATTATGATAATTGTTCAGGATCTGCTTATGAGTGAGAATATGTGGTACTCAGTTCTTTGATTCTGTGATAGATCACTGAGTATTACAGACTCGAAATTTATCCAAGTTGCTGCAAAGTTCATAATTTTGTCTTTCTTTATGGCTGCATAATATTCCATCATGTGTATGGACCACTTTTTTTTATCCAGCCTACTTTTAATGGGCAGTACAGTTGGTCCATATTTTTGCTATTATGAATAGTACAGCAATAAGCATGCGTGCACAGGTATCCTTTTTACAAAATGATTTGAGTTCCTCCGGATATATTACGAGAAGGGGAATTGCTGGGTGGTATGGGAGGTCAATTTTTAGTTCTTTTAGGAATCACCACACTGTTTTCCACAGAGGATGTAATTGTGTGCAAGAATTTAATGAGGCTTTTCTTTTGCTTTATCACATAATAGTTCCCCTTCTAATACAAACATTATTTGTGTTGAAGTATAGGCTTAAATGAGTCAGAACTTATTAATGATTATAAAATCTAATAATTAGTTTAAAAAGATTATTGAAAAACTATTGAAGACTGATTTACCACCAGTAGTAATTACTCTTTATTATAGTTCATCTTTGTCAGAGTCAAAGTGCAAAGCACTTTAAAATGTATTACCTTATTTGATTTTTATAGCAATCCTATATGATCAATGGTACTAGTTCCAACAGATTGAAAAAGTGAAAAAAAAATAACTGCTTAGAAAATTCCTTCTACACTACTGGTGGGAATGCAAACTAGTTCTACCTGTATGGAAAACAGTGTGACAATTTCTAAAAGAACTAGAAGTTGGCCTTCCATGTGACCCAGCAATGCCCCTACTGGGAATATACCTGGGGGAACTCAAATCACTCTACAAAAAAGATTCCTGCATATGCATGCTTATTGCAACACTATTCACAATAGCAAAATCATGGAACTACTGTGCTGCCCACTGAAAGTAGACTGGATTTAAAAAATGTGGTACATATACACAATGGAATACTATGCAGTCATAAAGAAGAACAAACATATGGACTTTCACAGCAACTTGGATGTATTTAGAGTCTACAATACTTAGTGATCTGTCACAGAAACAAAGAACAGAGTACTACATGTTCTCATTCATAAGTGGACCCTGAACATTTACTATAATACTGTAAGAAAGGGATTGGCAGTCGCGGCATAATAGCTAGGAGTAGGGGGAGACACAACATCAGTAAGGGTACCTGATATCAAACTGGCCAGAGTAGGGACCAAAGGGAGGCCCAAACTTTACTTGTGTGATGTCCAGTTGTATACCTGAATTGTATCCCAGATCATTAAAATAAAATATATATAAAAAAATAAAAAGAAAGAAAAATTTATCTAAAATAGTAAATGGTCTCAAACACAGGTCTAAAATGCAAAGTTTATGCTCCTGACCATCACACTGCTATGAGTAAGTGGTTTTCAATTATACATTTTCAAAAAAAAATTTTACTTAACAACTATTTCCGGAGTAATTAGTGTTGTTTCACTTTGTGGATAACTGAGATTGCAAAGATGACAGATACATGACTCATAATTTGTATCATGCACTGGCAGTATGGCACTGTCATAAGAAACTGACTGTCCAATCATGCTTGTCTGTAGTATTGTTATCCAAAGAGAGTGGAGATTAATAGAATAAAATCAAATATATTATCCATGGTCTGAACTAATTGCTTCAAAATCATTTTATTCTTCAATATTACTCAAAACAGATTTTAACACTTTCATATTGAGATCAAAGTTAAGAAGCAATAATAATTTTTAAAATGGATTTTTATTTTCTGGCTTAATTACGTTTTACCTATATGCAGGGTTGTTTACTATTTAAAATATTGTTTTCAATATAAAGTATATACATATTCCAAAATTTTATTTACAATTACCAAAATAAACTGGTGATTTTATTTTAAAAGTATAAAGTTCAAAAGCCGTTTTGTTACAGAATGTGAAAAAGGTACATGCAATCTGTATGTTTTACTTTTTATTTATTTTGTGGCATCATGTGACGAAAGCTGAAGAGTCTCTGTCTTATAATTTTAATATATGGTATAGTTAGTATCTAAATTTGATTATTCAGATAAAATCCAATTTAAAAACTTCTCTGTTTTGTCTTATTACTTGCAGCAATGTAACTCTAATCCTAATAAACCCTGTATTTTTCCATAATGCTATGTAAGCTTTATTGCATTATTTATGGTTACTTGGGTAAGATATTCAATGTAAGTGAAAAGTATTATCTTCATCTTTTTCCTATCATTGTCATGTTAATGTATTTAAATATGTGTCTGTGAATTGTTTAATTAGAATTTTGAGACTCTCATGAAACTGTCATTGACAGAAATGACAATACTAAACTTGTGAATTATATTTCTTATATGTGCTAAAGTCTAGACTTCTATGTTTTGTTAAAGAAATCGCACTATTAAAACATAGCAACATGTATCCTTAAAGCAGAGGGTGTATGATTTATAGGAGCAGCAAGCTTACCTAGAAATGGGGTTGCCTGCAGTTTCTTTTCCTTGTTTACTTGTTCCAGGTGCTTATTGACTTCTCACATTGCTGCTGGTGTACCATGAATACAAGCAGAAACTCATAATTGTTATGTTTCGAAACTTGCTAAAGTAATGCTTCTCTCCTGCTCTAAATATTTGAAGATATATTTGAATAGATCACTATCTTTTCATCCATTTTTAAAGCACGCATGCAACTCTGTAAATTGTTTTGTGCTTCTCTTTTAATAGAATGGAGACGAGTGAGACTTACTTTCCCATTTCTGACATGCTTGAGAGAGAAAACAAAGCTCTCCACTATCCCCAAATGGAAAAACTGCACTCTGCTAGATGGGTTTTGAAAAATAAAAAAACAAATCAAAACCTTCTAACAGCACATCTGTTCTTATTTACAGGAATTAGACAATATAAGCTGCAGCTCAGAATCAGAGGTAAGCATCACATTTAATCTGTCATGCCTGCAGGTTTTTATGGAGTTCAAACATTTTAAAAGGTTTGGCTTGATAAAACTCCCTCATTATGTTTCTTGAGGTAGCCCTGTCATCTTTGTCCAGTGTCTCACTAACAACATTTCCAGTTCAGTAGGAGCAGACATTGCTCATTGCTTTTTATTTGATCTCAGGCTATTTAATACTAGAAGATGTTGTGTGCACACCATTCTTTTAGGATTTTAAACCATTAGGTTAAAGGTACATCCAATTATGTGATATCTTTAAGCAACTTGAAAATGTAGTTTTATATATAGAAACTTACCACTGAACTATACTGAAATGAAGTTAAGGTTGTGAAATGCACTGACAATAGACAGGGAAACCAAAGTTAAGAAAGACATTTTGTCCTTCCCATGTGCTGTTGTGAAAATGAAGCAAGTTAAGTTGAGTACAAGATAAATTCAAGGACACTAGGACTTTGCTTTTGTAAATTCTCTTATAAATGCATCACATACAAGGCAACAATAATAGGTATACTTATATGGTAGCTGGGGGGTTAAAATATACTTTTACATATGTGATTTTACTGAAACCTTAAAACAGTCCTAGTCACACATCGAATAGGCTAGTAGTAGTCTGCTTTCCCCCAAAGAGGAAACAAAAGCATCTACAATTAACTATTTTCTTCACAATTTTAAGACTAGAAAAAAATGTGGTTGCATGTTGGACCCCATTCTTCATATATCAGGGTTGGTGCTCTCTGTGCGACACAGTCTTACTGCTACCAAAACATATATCTGTAGGAATGTGTCAACTCACTCATGCACATTCACGCATACCAGTGAATAACAAGAAGAAGAACAAAAGGCTCAAAGGCCGTGCAATGTGCATTTGCTGTATGAATTAGGATGCTCATAGTTCCATGCAATACCACTCAACCTGCTTTAAAGATTAAAGGAGATTCATTGGCTGATGAAAACACAAAATCCAGAGCCTTGCTCTTGTGATTCTCTGAGATCTGTCCTCAAGTGTGCCAGATTTTCTAGTAGCCATGACTCATGCTTGCAAAAAGTCAAAGGCAGTTACAGGATATCTGTGACCCAGAGTTCCCAGCACAAATATTCAGTTTCTAGTAGGTTAAAATAGCCAAGAAACCATCCCTGTAACCAAGAGTAAGACATATACACTTGGATTAGTTGCAGTGATCATTATGGTAAGGGTGAATGGAATGTCCTGTTCGAAATTGTCCAATTATTCTTCCCCTGTACAGAGGAATAGTCAATCCCATCTAACTACAAGGATGCTCTACAATGGGTGGAGGGAACATTATTTCGGTGGACACAGCCATATTATGTCCTATAATTCTGAGTTTTGGTGTAAAATTACTCTGTGCTAAGTATGTGGAATTCTAGTTATTTAATTTCAGGTATAAAGGGACAAAGAAATGTGCTCCTAAGTACATGTAAGCTCACTCTTATATTATAGATAAAATATAACCATTCATTCATTTTTTTCTATCGTTCAGTTTTTAAAATTTTTATTTTAAAAAATTTATAGGGTATTTGTGAAATTTTGAAACATGTATATAATGCATACTGAACATTTCAGAATATTCTGTGTGTCCATCACCAGGGTATAATACATTCTTGTTAAATATAGGCATCCCACTCTGCTATTAAACATTTTTATTTCTTCTATTAATTGTATGTTTGTACCACTTAACCAACTTCTCTTCATCCTTCTTCTTCAGCACCCACTCTTCCCAAACCTGTGCTCTTGATGTCTCAGGCACAAATTATTTATCTAGATCAATGTCCAGGAGAGTTTTCCTTAATTTTTATTCTAGAATTGTTATAGTTTTGTGTCTTATATTTAAGACTTTAATCCATTTTGAGTTGATTTTTGTATATGGTGGGAGACAGTGGTCTGGTTTCATTCTTCTGCGTGTGACTATTCAATTTTCCCAGCACCATAAAAAAGCTGCCCTTTCCCCAGTATAGGGTCTTCTCTGCTTTTTTGAAGATCAGTATGCTGTAAATATGTAGTTTTATTTCTGGTTCCCTATTCTGTTCCACTTGTCTATATGTCTGTTTATATGCCAACATGACGCTGCTTTGGTTAGTTTAGACTTGTAATATATTTCAAAATCAGGTAATATGATGCCTTCAGCTTTGCTCTTTTTGTTTATGATTGCTTTTCAGTATCATTGCTACCATTACTCATTTTTGGTTCCAGATGAATTTTGGAATAGTTTTTTCTGATTATTTGAAAAATGATGTTGGTATTTTGATAGGGATTGCATTGAATCTGTATATTTCTGTGGACAATATGGTCATTTTAATCATATTAAATCGTGCAATCCATAAGCATAAGATTTTTTTCATTTGTTTGTGTCATCTTCAATTAATTTTATCAGTGTTTTGTAATTTTTCTTGAATAGATCTTTCCTGTTCTTGGTTAAATTTATTCCTGGCCAGGCATGGTGGGTCAAATCTGTAATCCCAGTATTTTGGGAGGCTGAGTCGAGTGGATTGCCTGAGCTCAGGGGTTTGAGACCAGCCCGGGCAACTTGGTGAGACCTGGTCTCTACAATAAATCACAAAAATAAGCCAGGCGTGGTAGTATGCACCTGTAGTTCCAGCTACTTGGAAGGCTAAAGCAGAAAGATCGCCTGAGCCCAGCAGGTTGAGGCTGTGGTGACCATAAGTGTGCCACTGCACTCGAGCCTGGGTGACAGAGTGAGACTCTAACTTAAAAAAAATTTTTTTTGATGACTAGTGAGGCTGAGCATTTTTTCATGTATCTATTGACTGCTCGTATGTCTTTTTTTGAGAACTGTCTATACATATTTTTTGTTCACTTTGTAATGAGGCTGTTTGCTTTTTTCTTTTCTGCATGTTTGAGTTCCTTGTAAATCCTAGATGTTAGGCCTTTGTCAGACATACAGTAGGCATATATTTTTTCCCAGTCTTTGGGCTGTCTACCTGCTCTCTTGATGGTTTATTTGACTTTGCAGAAGCTTGTCAGTTTGATGAGGTCCCACTTGTCTATTTTATCTCTTATGGCATGGGCACTTGGTGTTTTGATCAGGAATTGATTGCCAGTTCCAATTTCCATAAGGGTGTCTCCTGCGTTTTCTAAGGTTCTTATAGTTTGAGGTTTTACGTTTAGTTCTTTGATCTATTTGGATTTGATTTTTGTTTATGGTGTTGCTATATCCTTTTGCTAAGTTGATTTCTTTATTATTATATAATGACCTTTATCTTTTTTTCTGTTTTTGATTTGTCTTTTTTTTTTTAACCTGATATCACTATAGCTATTCTCGTTTACTTCTAGTTTTTGTTTGTGTGGAATACCTTTTCCCATCCCTTAACTTTCAGTCTATATGTGTCTTTACTGATAATCTGAGTTTCTTGATACCAACATATAACTGGATCTTTTTTCTATTAATTTGTTTGCTCATTCTATATCTTTTAAGCGGAAGGCTTAGTCTGTTTATGTTCAAGGTTATTACTATGTGAGGCTTTGTTCCTGTCACAGTGTTTTTTTTTTTAATTGCATTATATACCCTTTGTTCCTTTCTTTTTATATTATTTTTATCATTGTAGTCTGGTGGATTTCTATAGTAGTATTATTTGATTCCTTCTTTTCCTCCTTTGTGTGATTACTTTACCAGTGAGTTTTATACTTTCATGTGTTTTCATGATAGTGAGTGCTGTCCTTTTGCTTTCATTTTTAGGACTGTTGTTTCATGTTTAGGACAGTCTAGTAGTAATGAGTTCCTTCAGCATATACTTTTCCTGAAAAACTTTTTCTACTTAATTTATGAAGGATAATTTTGCTAGAAATAGTAATGTTGGCTGACAGATATTTTTTTCAGCAGCTTGAATATATCATCATCTTATCTTCTTGTTTGCAAGGTTTCTGCTGAAAAATCTGCTGTTAGTCTGATGGGTTCTTTTTGTAGGTGACTAGACACCTTTTTTTGCTGGTTTTAGAATTCTCTTTATCTATGACTTTAGACAGTCTGACTGTAAATGGGTTGTGCAGAAAACATTTTTGCATTGTATATTCCCAGAAATCATTAAGTCTCCTGTATCCAAATGTCTAAATCTTTTTCTAGACTTGGAAAGTTTGCATGTATTATTTTGTTAAATAGGCTTTCTAATTCTTTTAACTTATCTTTGCCCTTCAGAACACTAATAATTCAAGTATTTGGTGACTTTTTGCTGCACTATATTTCAGAAAGACTTTATTCATTATTTTTTATTATTTTTTTTGATTTTTGCCTGGCTTATTTCAAAAGACCTGTCTTTAAGTGCTATTTTTTTCTTCTGCTTGATCTAGTCTGTTGTTGCAGGTTTCAAATATATTTTCTATTTCCTTCAATAAATTATTCAATTACAGAAATTCTATTTGGTTCTTTTAAAAGATATCTCTTTGAGAAATTTTTCATTCGTAGCATGAGGTTTTTTTTGTTTTTTGGGTTTTTTTTTTTTGGTATTGCTTTTGACAATTCTTTTATATCTCACCAAGCTTCTTTAAAGTCAATATTTTGAATTTTTATATGAGATTTTGAAATTTTAAAAATTATGATCTATTACTGGAGAATTATTTTATGCCTTTGGAGTTGTCATATTTTCTTGCTTTTTCATGTTTCATGTATCCTTACATTGATATTTACACATCTGGTTAACAGTTGCTTCTTTCTATTTTTGAACTTTTGTAGGGGAGGAATTTTTTTCCTGAAGATGTATCCCTGATGTTAATTAGGTAGGGCAGTTTGGGTTTGATTCTGGATGTGTGCAGTAGTGTGGTTGCTATGATTTCTTTGGCTATAAATAGCATTAGTAGTAAGTATCTGCAGTTTTCTCAGTGGGTTAAAGTGCTGTGGTGAAGTTGTGGTGGTGACTGGGGTGCCAAGTGATCCAGTTTTCTAGCCCTAGGGGTGGCAGTGGTAGACTCTATGTGCCTATCCTTGTTCCCTGAAGTTGTTTATGTTGGCATCAGTGTTAGCAGTTACTTTTGGTCTGATTTTTAGGACTCCATATGTCGTGCTCAGATGCCAGTAAGTGACAGCAGTAGAACTAGACAAGTGGGTGAGTTCTTAGGACCCTGGGAAGCTAACACGGTGAGAGAAGTGGCAGTAGCAGTAGCAGGGCAATTCACTAGGTCTGAGATAGGTGTGTGTTAATGTTGAAAGTGGCTGTGATGGATGGGCCAGTCTCTATGAAAGCAGGTGGCACTTGCTGGTAAATGCCAGCTGAGGTAGTAGCGGCCAGGAGTTTAGGCCCAAATTCAGGCTTTTGGGAAGAAGTGTCCAGATGTCCAAGGTAATAGGTCGGGTTAGGTAATCTGCAGGACCTCAGTTTATGTGATATTTCTTGAGGTTGGAGATGAAGCCAGGGTGGCCAGGCTTGTGCTTTCCCCCAGTGATGAGAATAGGCACAACCCATGATAGGTAAGGTTTGGGTGATCTTCAGGTTCCAGTCAAAGTGTGCAGGTGAGGGACAGTAGCAGTTGCATTGAGACTCTGCTGTTAGAGAGTTGAGGCTATCCTCAGTTGCCACAGTCTTGGCTGGTGGGTGGGGAATGCACATTCCTTTCATGCCCCATCCCAGTAACACTCAATGTCCACCTTTGGCAGCAGACACTCCAGCCCCAGCTGCAGAAGCCTTTACTCAGCCTATGACCAAGACTCAGTGGCAACTTGTGCCCCACTTGCATTCTATTCTCATTCCTGGCAGTGCTCACTTCCCAGCACTGGAAGCACAGTCCATGTCTCACTCACTTCTCAGGCTTGTCTACAGGAGTCTACTCCCAACTAACGCTCAAGTCCCAGCAGTAACAGCCTGGGTTTCCTTTATACCTTAATCCTGATGCTTCTGTGCCCCATGACAGAGGACTAGGTTTGAAAATAGTGTCTTTCTGTAGCCACTTCGATCTCAGAAATGATATGGGACCCAGCATGAGCTCCCTCCCTGGAGTAATTCTGCCCCATGGTCTCCCATTTACTCCCTGTGTTATTTTCAGGGCTTGAGAGGGTCCAGCGGCTTTCCCATGCAAAATTCCATGGTGGTGATATGGGCCACTGGAAGTCTCTCACTTATTATTTCCTGTATTGGGAAATTACTGTCAGCTCCCAGCTGTTTCTGGCCAAGCAGGCTGCCTCTCTTCCTTCTCCTTTCTTGCTTTTAATACTTTCTATCACTTCTCTGATGAATTCTAATTTTCTCTTGGGTAATGTATTTGAAATATGTTTACATATACATTATTTTGATTATTCTAAGCGGAGAAGGTGGGCATGAAATGCTTCTAGTCAGCCAAAAAAACTGAATGCAGTTTTTTAAAAAATTCAGCTTTATCTCTACTTTTCATTTTCAATTATCTTTATTTTAATAAAGTAGAAATTTTAATGCATTAGATAGGTATTCTTTCTGTTGATTTATGCTTTTGAAAATGTGATTTGTTGTTTTATGTGCATAATTATAGTGGCATAAATGGTATTGTGCTATCCAACTAAATAGTATGTCTTCACGATATACCTATACAAGTACATCTAGTTTATTGCTTCTTGTTGCTGTACAATTATTCAGGGTGAGCATATATTGCATTTTACTTAATCACTTCATAAGCAATGGATAACAATTTGGTTCCCAATTTCCACCACCACAAATATCATTGTAACAATTTTATGCCAACCTCTTCTTACAGACTTGAGTGAGTATGTATTTGGCTTATATACACAGAACCAGAATGAGTTGGAACTTGGTAGTTATAAACTTAAGTTTCTAGAAACAGATTAGCAGCTCTCTCCAGAATGGCTCTTTCAGCCTACACTCCCCACTAGGAGTACACAAGACTTATCTATCGTCAGCATTTATTAAATTCAGCATTATTACAGTGCTTTCAGTCAAGTATTAATGCAGAAATGGTACAAATGTATGTATTTTAAGAATAAAAGGGTTTGATGTGGTAATAACTTTCAAAAAAATTGGTGGATAGGATGCAAAAGCAAACCTAGGCTGGCTCTCTAGGAATGACACCAGAAAAATATTCAAATATCTTATATAGAGAGTTACAACCTCTGAGGCCACCATGGAACTTTTGAGCTTAAGAACACACTGCTGTGGCTGCTATCTAAGTCCCAGGGAACTAAAACTAGAAAGTTGTTACCAGTATTATTATAGAGGCAAATACTTCTTGGCTTTCCCAAAATGACACTCAAAATTCTGGAGAATAGTGCATCCCTGCAGGAGTAGCTCATACCTCTGAATTGATTTCTACTAGCAAAAATAGCAAAAAGGGCAGGAAGAAGACCTTTGTTTCTCATCTTCCAAAGTTTATGAACATTCACCTAACTGGTAGAACTTATTTTGTTCCTAGAATCTTAGCTGCAATGGAGTGTGGGTTATGTGGCTTTAGGTTTTTTGGTCTCTTCAATCCCTTGTTGATTTGACTAAATATTCTAGATATAGACACCTTGCCATTTTGCACAGTGCAATTATTTCTCATAGTATGTTATGTCTGTTGAATTATTCATAATATTCTTTTTATTTACAGAAATATTTATTTAGTGTAATAAAATTTGTTATTTTCCATCTTATAACCTGCAATTTCAGTTTTATTTAAAAAGGATTTCCTTATCCTGCTTCTGCAAGGATGAATTATTTTCTAATGAATGTTTGAATTTAATAGTTTAAAAAATATTTTGAAGTAGTCTTTATTCCATCTGACATCTACTAATGTATATATGGTGATAGGTATATATCTCATTTCCTTCTTATAAATTGTTTTCTATTAAATATACATTTCTATCATATAAATTTTACCACATTCAGAGAATTTCTTAGTTTTCATTATTGCTAAGAGATGATTATGTTTTTGTTACAGATGTTTAAAGAAGTACTTATTTAAAGAAGTATCAAATATTGAAATGGATTTTTTATGTGAGCCTATTATGTAATGGATTATTCTAATTGATTTTCTGATATTGATTATCTGTTATAGACTGCTACTTATCCTTGCTGCTAGTTGGGGCTACATGAATAAGTTTTCAAAATAGAATGATAGTAAAGTTATGGTGAATGACTTGCAATGAATCTCGAACTTAGCACACAACAATGGGCCTGAACATTGATCATTTTTGTCTTCCAGTTGACTTGAAATGACAATGACTGGAGTGATTTAGAAGTCATAGATTAAGCATGGTAGACCTATCATGCAACCCTGAACTAATCAAAATCTCCCATGAGATTAAAAATAAACTTCTATTTAAAACACTGAAATTTGGGGTTTCGTTGTCACCTCAGTTAAATTTTTACCCAATTATATCCTTGAAGTTATCCTAATTAAATTACTTAAATCCTAATTCATCAGAATGTACTATGTTTTTGTAAATGTATTATTTGATTGATTTGACCGATCTTTGTGGTAGATTTAAAATGTCTCTTAATAAACAAAATGTGACTAAATTTTTTTCTTATACAATCAATAATTTCAATAATACTTTTATATAATCTTATATGTCATCATTTTAAATAAAATTGTATTCAACTTTTAAAATAATCCTGGCAGCTTTTACTCTTTTAAAAAAATTCTGAAAAAATACTTGCAAAATGCATGTGTTCTGGGTTGAATTGTGTCCTCCTCTCAAAAAATATGTCTAAGTCCTAATTCCCAATTTTTATAAATGCAATCTCATTTTGAAAAGGTCTTTGTAAATGTAGCTAAGTTAAGGTTAGGTCATTAAGGTAGGCCTTAAAATGAGTGGAGTCCTTTTAAGAAGATGAAAATAAATACAAAAACACATGAATAGAAAAATGCTGTGTGAAGATCAGATACACAAAAGAAGATGACACAGATGACAATGTTATGACAGAGGGCAAGAGATTGACGTTATGTAGTTGCAAACCAAGGAGTATCGCAGATTGCAGCAATGACCACCAGCTCAGAGAGAGAGAGAGAGAGAGAGAGAGAGAGAGAGAGAGAGAGAGAGAGAGAGAAAGGAGTGGGGGAGAGAAAGGCTTTGCTGACACCTTGATTTTGTACTTCTAATTTCCAGAACTGTGAAAGAGTAAATTTCTGTTATTTTAAGCCATCTAATATGTGATAGTTTATCATGCAACCCTTAGGACTAATATAGATTTTGTCACCGGGAGGTAGGATATTGTGATAACAAATACCAAAAAATGTGAACGTGGCTTTGCAACTGGGTAATGAATAGAAGCCTAATTATGGAGAAGCATGCCCAAAAAACTTTACATTGCCTTGAAGAAGCTGTTGGCAGAAATATGGACATTAAAAGTGCTTCTGATGGGGTTTCAGGTGGAAATAAAAATCATGTTTTGAACACTGGAGAAAAGATAACCCTTGTTTAAAAAGTGATAGAGAACATGATGGTTTGGAAAATTCTTATTTAAAAATATGAGAAAACATGCTGTATGGAAAAAAACTCCATGGCTATACCTGGATAAACTTTTGACAGAGAGATTAGATACATGGCTCATGGATATAATAAACTGTCTCAGTAGAAACACTGCCAGCTTGGACTGAAGATAATAGAGATGAAAAAAAGAAGGAAAGCTGATAGATTTCTGGGATTCTAGAGACAGAAAATGAGCAGTTAGAGCTACTCAGCTGTGAACATCTGTTACTCTTCAAGAAAAGATTAAGAAAGCTTCCTAAGGTTGCTCAGAAGTCAGTGGGAGTTTTAAGGACTGAAATGTGGGGTGGCCACTACTGTGGGTCACAAGAGCAAGAGTTCCTTTTGCTGAATGCTGAAAGAAAGTGGGCAGCTATCTTAGTGAGCCCAGTGTACATAACTACAGAGAATTACTTTCAGGTCTTAAAATCAGATGGACTTTTTCAGGATGGTCTTCACTCTTGCTTGAGACATGTGGTCCTTTTCTTTTTTTAACCTCTAGTTAGTCTCTTTTGGAATGGAATTATCTATTTTATGCCTATCACATCATTGCATTTTGGAAGAAGATAACTTGTATTCTCTATTTCAAAGGTACACAGATGGAGAGGAATTTTGCCCCAAAATGAACCATACCCAGCATCTCACCATTAACGTGATCCTTATGCTTCAGAAGAGAAAATTTGGGACTTGTTGAGTTTATTGTATTTAGAAGAAATTTTGAACTTAGAGACAATATAACAATGGGTTAAGACTTGTGGAGGTGTTTGGATACGTGAATGGATTTTGCATGTAAGAAGAATGGGGTTTAGGGAAGGAATAGAAGACAAACTGTTATGGGTTTGTGTTCCCAAAAAGGACATGTTAAAGTTCTAACCCCGAGTACCTGCGAATGTGATCTTATTTGGAAATAAGGTCATTGTAGATATAGCAAGTTAAGATCAGGTCATTAGGGTGGACCTCAATCCAATATGATTAACGTTCTTTGAAGAAGAAGAGAAGAGACAAACACACAAAGAGGAGAATGCTGTGAAGATACATATGCACAGAAGGAGGATGGCTATGTCATGATAGAGGAAGAGACTGGTGTTAAAAAACTGCAAAGCAAGGAATGTCAAGGATTGCTAGCAAACACCAGAAGCTAGGAGAGAGTACATGATCTTTCCATCATCTTGATTTGAGACTTCTAGCTCTAGAATGTTGAAGCAATAAGTTTCTGTTGTTTTGAGTCTCTTAGCAAGTGGTAGTTTATTATAATAATACTGGGAGACTAATACGGCTAGAAAAAAATATGGATGGTTTGGTAATTCTCATTTCTAAATCTATGTAGAATTATTTTTAGTAGTGATTATTATTGTTGTTATTATTATTATTATTTATTTTAGCAGAAGAGGGCTTCTGAGATGATATACATGTCTTTGACTACCATTTCAACTTACTTCATGCTAATAAGTTAAAATTTTCTATTTCTTGCACATTTTTAATCAATTTATCATGTCATTTTTAATGTTAAACTTTTTAGTTATATTTTTATTAGCATAATATTATGAGAGTGATAATGACCTTTTTTTGTTCAACAATAATTCCTTTAATTTATTTCGCTTTCTCTCTCATCTCACATATCCTTATAAGCAGCTAGGAGAAACCAAAGGACATTTTTCATACTTTGGATGAAAAGTTTTTGGCTGGATCACCCAGGCCTTGAAGCATGCTTTCTACCTTACGGTATTGTTAAACTGCAGTTTTCAATAATATTATTTTAAATATTTTCTTCATTCTCACTTGAGTCTTTGTGTTTAAGGCACTTTAAGCTTTCACTAACAATTTTCTCAAAATCCTTCCAGCTTTTCCACCTTCTGTCCACTCCTTGGTTCCAAAGTCATTCTCATATTTTAAAACTTGCTATTGCAGCATCCCACATCTTAGTGCCAAAGCATGCTTTAAGTTATCTATTGCTGTATAAATCATTAATCCCAAATTTAAAACGACAAACATTTATTATTTCACAAAGTTTATAAGGCCAAATATCTCACTTCCTTGTCATATAGCCCATGTTATATGCTGCCTGAGTATCCTTACAACATGAGAGCTGGTTTTGTCAGGAAGAGCAATCCAAGACTATGAGAGCTCAGCCTAATCCTGAAAGAGGCAAACTATAACTAGAGCTGTATTCTATGCTCACATAGACCAATTTTGGTACAATGTAAGAGAAGACTAAATATCAGGAGGTGGGGTTTGGGGGGAGCATCTTTGAGGTTAGCTACCACAGTTATTAAGGCATAACCTTCATTATAGAGCATAGGAAGTGGGCTTTGTCTAGAGGATGAGCATAGAGTCTGCTTGATCTCTATCTAATGGTGGTGAACTGAAATTGACATATTAGGATTTCATAACATAGGTTTTTGGTTTTTTTTAACAATTTACTACACAGGTCTTGGCTACTTGTAATCAAAAACTAACAGTCAAATGATTTTTAAAATTGTACCAGTATGAGGTTCACCTATAATATATTCCCACTATCCTGACCCTTGAGAGCAATATTATAATGACACTTATTTTTATAAGTGGCATCTTCTTAGTCTTTGTAACAAATGAAATATAAATGGGATTGAAGTACTCATTTGGACTAATAATGGAGTGAGGTTATTTCAATTAGAGTCACCCAGCTACTAGTAATCTGACTATATTATTGGAACAGTTCCTTTAAACTACTGACCAAGTCTTGCTGGGCTCAGCAGGTAAAATCTAATGTGATTACCTCCTAACATGTTACAGCAGTTAGAAAGTCTATAAAACAATTTTACCAGGCCTTAGAAATACCTCTTCTATAAAATGAAATGACATAAAGTTAATTCTTTAATGCATTTCATTAAGAGAAAATTGTTTACTTTCCTTTCTGTAAACAATCCCCTTGTTAATCTGGGAAGTATCACCTGAGAAAGCTATTGAAGTCAATAAAATCAAATAAAATAATGAAGGTACTGACTGGAACTCAACAAATTCTACTCCAAAATATATTCCCATATTAGAATTGTTGTAAACCATGCTTACATCTGACTATTTTGACAGAAGATTGAAAAGACACATTCACAACTGTGAAATTTAAAGAGGAGAATCACACCAGCAATTAGTTGTAGAGTAGGTGTTACTTCCATGTTAGCATCTGTTTTCAGTTATTTATGCTTTTCTTTGTGTTTTTTTTTCTTTGTTTCCTCCTGTCTGTAAGAATTTGCAAGCAAGCTCTGGGAGACTGCACTCATCTTTAATAAAGTCCAAGAATGCTGAGATTAGAAGAAATTTTAACCTAACTCTGCCAATTCCCATTGAGATTTGTTTTTCTTAGAAGTCACTGTTTTTTACCTCTGGAATTTGACTTCTAACCTAAACTTAAAGAGCTTTAGTGATAGAATTCATTGACTTCTGAGGAAGTACTTTCTAAAAAAGTATATTTGTTCTGTTAGAAAGTTTTTTTTTATCAAACCTGTTTATTCATTTGAAGTTTTCGTGTGACATAAGCTCTACCCTAGCAATATCCAGCACGTCTCATTTCAACAAAAATGATTTTTAAATACTTGTGATAGATCCTTTTGTATTTTTGTTTATAAGTAAAATCCTTTATTAAGCTGAATGATGGCATCATATTTTTATTTGTTCATCACGGGGTTACCATTAACATTCCTAAGATGGCCTTATGTTCATATGTTCCTTCTGTGTGCCCTTGTAATGTCAAGAAGGTCCTTAATTGCTGTGTATTTCCAGATCCTTTGTTTTTCTTGCTGCTCACTGACAGGGAAAGGGAAATAGACTCAGTCAAAAGAGTTCAATAGTTTCCTCCAATAGTATCCTTTTTTTTTTTTTTTTTGAGTTGGAGTCTCACTCTGTCGCCCAGACTGGAGTGCAGTGGTCGCCCCCGGGCCACCGCAGCATCGACCTGCTGGCCCCGGGCGATCTTCCACCTCAGTCTTCCAAGTAACCAGAATTACAGGCATGCACTACCACGCCTGGCTGATCTTTTGATTTATTGCAGAAATGAGATCTCACTACCCAGGCGGGTCTCGAACCCATGAGCTCAGGCAATCCATTCACCTCAGCCTCCCAAAGGCTCGGGATTACAGGCTGAGCAACTGAGCCCGGCTCTAGTATACTTCTTAACTCACAGTGGCACAGGGGAATAGAGAATGAAATAATCTTGAGAGGCTGCATGCTAATGTAAAACTGGTAAACACAGAAGATGCTTTAAAGACTCAAAACATTAAAAATCATGAGAAAGTTCAAATCAAACATGAAGAAGGCAACTTCTTAGGGAATTTACACATCCAGAATTATGTCAAGTTGAAAGACAAGAAATAAAGGGGAGGATCATTTAAGTTAAGAGCATAGCATGATATATGTACATATGATATGTACGCTCAAGTATTTACCGATCACTATGGTTATGAATGTTTGAGTAGTACTTCTCTGGGACATTAGGGATATTTCTTAATCACCAGAATGGGAATCTGGTAAGTAGGAAGCAAAACATGTTTAATTTATTCAAGATTCCATCAACAGAGATTTAAAAATGCTTTGTACTGAGGCAGGCAGTGTTTTGTGTTCAAGTTGCACAGTTTTAGGCAGTGAGACACTCAAAAGCTTACAATGGTATAGCAGTCGTAGTAGTACACTGATCATAAATAAGGCACAATATGATGATTTTGGAGTTCAAAAAGGGTTTTTCTATTTGGATTATTGATTGTATAATGCACTTTGCAATAAAGATTATAAACATTTTATGGAATTGTTTTTATTGTGTACACTTTTTATAGCTTAAAAGATAGCAATGAAAAGTTGTATTGGCCAGATTTTTCTAGGATTTCAATCCAATTATTAGATCTTAATTTGCATTTTACTTTCTCTGGTTAGTCCTCTTCCAGTTTCATTTCTTTGTTTGAAATTTTAAATATCTGTGGAAGAAAAAATGAGTGAGAATGCCATAGAAATATAGAATTTTTTATGTAATACAACTCAATATAGACATGCTAGTTTGCTTACTGACTTTTATAAATACAAATTGCTGCATGCTAAATTTCTCAGGAACTGTAGTGGTGAGATGAAGTCCGTAGGTTTATACTGTAGAACTGAAAGCAAGTCACTGAAAATAAATGCATTTTATAAGTATCCAGTACTAGCCATTAATAGAAGATGATCACATATGTTTAAATGAAAAAGTTAGCATGTATATGAAGAAGAATATTTAAATTAACTAGACTTTTAGATATTGCAAGTGATTGTTAAGTGATATTCTGGAATATTCTTTATAAAATCATAAAGTGTCAGAGTTCAACTTTCAGAAAGATAGAATAGATATATGTTTCTCTATTTTCTCCTGATAAGTACAGCAAAAAAGCCCTGCACATTATATACAAAACAAATATAATAAAACTATAAGGTGGAAAGAAGAAGACAGACTGGCTAAAGACCCTGGGACCCAAGAAATAGCATGACAGTGAGTTCCCTGGGATTTCTTTTTGACTCATATCATAAACTTAAAAAAACCAGAAACCCAGAAATTCCAATAAATATAGACAATAATAATAATAATAATAATAATAAAAGTCTCTCTAGCCAAAGGATAAGAAAAAAGACAGCATAGCAAGGGAGAAATCTGTAAGACAATAGCTATTCTACCCCAACCAAACAATACTAAAAATACTATGGTCCCACCTAACCAGCCAGAAAGAGAATCTAGACTTTATCCTTTAAAAGACTCTAATAAGGTGCTCCAATACCCCACCAGAGTAGTGTCACAGAAGGCAGAATAGAAAACTGGGTTTTGCATTCCTGTCAGGCACTGTGTTGTCAGTGGAGACCACATACAGAGCCTGGACTTACACTCCAACCCTAGGGTAATGGTGTACTCCTCTCCCTTCCTACTGGGTGGTGTCAGAGCAGACTCAGTGGAAAGTCAAAATGTTTTCTACTACCTGGCAGTAACAAAGACATCCCTGATGTGGTATTAGTGAAGGCTGCATAAGAAGCAGTAACAAGGTACTCCTAGCATTCCTAGTTAGCATGATATCAGCATAAGCCTGGTTTCTCATTCCTGCAGTAATAAGGTCTTATCCACGGGGATGTCAACAGAGGACAAATGGTGGACTAATGAATGTGGATTGACATTCCCACTGGAAGTAGTAAGAGGTTGTTTCCCTTTTTTCCATTGAAGTGGTGTTGGAAGCAGCCTGCTGATACAAGATTTAAATAAGATGCAGAGTATCATAACCTATTGTCACAGTGTCCAAGTTTCAATAGAAAATTACTTGTCATACCAGAATCAGAAC
This sequence comes from Cephalopachus bancanus, assembly GCA_027257055.1. NCBI lineage: Eukaryota > Metazoa > Chordata > Mammalia > Primates > Tarsiidae > Cephalopachus > Cephalopachus bancanus. The sequence continues at coordinate 2,013,520 of JAPVLO010000298.1, read as the reverse complement.
ACCAACACCCATAACAATTATGTAAAATAGTCATTCAAAAAAATGCCTTAATAAGTAATTATAATCATGCTTGAGACAAATAAAAATACTTAAAGTCCTAGTAAATAAATAGATATTTCCTGCAAAGAAATAAAAAAAATAAAAAAACCCAAATACACTTTTTAGAACTAAAAAATACTATAAAAAAAAAAAAAAAAATTTTAAAAAATAAAAAAAAAAAGGAAAAAAGCTCAACAACAAAATGAAAGGACAGAGGATACATTCAGAGAACTTGATTTCAACAGAAATTACCCATGTGAATGAAAGAAATAAAACAACAGAAATTACCCATCTGAATAACAGGAAAAAAGCCTGCCAAAAAAAAAAAAAAAAGCATAATTCAAATCATCAGGAACTTTGGGGGCTATAACATGAGATCTAAAATTTATGAAATTGGAGTCCCAGAGAAAGAGGAAAACGAGACTATAAATATATTTGAAATAATGGATGAAAATTCCCCAAATCTGGAAAAAAGACATCACCCTTTCAGATTTAAGAAGCTAAGGAAAGTCCAAATAGGATAATAAAGCACTAAATAAAATACACTAAATTTAAAAGTAAAAAAAGAAAAAGAAAAAAGTTGAGAATGTAAGAGGGGGAAGGGAAAACCCAGTGGGAGTTAATTTTTGGGGAATTAAAAGGAATTTGGGGGGGGGAAAAAGGAGGGGGTAAAAGCAAAAGGGGGGGAGAGAGGGGATAAACCCCCAAGGGGGCGGGATAACCCCCATTCTGGGGACCCCCTGGAGGATAAAACTGATTTTGGGGGTCCTCGGGTGGGAGAGGGAACGTGAGGGCTGGGGAAAAACCAAGGGTAGGAGTAGCATTAGCCCCTTGGGAGCCCCAGGGAAAACCCCCTGGGGTGGGTTAAGCACTGGGGGGGGAACTGGGAAAAGAAAGGCTGGGGGGGGAAACTCTAGAGCTGACCCCCACTGGTGAGGCCATTTTCTCTGTCCTGGAACTGGGCAGAGAGCTGCTTTGGGCCCAGCCCAATCTGTTCAGCCTCCAAACTGAGAACCAGAGGTGATCTCTGCACCCTCTGGGATCAACCATCGCTAGTCCAGAGAGGACACTTCAGGAGCAGACACAGAGAGACAGATACCCCATTCCCATGCTGGATCAGGCACAGGCACATCTGATCTGAATGGGAGACTTAGAGCAGAAGCAGCAGAATCAGATGAGTTGGAGTGAGTTTGGATATGATTTCCCCTCCTACCCCAGTAGTCCACATCAAGAAAGTGGAAAGATCACAAGTTAACAGCCTAACAAATCACCTAAGGGAGTTGGAAAGACAAGACCACCTAACTACAGCGGGAGAATTCAGACCACTAAAGTAAAAGCCCAAATACAGGGCATAGAGGACAAAAATGCCATAGAAAAAAATCAACAAAACACAAAACTTGTTCTTTGAAAGAATCAACAAGATTGTAGAGCCACTAGCCAGGATGACCAAAAAAAAGAGAGAAAAAGCCCAAAAAAACACAATCAGAAATGCAAAAGATCAAATTACGAAGGACCCTGAAGAAATACGAAATATTATCAGAGATTGCTATGTACACCATTATGGAAACAAACTCAAAAATGTAAACAAAATGGAAGAATTTCTGACATCACTCAACCTCCCAAGGTTGAAACAAGAAGAATTTGAAACATTAAATTGACCTATAAAAACCCCAGGAAATTGACTCTATCATAAGAAACCTATTTCCCAAAAAAAAACAGTCTGGAAAAAAACACCCCTTTCCAGAGGAATTCTACAAAACAAAAAGAGGGAAAAAAAAATTTTAAAAGGGCCAAACCCGAGAAAGATGGAACTTTCCTCAAATCATTTTATGAAGCTAACACTGATACCCATACAGCTAAAGATCCAGCAAAGAAAGAGATCTACAGGCCAATACCCCTTTTAAAACATAGATGCAAAAATACTCAAAAAGATGCTAGTAAATCAGATTCAACAACACATCTTAAAATCATCCACCATGACCAACTAGGCTTCATCCCCAGGATGCAGGACTAGTTCAACATTCAAAGGACTTAAGTGTAATTAAATACATCAACAGATATAAAAATAGGAATCCCATGACTATATCATTAGATGAGCAAAAATCTTTTGATAAAACCCACATTGCTTTTTGATAAAAACCCTTGAACACCTAGGTATAGAGGGAACATACCTCAAAATAGTAAGAGCCATCTATGGTAAATCCATAGCCAACATATTGCTAAATGGACAGAAATTGAAAACATTTCCCCTGAAAACTGGAACAAGCAAAATTTGCCCACTTTCACTCCTCCTGTTCAACATAGTGTTGAAAGTCTTAGCTAGAACAACCAGACAAGAGAAGGAAATCAGGGGTGTCCAAATAGGAAAAGAGGAAATTAAGTTACCCCTCTTTGCTAATGATGTGATTCTATACCACGGAAATCCAAGAGACTGTCAAAAACCTTCTTGGATTGATAAAGGACTTTGACAAAGTCTCAGGGTACAAAATCAATGTACAAAAGACAGTCACATTCTTATACACCAACAACAAACTGGCAGAGAACTAAATAAAAAGCACAATCCCATTCACAATAGCCACAACAACAACAACAACAACAACAAAATGAAATACCTCAACATCTTCCTATCCAGAGAAATGAAAGATCTTTACAACAACAACTACAAAGCACTGCTCAAAGAAATCAAAGATGACAGAAGCAAATGGAAAAATATTCCATGCTCATGGATTGGCAGAATCAACAATGTTAAGATATACATACCAACCAAGTCAATCTACAAATTTAATACAATACCCATTAAAAGACCAACATCATTTTTTTCAGACCTAGAAACTAAAATACAGAAATTCTTATGGGAACATAAATGACCATGAATAGCCAAAACAATCCTCAGCAAAGAAACAAAGTGGGAAGTATCACACTTCCAGAATTTAAAGGTTATTACAAGTCTACTATAATCAAAACAGACTGGTTTTGATACAATAACAGGCGTACAGACCAATGGAACAGGATAGAGATTCCAGAAGCAAAACATTATTTTCTCAACTAACTCATCTTTGACAAAGCCCCCACTACAGCCACTGTAGAGAGAATAAAATATTCAGTAAATGGTGCTGGGAAAACTGGCTGACCACATGCAGAAGATTAAAACAAGACCCCTATCTGTCACCATACACAAAAATCAACTCCAAATGGATCAAAGACTTAAATGTAAAACCTCAAATTATAAGCATGTTAGAAAATGCAGGAGACAACCTTATGGAAATTGGAACTGGCAAGCAATTACTGATCAAAACACCAAGTGCCCATACCATAAGAGATAAGATTAACAATTGGGACCTTATCATACTGAAAAGTTTCTGCAAAGAAAAAAAAAACTCTTAAGAGAATGAGAAGACAGTCCAAATAATGGGAAAAAAATACTTGCCAACTTTTTATCTGACAAAGACCTAATATCTATGATCAATGAGTTTTGAAAAGAAAAAATAAAAACAGCCCTATCAAAAAGGGGGCAAAAGATATGAATAGACACATCTAAAACAAAGTCAAACAAGCAGCCAACAGATGTATGAAAAATTGCTCTACCTCACCAATCATCAAAGAAATACAAATTAAAACCACACTCGGATACCATCTAACTCCAGTCAGACTGGCCATTATCAATAACTCAAAAAACAACAGATGCTCAAGAGGACGTGGGGAAAATGAATCACTTCTACACTGTTGGTGGGAGTGTAAGCAAGTACAACCTCTGTGGAAAACAGCATGGTGATTGCTGAAAGCTTCTAACAGTTGACCTTCCATATGACTCAGCAATCCTTCTAGGAATATACCCAGAGTAACTCAAATCACTCAATGAAAAATATACCTATATGTTTATTGCAGCATTATTCATAATAGCAGAAATATGGAACCTACTGTGCTGTCTATCAAAAGTGCACTGGATAAAAAAATGTGGTACATTTACATGATGGAATATAATGTAGCCATAAAAATTGTCAAAATTATCAACTTCACAGCAACTTGGATAGGCTTAGAGTCTATAATACTGAGTGATCTATCACAGAAACAAAGAACTGAGTATCACATGTTTTCATTCAAGCAGACCCCGAACACTTATTATAATACTATAAAAAAAGTGATTGGCGATAGTGGGAAACTGCCAGGGCAGGGAGGGCACACTTTATAAATAAGGGTACCTGATTTCAAACCAGGCAATGTGGAAACCAAAGTGAGGCCCAAAGTTTACAGTACAGTGACTATTGGTATACCAAATTCTGAATTGTATCCTACATCCTTAAAATTTAAAAAAAAAGGAAAAAATTGAGAAGAGTGAGAGAAATAACACTTTCCCTATACAAGAAAAACAATTTGAATAATAGATAATTTTTCATCAGAATCCATGATGACTTAAAGACAGGGACACAGTATTTCTTCACTGAAAGAAAATAACTGTCCACCCAGAATCTTATACCCAGCAAAAATATTCTTAAAGAATGAAGAATATATTAAGATAAACTCTGATGAAAGAAAATAAATAGAATTTCTCACCAGCAGATCTATCCTGAAGGAGAGGCTTAAGGAAGTTCTCAAAAGAATTAAGAAATGATAAAATAATCTTGGCACATTAGAATAGAAGAAAGAAAACAAAGAGTTTAAAAATCTAAGTAAATACACTAAAATTTCCCTTTTCTTTTTCTTGAGTTTTTTAAATTATTAAGATGTTTGAATCAAAATTTATAATACTGCCTGATGTAGTTCTGCAAAATTAAAGTAAGACAAACAAAAACCACTACCAAAAAATAAAAATAAAAACAAAACAATCTAAGCACAATATGTTGCACTAGGTGTCAGTAAAAGTGATGTCCTGTTGCAACCAAATAGTAAAATACTCTCCATTACAAGTTTCCATGGAGTTGGACAAGAAAATGAAACAGTCTTCAAAGAAATGTGTACTGTATATTTAAAATGCATTTATTTACTTAAAAGTACCAGTGTCTTCAGCACGGAAAAAGATAAAAAAGCAGATATAACACAGTCTTTTTTCTGATGAAGTAAATTAATACAAGAGCCAACCATAAATAACATGAGAACTATAAATTAAAGGCTAAATTATGCAGTTCTTACTCCAGTGTTGTAGGGGGATAAATAAGACACAAAGACTATGGATTTGGGTTGGACCTTGGAGAATGGATAATACTTAGATAAAGTTAAAGGCAGTGCACAGTGGAAAAAGAGCTCAGAGGTGAGAATGCACATGAAAGCAACATGACTGAGAGCCTTGGATTTGGACAATTTGTTAGTTTCCTAGGGGGCACAAGAATTACTACAAATTGGATGACTTGAAATGATACATTTTTATTTTCTTTATAGTTATGCAGGCTAAATGTCTGAAATTAAAGTGTCCATAGAACTAGGTTCCTCTGAAGTCTTTAGGAGAGGGTCTTCATTGCCTCTTCCTAGATTATTGGTGTGTCTTAGCTTATAGCAGCATAAATTCCTCATGTGTCTCTGTGTCTAACTGCCTCTTTTATAAGAACATACATCATTGGATTAGGACCCATCCTAACCCAATATGGTCTCATCGTAATTTAATTTCACATGCAATGACTCTATTTCTAAATAATGTCATATTCACAGGTACTAGGCTTTAGAATTTCAACATATCTTCTAAATTATAATTATATTTCTTAAAATAAAGTGGTGGAAATTAATACATTAAGTGGAGTTGAATTTTGTGGAACCTTAGAAACTATACAATGTTTGGATTTTATACAGAAAAATATCATAAAAGGTCATTCACAGTAGTAGGCCAGAGATGATAGTCACTATTCAATCAAGAGGTCACAAATTGTAGACCATTGATCATATGCGACCCAAAGTTACATGTTTTTTGATACATACTCTGTTTAAAAAAATGAACTGATATTTAAAATGTCAAATTATTTTACTTAGAAAATAATTTTATAATCTATTGAAAAAATCAGTGGATCTTGCAACTCTCTGCCCAAATTTAGGTGAACCATAAGGGCATTTGCCTGTTTAAATGTTCAAGTTTTTTCTAGTTAAACACAATCCTCTAACTCCCTATTATCTCCCAATGCAAAGTGTAGGTGTCAATTGACATTTACCATAGTTTAGACTATTGTTTTTTATGTTTATAGTGGAACAAAGGTTTCTTTTTACCCACCTCTCAATCAAAAGTATGAAAATTAATAGTAAGCTTATACCAACAAGAACAAATATATATATTTTGTATATCTCAACACTTTAGATGTACAGCTCATTCTAGCAGACAATGTCCACACCTAGAAAAAAAAAGGGTCATTGCTAGTCTTAGTTCTGGAGCCAACATCCTATGTGACCTAAGAAAGTCATCTTCTCAGACTAGGTTTCATTTTCTTTGTTTTGTCTATGACTCAACAACGCATATACACAATGCTGTATTCATGACATACAGTTGTGATAAAGACAATATCAGAAAATCAGAATTAAATTATATGAAAATATGTATTTACTATCAAAATATGAAATTAATTATTTTAAACCTACTGACTTCCAATAAAAATGAAGAAAAGTGTGGCAAAAACTATTCTGCAGAAAAAAAAATCAGAAAGGTAATCACAATTCAAAAGTCTTATTGCAATGCTTAGGTAAGGAACTTTGGCCCCTTGTCACCCTCCAAGGTTTAGATTACACATGCCTCTGGTGAATCACAAGGTTGCCAAACGCAAGTTTTATGGGTTTAAGAAGCAGAGATGATAAGGCTTGCAATGATCAGGAACCAGTGGCAGACCTTGGGAGTTCATGTGCCTCTTTTTTTGTTTATACTTGTTCATTCTCTGGCAAAAATCAGAATATTCCACACAAACCGTGTTCAGTTTTCAAATATGAAAATTCCATGACAGGAAACACATCAAAGCCTTTTGACAGCAGATAACTTTTTACCTCCTCTCTGAGGGGCTCCCGTTCAGAACAAAAATGTAATATAGCTTTTAGTGTTATCAGAGCTGTTGGAAAATGCACTTGGGCATTCTGAAGATCCGTGCTTAATGTCTTTCTATAATTTGTGAGAATGTGTGCAGAGTCCTCACAGCATGCTAATAACATTGTGTTATGACATTGTGCAGCATTATAGAGCCAACTTACATAGTGATAAAGCAATGATGCAGAAGGCAAAGGTAAATACCAGAATTGCAAGTTAAAAAACAAAGAATTATGGAGGCCAATGACAGGCTGGAGATAGTTAAAAACATTTAGGCCTATCTTAGAATAAAATTCGAGTAACATAATGAAGGCAAACTTATAAGAAAGTTAGTCATGTGAAAGGGTGTTTATTAACTGTCTATAGAAAAAGTATTGAGATACATTTACAAGTATTTCATAAAGTGAAGTGCCTATTAAAATAGGCAACCTGAGTTAGGACATCAACTATCTTCTGTGTGTGTGTGTGTGTGTGTGTGTGTGTGTGTGTGTGTGTGTGTGTGTGTGTGTGTTGTGTAAAGTATGTGTGTGTTTTTTTCCTAAAAATACTATCTGTAAATGCTAGAAATAATTTCAGTTGAAATAAATTTCTTGTATCAACAGGACCTTAGCTTTATAACTTTACATCCAGAAATGAAGTCAGACACAAGGGCTTGCTTTTGTTTGTGACATAACCCTTAATTTATTTAAATTTAGTTTTGTCACTCAGAGTTCAACAAAGTCAGGCAGTGAATCCATATGTATTTAGGCAATAGATTGATATTCTAATAATAAGAATCTAGAATAAAAATTAATTTTAGGTGAATATCAAATATGCTTTTTTCAAATACTTACAAAATTCTGCTTCTTTCCTATAAGTAATGATGAGAATGACATGGATGTGTGAAGAATAAAATACAGAATAAGAACAGAATAAATCTTCATTTTTTTCATAATCAAAATCCAGAGTTGGAGATAAATAATCAAAGCATTTGTGTTTTACCTTTGAAGAAAATATGAGATGTTGCAAGTCTTTCAGTAATTCCTGTAGACACTAAGTAGGACTTAAGAGAGAAATAATAATTACACTAAATAGTGTTTTATTGGATAAATGCTTTTGTTAAACTATTATACTTGAGAAATTATGGTCTGCTTTTTGTTTGTATTCATTATTGTCTATTTTAAGATAGCATTACGCCAACAGATTGTAGGCAAACCTGATTTATTCTCTAAACTGCATCCATTATATTATTAAACCACCTTTTCTACTACATTTTATGAATGCCTAACTATAGAAACTTCAAGGATTTAAAAATGATTTCTATAATCAAATCATTCATGTATAATTAATTCTACTAATTTGCATGAGTGTTTCAGGTCATTCTGGCATAATTAGCCATTGTTGAGGGTTTTTTCCCCATCAATTAAACTAATTGCTTTTCACATAGGTGTAGATTGAATATTGATCCCCTTTTTTCAGCTCACTTGCATAAGCAAATTATGCCTAATTGCTAGCTTACTACATCATTACACACTTATCATCAATTATACAAAAATACACTCTACTAGACTAATGATTTCTTTGTGGTGTTTTGAAGGGCTTTTTAATTGTGATGCTTAAAACAATGTTGTCATTTTAAAAAATATTAAACACCATGTTTAAACTGATAACACTGTAAAGCATGTTATTGATTTACAAACATACCAGCTCCTGCCCAGTTATTCATCTTGAAATATAAATAATTCCTTGAAATAATTTGAAAGAAACTCGTTGTTAATAAATACAGTTAATCCACCAATGCAAATATTGGATTGTGTCAGTTCTAAATTTTTTTAGCTCAATCTTTATCTTTGCTGTTTCACATATTTATTTCTTCTCTACCTGATGGAAAGTCTTTGAGAAGATCTAAAGGAGTGGTGAATTTCAAAAAATCACTATACAGAGCATAGCAACATTTTTTTAAAAATCAGGAGATAAAAGCAACCCTATTCATCGTGCACTCCATGCAGTGCATTATTGTCTTTTAGTGATTTTACTGGGCATTTTCCTGCACTATTTTCTCAGACTGAAACTCTAAAAAATACAAAAAGATGTAAAAATAATATAATCCCATGATTCTCCTTATGGATTTCTATGCAATATGATGCATTTGTCACACATTCGTTCTTCATAGAGGATGAAGATGAAACCGAAAGTATATATTAAGTGTTTTTTAAAATATGCAGGAATACTGTCCCCATACGACAGGCTTATTTTAAAGCTTAGATATCCCCCTAATAAAATCACATAATATGGGACACTTTTGCATTAGTGCTCACCTCATGGAAGGCAGACTTTTCACAACTAGATGTCACATTTATCAAAGTAGGCTTCCAAAGTCTGTGTCTGATGCCCACAAAGAAAAGCAGAAAATGATAAAGTTTCTAAATTATTCTGTTTCTAAAAACTGCCTAATAATGAGTCTTGAATTACCTATGGGCAACATGATGATCAGTTATTTATTTACTCTACAGTGGCGGGACAGGGAAGGAAAAAGAATAAAGTAAATGTCTCTTTACTCACTGACGTCTTTTTGACACCAAATTGAGATGATTTTTAAAAATCATTTCATTTTAATCATTTCAATGTAATTTACCCGTTTTCTTAAATGGGATACTGATTTTGCACTACAAGACCCATGCTCAGCTTATGGAATTATAGGTTATCAGAGTGAAAAAAAAATCCTCATCTGTGTATGCCAGAAACAGTTTCAGCTGAAATAAATTTTATAGCTTTAATAGTTGGCATCAAATATCTATTTGAATTCTTCCAGTGACAGGGCACTCTTTACCTACTGAGATAGCATGTAACATTTCCAGACAGCTTAAATCATCACAAGGTTCTTAGACATATTCCTCTTAATTCTGCACTTGGAATGATCTAATTTCCTCTCCTTGCAAACTTTAGTTTTGCAGATAATCTATTATTTTCCCTTTTGCACAACTTTAAGGAGATTCAAGCAAAAAAAAAAACACTTTAGATAAAATTTTTATATATTAGTAATGCTAACAGTGAATACTGTATTATGTCAAACCCTAAAGAGTGTGCTATGTTTAGTTCTTAAAATTTGTATCAGACTGAATTACTATATTTGTCAAAAATATAGTTGGAATATTTTAAATCATTCACCAAAGATGGGATCACCCAACTATTGTTTCATGCTAATTTTATAACTGAATTAAATTTTGTTTAGTCTAGAAATTGCTAACTAGTAAAGAAAATAACATTCCAATGTAAACATCATTTGATACTCTTGAGAGTTTGGGTTTATTTTAAATTTTCAGTGTTGCTTTAGTGAAGACAATAACACGTTCCTGATTAAAAGCTTGGATGAGTTCAAGATGGACTCAAGTATTTTCAGTCTAATAAAGAATTGTTTATATTATGTTCAACATGACAGCATTCAGATTTATTTCACATGACAAAAAAATTGACAAAATATGTTGCACGTTTACATAAAACGACTTTATAAACTGCTGTTGTGCACAGTGTTACTTCCTTCATAATGATTATTTAAAGCCATCTTCTATTGTTTATACTGACAACATATCTGTATTACTTATTGTTGACTCAAGGTCTCCCCTCATTAACTTGAATTAAAATTGAAAATAGCACAGGTCAGACCTGAAACTACTCGGCAAACATGCACTTTAACAGTAAACTTACAACTGTTTACAACAGAAACTACACACTTTTCTTTAATTGCTATAGAGAGGTCAGTCTTTCAAACAAAATAGGGGTAAGAGACATTGTTTTTATAATAGCTTCATGGAATTCTAAAATAGAAAACACACTAAGGTCTGCCCTTCTTCCTCCACCTGCTTACTTTTGGTTATATCTCATGACAGATTTCAAAGCAGATTTCAAAGGGCAGCATCTGTTATTTGAACTATATGCATGGCAAGTTTACAGAGAGCTAATTTTATAGTTAGCTAAGGCTAAGACAAACATTGGGCAGGAATGCTGAAGATATTAGAGTAAAATAAATGTTGAATTTGAATGAATTGTAGTGAACTCAGCTTCTAGCTGAATCATTTATTTTGTTAATAGGAAGAAATTTGAATAACTTATATATTGATGGGATTCAGGTCACACTACTCCCAAAATGTGTCACCTTGGCCTTTGAGTAAACAGCAGAATGTGGACGGTAACTCTTTCTTTCGCCTTCTTGCTTAAGGAAGACATAAGACCCTCATTAGAGAGGTACCTTCCCCAAACCTGGAGGGAAGGAACATCTTTATCTCTAAAGACAGAGCTGAACAAATGGCCTTAGCAAGTTTATTACCATTATTTCTGAGCCCCTTTGTGCAATCATACTTTTCCACAACAGTCCACTTTTGATCAGACCTAAGGATAAAAATGCACAGGTTTCCTTATTTCTTTGGGCCTTCATTTCTGAAGGCACCTGTGTCACATAAAACTTATATTAAATAAATATTTATGCTTTATTTTTGTTTTTTCTGTCTTTTCCTACACATGCCTCAGTCATGAACCTAGTGTTAAATGTGGTAAAGAAATCTGTCCTCCTTTGCAATATTTATGGCTCCAAAAGATATCCCTTTTTAATATTCTGAGTAGGGTTTTATTCTAAGTCTCCCTGGAAATGACATGAAAAAACAAATAGCAAATTAAGAATTTTTTTTTATATTGCATTAACCACAGATATATACCTTTTCTTAAGAAATTAGAATTGTCCCTTGAACATAGAGTTTGGCAAAGTGGAGTGTTTTGAAAATGTTTCTGAACATGAGCCTATAACCATTATAGTTAGCAGGGTCTTTAAAATTACCATAGAGTTTATCATATATATAAAGTAAATGAGGATTTTTTTTTTTTTTCTTTTTGAGTTGGAGTTTCACTCTGTCACCCAGACTGTAGTGCAGTGGCCACTCCCGGCCACCACAGCCTTGACCTGCTGGGCTCCGGCGATCCTTCCGCCTCAGTCTTCCAAGTAGCTGGAACTACAGGCGCGTGCTACCACGCCCGGCTGATTTTTTGATTTATTGTAGAGATGAGGTCTCGCCTGCCCAGGCGGGTCTCGAACCCGCGGGCTCAGGCAATCCATTCACCTCAGCCTCCCAAAGGCGCGGGATTACAGGCTGAACCACCGAGCCCGGCTGTAAGTGAGGATTTTAAAGACAACACTTCTATTTCAATATTGCAAACAACTGTATGTTCTGAACCTTGTTTAATATTAGGTGTATATGAAATAGTAAACTTCAGAGCCCAGGACCTACTTTCTTATCTGGGCCTATGTATTTGATAATTCTCAAGTGATATTTTTAAATGCATTTCATTACTATGTTGAAAAGGCAGTTTTAAATACAAAGACACCTTTGTGATATTTTTCTTTATATTTGTTTCATAGATTAAAAACAATTTAAAATTTTAGAAAATGCTTGAATACCAATCAGCTGGGTTTTTTTTTAATGTTTAGAAACTATGAAAAGTAGAATTATTGAGATAAAATAAATCAGGTTTGTATAAACTACCCACAATGTCTACAAAGACATTCAACATTAAAATTCATATTATTATAAAAATTACTTTAAATATAAAAGGGGGACCCAAAATAAACCTGAATTATCTTTTGGAGGACAGGCCTCTTGTAGTACAGGCTTCCCTTGCTAGGTAAGTGTTCTAGGAACCCATAGCATTAGTGTACCAGCTAGTGTTGTTGTGTGAGAATGTGTATATCTTCAGTCAATTTGTTTTGGAGATTCTTTCAATGTATTTCCTCATTTCATGATGGGTGATTTGTGAGCATACCTGCCCACAGTGCACTGAGTGGTTAGCAGTTTTTGACCAAAAACAGCATGACTCCTATGCCCCACTCCCTATTCAGCTGTTTTTGCCACAAGCAATCTTGTTTCTCTAGAATAAAAAAAATTCTCAAAGGGAAATGTACCAATGCCGATGTGGAAGAAGTAAAACAAAAAACAGCACAAGCACTGAAAGGTATCAACATTGATGAATTAAAAACTGTTTTGAGCAATGGAAAAAGTATCTTAATAGGTGAATTGCATCAAACGGAAAGTACTTTGAGAGTAACTGAGCTGGTTCATTCCCGGGTTTCAGCACCAAAAAAAAGAAAAAGAAAAAGAAAAGAAAGTAACTGAGGTTTAAACATGTAAGAATAAATATACAATTTTTCAGAAATAAATTCCAGGTCTTTTGAGGGGTCCCCTCACCACATGCATACATATCACATGCATACACACACACACACACAGTTTTTTCAAAGCACTAGTGAATTAACACAAACCTAAACTGCAATTACAGTAAGGTTTTCTCAAAATTCAAATGTCGGATATTAGAGTTTTGACCACTTAAAAAGTGTATCAGTAAAAAATATCTATCTTATAGTCTAGACAAGGAATTTGTGGGGTAGAAGAATGAGGTAGGGAGATGAGGCAGGGAAACAGGACAGTCAGACCTTTGTAAAAATCATTTCATTAGTCTAACTAAAATTTTTTTCTAATATATAGTAATGAAGAAAATATCGAGTCTTCCGGCAAGATGGCGATGGGGCAGCATGGTCTGTGAGACCATCTGTGAAAGAGAACACCCATAAAGTCCCTAGCTCTCTCCCAAGGGCTGCAGCTCCCATATTCTGCAGTCTGCTCTTCACAGGGAGCTCAGCCACCACCATCACTCGCCACCCGCCATCGCTACTCAGATATCACGGCGGTCCGGGCTGCTCCTGCAGTCGCGGATGCAGCCGCTGCAGTCATTCCCAGCTCATGCCTGAAGCGACCCACGACTTCAGACCGTGAAGCCCCCGCAAGCAGGATCTTCTGAGATCGCTGCTGCCTGGCTGCTGCTGCCACTGCTACACCACGCTCCTAGCCCGGATAAAGGCCTGTGGAACTCCCCCCATGAAATTGCTGGCAGGTCATGGATCCATAACCAGCTCACTCCCTTCTGGACTGTAGCCACAAGATAGCGCCACCTGCTGGGGAACCAAGGTAACAACAAAAAAACAGGAATGACAGAGGCTCATCCCTCTTGATAAAATAGAAAAAGCCAGATCTCAGTAATAGACTGGGCAGAGGGCCCATATCTGAACTGTTCTTCACAGCAGGCCAGGAGGAACTGACCCTAAATGTGAACAATTCTACCAGCCTGCAAAGACAACTAGAAATCAGAACTGAAAGGACACTGGACTTAAAGGAAAAGTCTCAGAGTGTGCTTGGTTGGTTCTGTTAGTCTGCTGACTTTAATCTATCCCTTCCTCCCCCTTTTTTTCTTTTTTCTTTTTTTTTTCCTTTTTCCTTTTTTCTTATTTCTCTGTAAACTCCATCTTTGTATAAAGGAATAGCACACCAATAAGGAAATTGGTCACTGTATATGTTAGCATAATTGTATGTTTCAGCTTTTTATATGGCTGTTGGTTAGTTTTCAGTCATGGTTATTGTTTTTCTTTATATTTGTTTCAGTCTTTGTGTCTCTTTTCACTTACCAGTCAGTATACGCAACTGTTTTCCCTCTCACTCCTCTCTCTCTCCACCCCCCTTCCCCCACTGACTGCTCCATTCTCTTGCCTCTGTTAACCTCGTTTTGCTTTCAGGGAGTAAACCTACAACCCCACTGCATGGACAGACTCCAAGGCAGTGGGAAGTGGGTTTCAGATTATCCATGCAGCTATTGGCGGATACCAGGATCTGCAGAGAGATTTTGAATCACAGCTCCCCCCTTAATTAAATCCCAAAACTACAAAAAGGACTGCCCCCAACCCACAGTCCAACTCCAGAACTGAACAAAGCAAGAGGAAATACATTAGGAAGAATAGGAGACTGAACAAACAGAAGTAAAAGAAACCCCTCCACCCCTGAATAACAGAATTAAAGAAGACAGAGAAGTGGAGGGAAGGGAAAAGTAGGAAGGGAAAATCTGCACAAATGAAGAAAAGCCAAAAGAAGAATACAGGGCTCACACAGACCCCTGGGAGGTCAGACACTGAGAAAACAGACTTTGGAACACAAACAATGGATAGCCCCCAGAATGACTGGTCACAAGCAAGAAACCCAGACATCAAGGAATTAATAGAATTTAAAAAATTGAGGAGAGACAAGAGGAAAATAGGAAGGCATGGATGACAGATATAACAGAAGTAAAGAATACTGTGATGGAAATAAATAACAAACTAATTAGCATGGAAAGCAGAATTAGCCAAACAGAAGAAAGAATCTCAGAACTTGAAGAAAAAAAACAGAACTAACCCAAACTGTCAAAAACATAGGAAAGAAGCTTAAAAAGTCAGAACAAAATCTTCAGGAGATGAATGATTACTTCAAGAGACTGAACCTAAGAGTAATTGGCCTTCCTGAGGCAGAGAGAGAGTCAGAGGTCACACTGGAACAAACATTTCATGAAATCATTCAAGAAAACTTCCCTCATCTCATCAGTGATGCAAAAATTCAAGCACAAGAGATTCAGAAAACCCCTGCAAGATAACAAATGAAAAGACCAACTCCCAGACACATAATAATTCACCTATACAAAGTAGCTATAAAAGAAAAAATCCTAAAGGCAGCAAGAGAAAAGGCCAGACTACCTACCAGGGAAGACCAATTAGAATAGCAGCAGATTTATCTACAGAAACCCTCCAGGTTAGGAGACCCTGGAGCCCTATCTTCAAAGTTCTGAAAGATAAACAATTTCAACCAAGAATAACCTACCCAGCCAAGCTAAGCTTCATTAGTGAGGGAGAATTGAAATCTTTTACAGATATCCAATCCCTAAGATCCTACGCAGCCACCAGACCACCTCTACAAGAAACACTTAAGAAAGTACTGAATACAGAAGAAAGGGAAAAAAGAACAGCAAAGTCTTCACAAGAGTACAGGTAAAAGATTAAAAACACACCTGAACCAACTCCAAAACCAAAAGAAAGACAACAAACAAACAGGAACAACAACTCTGTAAGAACCATATGACAGGGATCAACTCTTGCATTTCAATTATTAGCCTAAATGTGAATGGACTAAATGCATCACGGAAAAGACATACAAGGGCAAAATGGATAAAACATCACCAGGCAACAATCTATTGCCTTCAAGAGACTCACCTCCCTAGGAAGGACACTCACAGACTCAAAGTAAGAGGATGGGAAACAAACTTTCAGGTGAACGGGACACAAAAGAAAGGAGGAATAGCAATCTTAATTTCAGACAAAATATCCTTCAAGCTATTAAAAATTTAAAAAGATACAGAAGGCCACTACATAATGATAAAAGATTCAATCCATCAACAAGAAATATCCATCTTAAACATATATGCACCAAACATAGGAGCACCAACTTTCATAAAGCAGCTTCTAGGTAAAATAAAAAAAGATATCAACTCCAACACCATCATAGCTGGAGACTTCAACATCCCACTCACAACCCTAGACAGATCATCAAGACAAAAAACCAGCAACAAGATCCGAAACCTCAATGTGACTCTTGACCAAATGGACTTAATGATACCTACAGAACACTTCATCCAAAGACCACAGAATATACATTCTACTCATTACCACATGAGACATACTCTAAGATCAACCACATACTTGATCATAAATTAAGTATAAGCAAATTTAAAAGAAACGAAATTTTACCATGTGCCTTCTCAGACCACAGTGGAATAAAAATAAACATCAACACCAACAAGGTCCCCCTAAAACCCACAAAGACATGGACACTAAACAGCATGATGCTAAACAACTCCTATGTCAATGATGAAATCAAAACAGAGATTAAAAGATACTTGGAAATAAATGAAAATGAAGAAACATCTTACCAAAATCTCTGGGATTCCATGAAAGCTGTAGTAAGAGGGGGAAATTTTTATCCCACAAATGCACATGAAGAAAATGGAAGGATCACAAATTAATAGCCTAACAAGCCACCTAAGGAAGCTGGAAAAGCAAGACCACCAAAACCCTAATTTCAGCAGAAGAATCCAGATCACCAAAATGAAAACCCAAATCTGGGCCATAGAAGACAAAAAGATAATACAAAAAAAAAAAATCAATGAAACAAAAAGCTGGTTCTTCGAAAGGATAAACAAGATCGATGGTCTCCTAGCTAGACTGACCAAGAAAAAGAGAGCAAAAACCCAAATAAACACAATCAGAAACACAAAGATGAAGTCACATCTGACCCTCAAGAAATACAAAAGATTATTAGAGACTACTACGTACACCTGTATGGAAACAAACTTGAAAACCTTAAGGAAATGGAGGACTTTCTGACATCACACACCCTGCCTAGGTTGAAATAAGAGGAAATTGAGAACCTAAATAGACCAATAACAATCAAGGAAATTGACTACATAATAAGAAAACTACCTACAAAAAAAAGCCCTGGACCAGATAGCTTTCCAGCAGAATTCTACAAGACATTTAAGGAGGAGCTGATACCAATCCTACTGAAGGGATTCCAGGCAATTGAAAAGATGGAACTCTCCCCAAATCATTTTACGAAGCTAACATCACATTGATACCCAAGCCAGGTAAAGACCCAACAAAGAAAGAGAACTACAGGCCAATATCTTTGATAAACATAGATGCTAAAATTCTCAACAAGATCCTAGCAAACCGGATTCAGCAATACATCTCAAAAATTATCCATCATGACCAAGTAGGCTTCATCCCTGGGACACAAGGCTGGTTCAACATTCGTAAAACCATAAATGTAATTAAATACATTAACAGATGTCAAAACAAGAACCACATGATTATATCATTAGATGCAGAAAAAGCTTTTGATAAAACCCAGCACCCCTTCTTGATAAAAACCCTCAAACATCTAGGTATACGGGGAACATACCTCAACATAGTAAAAGCCATCTATGAGAAACCCACAGCCATATACTCCTAAATGGACAAAAGTTGGAACCATTTCCCCTGAAAACTGGAACAAGACAAGGATGCCCACTCTCACCCCTCCTGTTCAATATAGTATTGGAAGTCCTGGCTAGAGTAATCAGAGAAGAGAAGGCAATAAGGGGTATCCAAATAGGAAAAGAGGAAGTCAAGTTCTTTCTCTTTGCAGATGACATGATTGTGTACCTTGAAACCCCAAGAGAATCTGTCAGAAACCTCCTTACACTGATAAAGGCCTTTGGCAAAGTCTCAGGATATAAAATAAATGTACAAAAGACAATCGCATTTCTTTACACCAATAATAAACAAACAGAAACCCAAATAAAAAACACAATTCCATTCACAATAGCCACAAAAAAAAAAAGAAATACCTTGGCATCTTCCTAACCAGGAACGTGAAAGACCTTTACAATGAAAACTACAAAACACTGCTCAAAGAAATCAAAGATGACACAAACAAGTGGAAAAATATCCCATGCTCATGGATTGGAAGAATCAACATTATGAAGATGTCCATCTTACCTAAGGCAATCTGCAGATTTAATGCAATACCCTTCAAATTACCAGCAACATTCTTCTCAGACATAGAAAAAACAATACAGGAATTCATATGGAAACACAAACGACCAAGAATACCAAAAAAAAATCCTCAGCAAAAAAAAACAAAAAACAAAAAAAAAAAAAAGCAGGTGGGATCACATTACCAGACTTCAAACTTTACTGTAAAGCTACAAAATCAAAACAGCTTGGTATTGGTACAAAAACAGGTATATAGACCTATGGAATAGAATTGAGTGCCAGAAGCTAAAACTCAATTTCTCAACCAATTCACCTTCAACAAAGACTCCACCACCTACCACTGGGGAGAGGAGAACCTATTCAGTAAATGGTGCTGGGAAAACTGGCTGACCACATGCAGAAGACTCAAACAAGACCCCTATCTGTCCCCATACACAAAAATTAACTCTAAATGGATCAGAGACCTAAATGTAAAACCTCAAATCATAAGAACCTTAGAAAATGCAGGAAATACCTTTATGGAAATTGGAACTGGCATCCAATTCCTGAACAAAACCCAAAACCCACAGACCATAAGAGATAAGATAGACAATTAAAGTGACATTAAAGTGACAAGCTTCTGCAAAGCCAAAGAAACCATCAAGAGAGCAGGGAGACAGCCCACAGACTGGGAAAAAGTATTTGCCAACACCAGGTCTGACAAAGGCTTAACATCTTGGATCTACAAGGAGCTCAAACATGCTGAGAGGAAAAAAACAAACAACCCCATTATAAAGTGGGCAAAAGATATGAACAGACACTTCTCAAAGGAAGACATCCAAGCAGCCAACAGACACATGAAGAAATGCTCAACCTCACTAATCATTAAGGAGATGCAAAACAAAACCACACTGAGATACCACCTAACTCCAGTCAGAATGGGCCCTTATCAATAACTCAAAAAATAACAGTTGTTGGAGAGAGTGTGGGGAAAAGGGAACACTCTTACACTGTTGGTGGGAGTGCAAACTAGTGCAACCTCTGTGGAAAGCAATGTGGCGATTCCTAAAAGCTCTAAATATCGACCTCCCATATGATCCTGCCATCCCCCTACTGGGAATATATCCTGAAGAACTCAAATCACTCTATCAAAAAGATACCTGCACACAATATTTATCGCAGCATTGTTCACAATAGCAAGAACCTGGGACCAACCATGCTGTCCATCAAAAGAGGACTGGATTTTTAAAAATGTGGCACATATACATGATGGAATACTACGCAGCCATAAAAACGAACAAAATCATGAATTTCACAGCAACCTGAATGGAGCTAGAGTCTATAATACTGAGTGATCTCTCACAGAAACAAAGATCTGAGTATCACATGTTCTCACTCATATAGTGGACCTTGAACATCTACAATAATACTTAAAAAAAAAAAAAAGGACTGACAGTGGTGAGAAACTATGGGGGGGTTGGGGGGGGAGGTGAAGGGAGGCGGAACTAACGGTAGTCAATATCTGTCTGTGCATGGGGAGACACCCCTTATTAACAAGGGTGCCTGAACAATGCACATTGTATACCTAACCCTTAACTGTACCCCACAATTTTGTAATGAAAAATATGTTTAATGAAAAAATAAAATAAAATAAATAAAAAGTGGGCAAAAGACATGACTAGACACTTCTCAGAAGAAGATATAGGGGCAGCCAACAGACACATGAAAAAGTGCTCAACCTCACTCATCATCACAGAAATGCAAATCAAAACCACATTCAGATACCACCTAACCCCTGTAAGAATGGCCATCATTAATAAAACAAACAACAGATGCTGGCGAGGATGTGTAGAAAAAGGAATGCTTCCACACTGCTGGTGGGAATGCAAACTTGTACAACCTCTCTGGAAAACAGTCTGGAGATTTCTGAAAGAACTAGAAATTGGCCTTCCAAATGACCCAGTAATTCCCCTATTGGGGAGTATACACAGAGGAACTCAAATTATCATATGAAAAATATACAAGCACACATATGTTTGTTGCAGTTCTGTTCACAATAGCAAAAACATGGAACCAACCATGTTGCCCATTGAAGCTGGACTGAATGAAAATATGCTGTACATATACACAATGGAATATTTTGCAGCCATAAAGAAGGACAAATATATAGAATTTACAGCAACTTGGATGGACTTGGAGTCTATCATATTCAGTGATCTATCACAGAAACAAAGAACTGAGTTCCATATGTTCTCACTCATAAGGTGACCTTGAACAATTATAATGCTATAAGAAAGCAATTGGCAGTAATGAGAAACTGTTAGGGGTGGGGGGATGGGGCTGGCAGTTGAGGGAAACTGCTAGGGGAGGGAGGGGCATACCTCATCAACAAGGGTACCTGCATGATCAATGTTTGTATACCTAACCCTGAATTGTACCCCACATCTTTATAATAAATAAATTAATTATAAAAAAAGAAAAGAAAATATCACACCTAGTAATAAAAGACAATTTGCAAGTTTAAAAATTTTTCTGCACCATGTCGGCATGTTTTCATAACAAGTAGAACATAAAGTCATTATCGCACATACCATTTTTCATTTTAATTTCTGATCTATTTATCTTTCTCTTTCATTAAATTATTATCTCCTTTAAGACACAAAAGCGTATTGCCAAAACTTAACAAAGAACACAGTGCTCATACACATAGTAGAATCAAATAATTCTTAAAATTTTTTGTTTAACCTTTAAGTTTAATGATCATATCTACAATTCTTATTTGCATAATTATACAATTAAAATACCTAACTGGTGTGAAATTCTTTGGATGTACCAAGTACTGTTTTAAAACATTTCTGCATTAACTTATTAATTCATTTCAACTATTCTGTGATGAAGGTTCTTTGATTTATCCAATTTATTCACAATTTATAGATAAATATACAGAGGCATAGACCAGAAAGGTTATTTTTTCCAAAGTCATATTGTGAATAAGTAGCACAGCCAGGATTTGAATCTGGGTTTTCTAAGTCAAGAGCCAAATCACTTTAACTACTACATCAACTTTCTCTATTAGCAAAATTAGACTATGCTTTGGCATTGAAGAATGCTTTTATATTGGGATAATATGTTTTTGCATTAGTGGTCATGATTATAATATACATCTTATTATTTAACTAGAACTTAAATTTAGAAGTGGCCAGAGTTGGTGTCTGAGAGTGGAGACAGGTCCAAATTTAACCCGACTAACAACCAAGGTGAGCGATCTCTCTCCAGACTACAAATCGGTAAGTCATGGGCAACAAGAGACTGTGGGAAAATGCTCAGAATATGAAGAGAAGAAAATAGAAGTATAAATGGAAGATATGAAAGATGTTGCAGAGGTCAAACTTTCCTGAGCAGATTATATAGCCAGTAGCTTGCCCTGCCCTGTTCCATACACACTGATCATAGCTTTTATCTCATATGCGAACTCCAGTCAATCAGGGGCTACTAGATTGTGGTATTAAGGAGTGTTAGATTTGGCTTATCCAGTTTCTGTTGGAGTATATTCTGCTATCTATTATCAATGTCCTTGATGAGCTCTGATGGAGGCATGAGGCTATACAACCCTACCCCATATGTGTTATTTCTGTACTAGATTTACATTTTCATGCTTGATGTTTAACCTTTCATATTCTAAAATCACTAAGTCCTGTAAAAAAAAAAAAAAGAAGAAGAAGAAGTTGACTCTGATATTTCAGCCAAACACATGTATGACTTTAAAGACTGGGCAGTGTTATGTACACATAGTGCTAGTGTAAACTATGGCATAAGCTATATACGGAAGTCAAATGATGGATGTGTTCATAGAAACTACCTATGAATTTTGGCACCTGTGTGGTTATAAACATGATATCATAAAGACTATAGATGCACATGACGTGGGGTTGCAAGCTTGCAAGCAGCCATTTAAATCTTAGCTGTATAACCAGTCCCAGTCACTTTTTAACTTCCCTCAATTTGACTCATCATTAAGGTAAAAGTATAGAGATATCTCATTTTGTCTTCTAATATTATTTTAATTTGTATTCATAATCTTTAATTATGTTTTGAAATGATTTAAGTTAACTTATTGTTATCTCAAATATTTATTTGTTGTTACCTAAAATGTAATCTGTGGATCATCTGCTAACTATGAAAATGAGAAAAGATTTCTTCTTCCCTAGCTCAGTAGATAAACTTCCCCCACCTGATAACTGATAAGCATATATATATATTCTTTTAATTGTGCAGAAATTTGTTGGTTTGTTATTCAGTCTACCTCTCTGGTCTTGTGGTCCTTAACGTACCATGTTAATTCTAAATTCCATCTGTTTCTTGCCCTAACACGTTGATATTTGATAAAAACTGACCCTCAAATCATACCTCTGCTAAATATGAATTGGCTTCATAAAGTAGTTTCAGATGATTTGGAGACTTATAGCTTTTTAAAACATGATTTCTGTATATCATCAAAAAGACATAAGCTCCTCATGCTGCTGGCTATAAACACCTCCTCTCTTCACTGCTGTCTTGCTTGAGAGCCTTTTCTTTCTTTCTTTCTTTCTTTCTTTTTTTTTTTGACTATCACTGATTCACTGCAAAATAAACTGAGACTAAGTACAGATTTTAAATAACACAATGGATTGACTGATCCCAGTTTTAAACATGTCACAAATGTAATTTGGAGTTTTCTAGTGCAGGTGTTGGTTTTTCTTCTCGTGTTTTGCTGCTGCAAAGTCATTGGCATTCTCCAAGACTGTCTCAATATAATGGTGGAGTGCTCCTCCCATGATTAGAAAATAATTGGAGAGTTAAGGGGAACATGATGTGAGGTGTTGGAAGTTAGAGGATTGGCCTTGAGGAGCAACTGTATTTTCTCCCTTCCTTCCAGGCACTTCATTTGGTTTCCCCTTATTTGAGATTCTATTCTGAATCTGAAAATGTTACCTAAGCCCTAATTCAGAAATCTTTTACTGAAAAACTGAATAATTTACCAAGGGAAAAAAAAAAAAAAAGGAGAGTCCTAGGGAGAAAAAGTGACCAGTGACCAGCAACTCCGTAATTCTGCCATGCTTTTACATAAAAGGTGATTAGAAGGAGTATTCTATTTTATCAGTGATTTCCAAGAAAAATTTCATTTTCTCATTGACAGAAAGACACGTGGATAAGAATGCTAATAAGTAACTGAGACTACTCAGCACACTATCAAGGTAGCTTTGCACATTTCTAGGTGTGAAGAAAGGCACGGGGAACAGTAAGTAGCTGTGACTATAACATCCCTCAAATGAGACCAGATTTCTTTCAGCTCCTTTACTTTCAACTAAAAGTGAAAAATGTTTGTCAGCTGAGGTCAAGCTCTGGAAATGAGTAGCTAATGTAAAATACAAGCTGTAGAGAATTGTTTCACATTGAAACCTGTGGGTGGATATTTGTGCAGCAACCCCAAGGGTCTACTTTACTTTAACTTTTCAGAATAACTGAATGGCATAGCAAGACACTTATCTATTCAAAATTCATGAGAGAGACAGAAAAATAATGAACTCTTGTAAAGATTTCTCAGCCTTCTTTCTAAGAAGAACTGCAATAAAAATTTGCTTGAAAAACTAAAAAATTATGTAACGATATTAATAAGGGGCATACTTTAGCCTTCCATATGTAAAAAAAAATAACGATAATCCCCTCTGTCATTAACACAACTTTAGCAAAACTTGCTCTACACTTAGCCATTTGGAAAGAAAAATAAAAATTGTCATGCCTATGATAAAAAAATTTTTATTGTGGGCAATTAATTTTTTCAATTATTTAAAATAAGTTTGTGTAATTTCAGTATGAGCACAGTGGAAATGAACAATTTTTGCAAATAGTAAAATGGCCAAAAGGTAAAATATTAGTTATAATTATTTATATGTTTTATATAATTTCAACAGTTCCTAGTACATAGTAAGATTTTATAAATAATTTGTTTCTTTCAATATCAGTCTTTTTTTATTGGTGGCCAACAAGAAAATGAATTTATTAAATAGGTATTAGATGCTTCTCAGAATGAAGGTGAAGCCTAGATGATGTGACTCAAGAAATAATCAGTAAACAAATTATCATATTTTCACCTCTGTAGTGTACTCTGCCTTCTACTAAGTTATTTATAAACTTTGGAGATCCTTAAACACAAGGAAAAACATAAGACATTTATAGCAAGAAACAAACAAGCAAACAAATGATAGTGAAAATGTTGTCCAGCAAAAAGACCCAATAAATATTCACCAAAAATACCAAAAAGAGTATGATTATATGGTTTATACAATTTGAATGAGTAAAAATTAATTTGATTAGCATAGATAATCTGGAACACACAAATTAATCCCTGTTTATCTTGATCTCTGGAACCCTTAGGACTTCAGATTTTTGTTGGACTAATTCTGTTGTAATGAGCATTTTTCTTGGAACTAGAAGTAAATCTAGAAGGAAGTTATTGAAATCAGAGGGAAAATAAAATATTCTACAACTGGTAAAGAGGGAGTGTTATTAACCAATCAATGAATATATTTTTGAAAGACGGTAGAGATGTCTTTGTTTTATAGCTATGTTCTAATAAGGACTCACTCATTTTAACTGCCTCATAACTTACCTATAATGTTTAAGGCACTTAGACCCCTGCAATTCTTCATTTAATGTATATAATCAACCTTTATTTTTAATGCCAATTCCTGATACTTTAAAAAATGTTTCAAATAAAGAGACAATAAATATATCAAAAGGTCGTCCTAGGATAAATAGCTTGATTTTTTCATTGCTAAAATCTCATAAACACCAAGTGGTATACATGAATTGTATTCACACAGCATACAAAAAGTTTTTGTCTAAATTCACTCATCAGGGCTTTTTCTCAACTATAGGACCATGTCTCAGAAACATGTGGAACAGATGTACTTGTTTTGTTTTTCTTTGTATTTTGTTTACATAAGACAGAACTGAACACAAAGTAGATACCTAAAATTGTTATTTGGATGATTGAACTAGGCCCATCTATTATTACTGTCAATGGCTATAAAATACAAAGTTTCACATTTTTAACTCAAAAAATTTTTTTCAGTGAAAGAGTGTTTTTCTGTCACTAATTTTTATCACTCAATATTATGGCAGTAATAAAGATACCAGAGATCAGAAGTAAAATAAGATTTATTATTCATAAAATAACAAAAATACTACTTTACATATACTACTTTATTTAATACTCACAATAATTCAATGTGGTAGGTACAGTTGAAGGTATCTTTGAATAACCAGAGGGTTAGGGATACTGAACCCCACCATGCAGTCAAACTTTTGCATGTAACTTTTGACTCCCCAAAACTTAACTGCTCCCTACTGTTGACCAGAACTCTTACTGATAACATAGTCAATTAATACGTATTTTGAATGTTATATGTATTATATACTATATTCTCAAAATAAAGTACACTAGAAAAAAGGAAAATATTATTATGAAAAATCATAAGATAAAATATATTTATTATTGATTAAGTGGAAATGAGTCATCATAAAGATCCTTATTCTTTTTGTTCCATGTTGAGCAGATGTAAAAGGAGGAAGAAAAGGAAGAGCTGGTTTTGCTGTGCCAGGGATGGCAGAAGTGGAAGAAGTGGAGGATGTGGAAGGGAAGACAGGTGAGACAGGCACACTTCGTGTACTTTTATCTTTAAAAATACACATATAACTGAGTCAACCCAATTCAAACCCACATTGTTCAAGGATCAACTGTATTATACTAAATTTTGTTGCATACATAAAGAAACAAAACGGTTAAGATTTTTCCCAAGCTCACACACTTTTAAGAACTGCATATTATATATGTATTAAAATATATGACGGGTGTTCTATATAAATGATAATTTATTAAATAATATTTATAATTGATGAAATATGTGTTAATGAAGATCATTGAGAAAAGATTGTAAAAGCTTAAAGAAATATTATTTGTAAATTTTAGTGAAAAAGATTTGTATTCTCAGGAAGATGGCAATGGAACAAGTCAGACTAAGTGAATGGAGCAAGTCAGACTAAGTGAGTGTATGAAAAATTTTGCATATGTGTCAGTGAGTAAGTGGGCATATGAGTGGCTGACTGGGTAGGGACTGGGAGCAAGTTACTAGGACTCTCCTGGTGAAGTGGCTATTGCCAAAGCTGCTCAGCTTGGTCCCTAGAGCTTCCCAGGACACAGAAGCTGAATGCCATTAAAAAATAATAATAAATAAACAACCCCTTCTTGGAAAGAAACTGCCAGGAGAGACTGCTGGCTCAAGGCTCTGTCTCACCACTGCAGCACCTGGCTGGACACTGGCAGCAAGGGCTTTGGAAGGAGCATAACGAGAGAGACTAGAGGCAGAGCCCCACTGGAGAAAATGAAAGAGGCACCCTGCCACCATCTTGAAAATTGGGCAGGAAAGTGCTCTGGCTTGCTCACCACAGAGTGAGAGACCCAACCAATCTCTGTGACCATGGATTAACTTCTCGGGAGTTGACTGTGACCAAGAGGGAATATCTTGAAAGCACAAACTCAAGAGGGACAAGATGAGTGCTGAGTCTCAGGCACTCTAATCCCTACCCTGATTCAGCTGTGGGACAAAGGGTATGGTCAGAAAAGAATGAAGAAAACCTCCAAAGAGATCAGTAGTGAGTCCAGGACAGACCCAACCCCGTCCTCCCCTGCAATCCTCTGAACATCAGATCCACAGGGTTGGGCACAACTGAGAGGTATGAACCCAAGTGGAGCCTAGATGTCAACCACCATAGGAGGAATCTACTCCAGGGCATGCCTGGCTGGGGTCCCCCAAGTCAGTGCTTGGGAAAGAGACAAGCCTACACTACCCCACTGGAGGATCCCCCTGACCATTCTAGAGTGGAAGGGGAGGATTGTAGCTCCACCCACCCCCACTACCTCCCCTCCTTCCTTGGGCTGGAAACAGGGGAGATAGTGCATGAGGCCAAAGCTCTGCAGGAGACGGCAGAGGGGCAGCTGAAAGGAACAATTATAGAACCTGCTACAAAAGGGCAGATTTTTTGTTTGTTTGTTAGCTTTTTATATTTTTAATTTTTTTTCCTTTTACATGAACATATATTTGAGGGTTTCATCTGCATTCCTCCTCTTTTTTTCTTTCTTCTTTTTTTTTCCTGCTTTTTTCTTTGACTTTTTTATTTTCTATTTATGTGTGTACATGAAGGATTGAGTGTTCATCTTTCAGGGTTTTTTTTGGTTTTGCTTTTTGTTCTCCTTTCTTAGTTGAATGTATGTGAATACATATGTCAGGGTTTTATTTGAATTCCTTTTTCTTTTCTTTTCTTTTTTCTCTTTTTCTTCACCTTTCATTTTAGATTGGGCATGTGTGTGTGTGTTTGATTTTCCTGGGGTTTTTTGTTGTTGTTTTTCATTTTGTTTTGCTTTGTTGTTATTCCAGTTTGTTTTGGTGTGTGGTGTGTGTGTGTGTGTGTGTGTGTGTGTGTGTGTGTGTTTCATTGTTTTTTGCTTTGGTTTCTGTTTTGTTGTTTTGTTTGTTTTTATTTTTAAAAATATTTTGTCCATCTTATTTTATTATATTTTTCTCTGTTCTCCTCATTGCTGTTATCTTGGACTCAGGGGATACACACACATACCCATTGAATCACCATATAGACTGGTGGTGGGGAGTGGGTCTCAGGGAACCCATAACACAATCAGTGAACATTGTGATTTGTGAGTAGTTTCTGAATCCTAACTCCCCATCCTTCACCATATTTGACTCCCAAAACTACAAGCGACTGTAAAGCTTCCACCAACAGCCCTGTTTCAAAATAGAACAAATTTAGAGCTCTGATCAAGGAATAGAGAGCTTGATTCAGAAGTGAAAGCCTCTCCCATTGCCAATGAATAGAACTGAAGAGAAAAAAAAGAGATCTATCACAAATGAGGAAAATCAACAAAAGAACGCAGATAATTCCCAGTGTTACAAAGAGAAAATGCTTGAAAAATCAGACATCAGAGCCTAAACAATGGAAGTCACCAATGATTGGCCCCAGAATACAAAGGGATTAGGGAATGGATGGAAAGCATGAATAAGACTCAAGAAAGACAAGGTGTAACACTAAAAGAACTTGTAACAGAGATTTTAGCCATAAAAAAAATTCAGGCAGGAAACAAATAACAAGATGACAAGCATGAAAAGCAAAATTAATCAAGCAGAAGAATCTCAGAACTTGAAGACTAAAACTTGCAATTAACCCAACCCATAAAAAACATAGGAAGAAAACTCAGAAAGAAAGAACTATGCCTCCAAGAGATGTGCGATTATACATAGAGACTGAACCTATGCCTGCTTGGTATCCCAGAATAAGAAAGGGAAATGGAAAACACCTTGGAGCAAGTATTCCAGGGAGTTATTCAAGAAAACTTTCCCCATCTCACCAGAGATGTGACCATCCAAACAAAAGAGATACAGAGAACCCCTACAAGACATCAGATGTGAAGATCAACTTCTAGACACATAGTAATTCACCTACACAAAACAGGTACAAAAGAAAAATTCCTAAAGGCAGCAAGAAAGGTCAGAGTATATACTGAGGAACACAAATCAGAATAGCAACAAACCTATCAACAGAAACACTACAAGCTAGAAGGAACTGGAGTACAATATTCAAAGTCCTCAGAGATAAACAATTTTAACCAAGAATTTCCTACCTAGATAGCTCAGATTCACAACAATGGGAAATTATAATCCTTCGCAGACGTCAAATCCCTAAGAGATTATGGAGCTTCCAGACCAGCTCTATAGGAGATGCTTTAAAAGGTACTAAGCACAGAAGAAAGAGAAAAAAAATGACCATGCACTTCCCAAGGCAGCTGCAGAACCCAGAATCAACAGAGAATACATAATTACTGCAAACTTGAAAACACACACATACATCAACCCAAAAGCTAAGAGAAAAGAAAGAAAGAAAGAAGGAAAGAAAGAAAGAAAGAAAGAAAGAAAGAAAGAAAGAAAGAAAGAAAGAAAGAAAAAACTTTATAAGAACCTCATGATGGGATAAATAATTACATTTCAATAATCAGCCTGAACGTGAATGAACTAAACTCACCACTGAAAAGACACAGAATGGCAAACTGAATAAAAAACCCAATAATTTGTTGCATCCAGGAAACTCATCTCATCACAAGGGACACACACAGAATCAAAGTTAGAGGATGGAAAATGAGTTATGAGGTGAATGGATCACAAAAGAAGGTAAGATTCACAATCTTAATATCAGACAAAACGTTTTGATCAACACAGAAATCAAAACAGAAATTAAAAGATTCCTGGAAACGGTAGAAAATGAAGAATCATCCTACCAAAACCCTGAGAAGCCTAAAAGGGGAATTTATATCTCTATGAACACTCATCAAGTAAATGCAAAGATCATAAGTTAACAACCTAACAAATCACCTAAGAGAGCTAGAAAAGCAAGACCCCCAAAACCCTAACTTTAGCAGATGAATCCAGATCACCAAAGTAAAAGCCCAAATATGGGACATAGAGGACACAAATATCATAGAAAACGTCAACAAAACAAAAAGTTGGTTCTTTGAAAGAATAAACAATATTGATAGTCCTCTAGTCAGAATGACCAAGAAAAAGAGATAAATCCCAAATAAACACAATCAGAAAGGCAAATGATCAAATCACAACTGACTGTGAAGATACACAAAATATTATCAGAGATTATTATGCACAGCTGTATGGTAAAAAACTTGATAACCTAAATGAAATAAAATATTTTCTGACATCATACAACTTCCCAAGGTTGAAACAAGTAGACATTGAGACTAAATAGACCAATAACAACCCAGGAAATTGACTCCATCATAAGAAAGCTACCTACCAAAAAAAGCCCTGGACTTGACAACTTTCCAGTGGAATCCTACAAAACGTTTGAGGAGGAGCTAATACCAATCCTATTGAAAGTATCCCAGGAGATTGAGAAAGACAGTATTCTCCCCAACTCATTGTATGAAGGTAACATCATACTGATACCCAAACTGAGTAAAGATTCGACAACAACAAAAAAAGAGAACTGTAGGCCAATACCACTAATGAACATAAATGTAAAAATTCTCAACAAGATTCTAGCAAATCGAATCCAACAACACATCTCAAAAATCATCCACTATGGCCAAGTAGGCTTCATCCTCAATCTAATAGCGAGGCATAGAAGGAACACACCTCAAAATAGTATCTACACTAAACCCACAGCCAGCATATTGCTCATTTGACAGAAACTAGAAACATTTCCCCCAAAAACCAGAACAAGACAAGGCTGCCCACTCTCATCTCTCTTATTCAACCTTGAGTTGGAAGTCTTAACTAGAGCAGTTAGACAAGAGAAGGAAACCAGAGGTTTTAAAATAGGAAATGAGGAAGTTAAGTTATTCCTCTTTGTTGATGAAATGGTCCTATGGCACAAACATCCAAGATAATCTGTCAAAAACCTTCTTTCACTGATAAAAGACTTTGGCAAAATCTTGGGCTACAAAATAAATGTGCAAAAGACAGTTGCATTCTTCTACCCTAACAACAAGCAGGCAGAGAACCAAATAAAAAGCAAAATTCCATTCACAATAGCAACAAAAAAAAGTGAACTACTTTGGCATCTTCCTAACCAGAGAAGTGAAAGATCTTTACAATGAATACTACAAAACACTACTCAAAGAATCCAAGAAGACACAAACAAATGAGAAAATATTCCATGCTCATGGATAGGAAGCATCAACATTGTTAAGATGTCCATGCTACCAAAGGCGATCTACAGATTCAATGCAATGCCCATTAAATTACCAACACCATTCTTCTCAGACCTGGAAATGACAATACAGAAATTCATATGGAAATATAAATGATCATGAATAGCCAAAACAATCCTTAGCAAAATAGATGAAGCAGTAGGTATCACACTCCCAGACTTTAAACTTTACTATAAGGCTACAATAATCAAAAGAGCCTGGTTTGGGTACAAGAACAGACATATAGACCAATGGAACAGGGTAGACATTCTGGAATCAAAACCTCAATTTCTCAGCCATCTTATCTTTGACAAGTCTTTCCAACAACAACCACTGGGGAGAGGAGAATCTATTCAGAAAATGATGCTGGGAAAACTAACTGACCAAATGCAGAAGACTGAAACAGGACCCTTACCTGTCACCAACTCTAAATGGATCAAAGACCTAAACATAAAACCTCAAACTATAAGAACCTTAGAAAATGCAGGAGATACCCTTATGGAAATTGGAACTGGCAACAAATTCCTGATCAAAGCCTCAAGTGCCCATGCCATAAAAGATAAGATAGACAAGTGGAACCCCATTAAACTGAAAACCTTCTGTAAAACAAAAGGAACTATCAAGAGAGCAACGAAACAGATAACAGAATGGGAAAAAAAATATTTGCCAACTGTATATCTGACAAAAACCTAGCATCCAGGATCTGCAAGGAACTCAAGCATGCTAAAAGGAAAAAAAAAACAGCCCCATTAAAAAGTGGGCAAAAGACATGGATAAACACTTCTCAAAAGAAGATATAAGGGCAGCCAACAAAAAAAAAGTGCTCAGCCTCACTAATAATCAGAGAAATGCAAAACAAAACCACATTACGATACCAATGTGGTTTTGTTTTATTAAAGAAACAACAACAGATATATGTGAGAATGTGGGGAAAAAGGAATACTTCTTCACTGCTTGTGGGAATGCAAACTAGTACAACTTCTGAAAAACAGTGGTGATTTCTAAAAGAACTAGACATTGACCTTCCATATGACCCACCAATCCCCCTACTGGGAATATACCTGGAGGAACTCAAATCATTCTACACAAAATATACCTGCACACACATGTTCTTTGCAACACTATTCACAATCACAAAAACATGGAACCAATTGTGCTGCCCATTGAAACTGGACTGTATAAAAAATGTGATACATATAAGTAATGAAATTTTACTCAGTTATAAAGAAGGACAAACATATGGACTTTGCAGCAACTTGGATGGATTTAGAGTCTATCATACTCAGCAATCTATCACAGAAACAAAGAACAGAGTACCAAATGTTCTCACTCATAAGCATACCCTGAACATTTACCATAATACTATAAGAAAGGAATTGGCAGTGGTAGGACACTGTCAGCCTGATGGTGTGGGGCACAATATCAATAAAGGTATCTGATCTCAAACCAGGAAGAGTGGGCACCAAAGGGAGGCCCAAACTTTCCCCGTATGATGACCGCTTGTATACCAAATCCTGAATTGTACCTCACATCTTTAAAATAAAAAAAAAAGATTCACTGATTGCAACTTTATGCCCCAATTTGTTAATCCCAGCAGATACTCAGATTGCTTTTACAATGCAATGGTATGTTTTATGATACATTTTATAATGTTTAACTCAACCCAGTTACCAACCTCAAACAACCAGTGAATCAGAATTCTATTCTATTTGTCTGTATAGCACCTGATATTAAAACTACTTTCCTAGCAGATAAAATATTCCTCAGAGAGGACATCTCTACTGAAATGAAAGCTGATGGACAAGGTCTTGCCTTTACAAAATAAATAAATAAATAAAAGTTCTGTTTGGATTTAGACTATGCTATAAGCTGAATTCCCCCCCCATCCCAAATGTATGTGTTGGAAATCTAATTACTAAGAGGTTAGTAATAGGTGATGAGACCTTTGGAAAGTGACTAGATCATGAGAAAAAAGCCCTGGTGAATGAGATTAGTGTCTTTATAATGAGACTCCATAAAATGCCTTCTCCCTTCTACCATGAAAACACAAAATGAGACAGCATCATCTATAAATCAGAAAGTGGGTCATTACCAGACACTGAATTTGCCAGTGCCATGATTTTGAACTTCTCAGCCAAAACTATAAGAAATATATGTCTATAATTTGTAATTTAACTAGTCTATGGTATTTACTCTATAGCAGCTAGAAGTAACTAAACAAACTCACTCTCAGTCCCCAGGAAAATGCAAGTTGTCCTCTTTCCTAATTTCTTCAATGCACAGCACTTTAGCT
The DNA here is from genome assembly GCA_027257055.1 of Cephalopachus bancanus. NCBI lineage: Eukaryota > Metazoa > Chordata > Mammalia > Primates > Tarsiidae > Cephalopachus > Cephalopachus bancanus. Next base: position 1,980,003 of record JAPVLO010000298.1, on the reverse strand, counting down.
CTGCTCTTCTTCAAAATTATTGTTGCTTTTTCAACTACAGCTTTTGCATGATGAAGTTTTTTTTGTGTTTTTTTTTTTTTTTGCCAATATCATTAGAAAAAAATTGAGTAACATTTTTCTGGATTCTTGTTTTCTTTTGGTTCTGAATTTTTACAAGTTTACATGTGTGAAACATATAAGTGTAAATGTAACACATTTGCACAATGTCATAATCTGTCAGAAGATTTATATGCCAGATCTGCCTCCATGTTTTCTGAACACTTTTCATCTCTGATCTAAATCAGTAATTACATTATTCTTAAGTTTCTTTAGGACCTGACTCTGTTTCTTAGCAGAAAATAAAATCATTGACATATAGGGGGTAGCTCAGAAAATTGAAGAAACATTTGAAGACCAGGGCTGGGGTTGGACAAAAATAAGAGATCACTACAGGGGTTTGGTGAACAGAAAATTATGATCAAATTATTCAAAGCACTATCTATAGAATAAGTTGGGTAAAATGGTTGCCAGTTTTTAATGACTCCACTCATGGTTGAGATTCTATAGAAAGAGTGAATCATTTGCCCACCAACTTGTTAGAAAAATGTTGGATATTGTAACATTTGGAGATACCGAAAGAGGTACAGGACAAAGGGCCAGTATAAACCAAGCATTTATTGGGGGAGAAACTCCCAGACGAGGTCCCGTGGTCTGGAAAGATGGGTCAGGGGAGTCGCGCCCAAAAAGGGGCAGGTTTGAGTTTTTAAGTGTGCAGTATTCGGGAGGGTGTTGGGGGCAGCAGTGAAGCTGGGAGACAAAGCTTCACATCCGGCGTGGGCTGGAAAGTCTCTGGCCCTTCTCGGCAGCTGCCGGCAGGTTCCAGCTTCAAGCAAGGTATGCAGTTGTGGGTTTGGGGTGGAGGGGCGCATAGGGGATTGGTGGGTGGAGGGGCAGATGGGGGAAGGTGAGTGCTGCTTCCCCCTGAGCCTAACATCCCGACCTCTTTGGTATAAGGGTGTTGACTCGATCTGGCTGCTTCAAGCTGAAAGGGGGCGTAGTTTTAGGGGAGGGGGGATGGGGTAGCTCGGAGGGAAGTGGGGCATACGGATAGGGGTGTAGGAGTAGCTGATTGACTGCGATGCGAGAAATTTCCTTCAGGCGAGACTGCAAAAAATTAAACAGACAGGGTGCAACCATAAGTAAAAGATAAGTAAAACAGGTCCCAAGAATGGCATGACCCATTGGGCAATCCCTGAGTTCCACCAAGCAGAGAAGGGTGATTCTGCAGTGTTTTTTTGGCAAAGTTTTTCTCCCACCTTTTGGAGGACGTTGACATTTTCCTCTACCAGCCCTGTCCATTAATGTAGAAATAGCATTTTTCCTGGAGAAACATGCAGGTTCCACCCTGGCCGGCTGTAAGAGATTAAGGGCCCTGTGGTTCTGTAAAGTAACCCGGGCTAGAGAGGTTATTTGCAACTGCAGGGATGCCAGGGAGCTTGCGGATGCTTCCAGAGAGCTTGAAGCCTTTCTTCCAGATTTTGGGAAGAGAGGAGGCTGTGTCCCAGTGCTCCCCCACCCAGCCCTCCAGCCGCCAAGGACTTGGCAAACGTGAGACCGAGCATGAGAGGGAGAAATGCCGCATGGCGGGTGCGGTGGGGAGTGGAAAGTCTTTGAGTAAGAGTTCTTCTTCAGAATAGAATGCAAGCTGTGGCACAAGTGTTACCGGATAGCAACAAGGGTAAGAATTATTGATAGATTTGAAGAGGGTGCCATTACACCAAAAGAACCCACCCCTTGGAGCAGATAGAGTAGATGGCACAGGTCTGGAGATGTTGCATGTGCAGGAGCTGCCATAACAGGTATTAGAGAGGTTACTGAGGGGCTGGAACAAAGGAACTCCAGGGATAGGAGGAGGCTGGTTGACTGGCCCACTAGAGGCATTGAACAATTGTGTGACAGCAACTGCTGTTAAAGGGGGGTGGTTTAGAGTGGTGCAAAGAAGCAGTTACTTACATTCCCAACCAAAGAATCTTTGAGTAATGAGATACCTTCCTGTATTAAACAGAGCCAAGAGAATGGAGAAGGGTGGTCGGCACTTGGGGGGGGAGAGTTGGTTAGTCAAAGAAGTTTCTGCTTCTGCAATAAGGCTGGGAAGTTTGTTAGGGGGAGGAAAAACAAGGTGGTATGTTCAGAAAATGCGGAGTTTTCCTGAAGTTCTGGAGTTTAGCCAGAAGTTGTAAACAACTCCCTCAACCCCTGCACCCACCTGGGGTGCCAGGGATCAGAGATGGTGAAACAGGTTAGTTTTCCTGGGTGGGTGAGAGGGCAGACCTTGTGCATTTTGCACCAATTATATGTACAACCCCCATATGTCTGAGGCCACCGGTTACATTTGGCATTCGTTTGGTCATATTGGAAACAGAAGACCGGGGTTGGGGTTGCACCCAGGCTGATGGAGTTCATGCTGCCTATTGAGATGTCGATGATGACCGGTGTCTAGCACCCATGGGGCTGGCACAGTGCGGTGCCCACAACCTGAGTAATGACTTTACTGTAAGACTGGGCTGTTTCTTCAACGTAAAACTGCCAGCGGTAACCATCATCCGGTGGTGTTGTGTGTGAGAGAGGCAGCAGGATTCGAGCAAGTAGCAGGACCCCGGGTGAGGCGAAGACGGTAGGTCCCACCTGTTGACATTGCCAAGGGACCTCTGTGGCCGGGGCCAATTTGAGACGGGAGACATGATACCAGGAGGAACGTCCCAGTAATTTGGCAGCTGTGGGGGTGGGGAGGACCACCGTGAATGGGCCTTCTTCAGCTTCCTGCAGATATCAGGGGCGGACTGGGTGATGAAATGGATAGTGAGAACAGTGGCCCCGGCAGGATCGTCCAGACTGAGGTGGGTGTGGAGAGTCATAGCCTTGGTGAGGCGGTTTAGAAAAACAACCAGGTTTTCATTTGGGCCTTGGGTTATTTCCCTAAGCTTATCATAATTCACTACCTTTTGAGATGCCGCCTCAAGTCCTGCCTGAATGCACCGTATCATGTGATCTCTACGTCTACGTCGTATATGGCCGGCTTGGTAGTCCCAATTGGGATCTGTTGCTGGGACGGCCTCAGCCCCCACTGGCTGCGTGTTGTCCGTTAGATGGACTTTATCTGTGTACTCCTGAGCAGTGGCCATGATACGATCCCATTCATCGGGAGTGAGGGTGGAAGTAGAGATAACATGAATATCATGCCATGTCAGATCATAAGCCTGAGTAAGGTAATGGAACTCTTTGGCAAAGGCAGTAGGGTTGGCAGAAAATGACCCCAATCATTTTTCAATGGCAGATAAGTCGGCCAAGGAAAAAGGGATGTGTACTCACACAATGCCATCTGGGCCCATGACCTCTCAGAGAGGACAAATGGTCTCAGAAGTAAGGGAGTGGGGAGGATGGTCCATGTAATGTGAGTGGGTATGTGCACTGACTGGAGAATGGGGAGAGAGCAGTGGAAGGGGAGAGTCGGAAGATGAAGCAGGAAGATGAGGATAGAGAGAGGGCGGGTTGTATGGAGGTGGGTTGGAAGAAGGAGGAGAAGGATTTGGAGGGTGAGGGGTTGGCGCAGCTAAGTCTTCCAGAAGATCTATGAGGGGGGAAGGCTCTGGATCAGGTGGGAGAAGCTTGTCGTATGTGGGTTGGGGGGCTGGGGCAGAGGAAGGGGAAGGGGAAGGGGGGATACCCTTTGCCAGCAAGATTTGGGTTGTGAAACAATACTGACACAGGGAAGGGCAGGAGTGCAGGAGCCAGAAGGCCTGAGCATAGGGAATCTCCAACCATTTTCCACTGCGATTGCAGAAGTTATCCAAGTCAGTGAGGATGTTAAAATCAAAAGTTCCCTCGGGGGCCATTTGGACCCATCATCCAGTTTATACTGAGGCCAGGCCACAGTACAGAAATGGACTAGGCATTTGCATCGAATGTCTGGGGTTAATTCCAATTTGTCAAGATTACTGAGAAGACAGCCCAGAGGCATCTTAGAATTAGATTTGGAGGGTTGGTTACCCATGTTGATATAAATTTCTGGGGCCTGTCTGTGTCTGAAAAGGCGTCCAATTCAGGCAAAGACCGGCCGGGCAGAGTGAAGGTCAGAATAAACAGGGCATCCCCAGGATTTATCGCTGACCGGAACAGAGGGCTTTCCTAACACAGTTGTGACTTCTGATAGGGAGGCCCGGAGGGGGAAAGAGAGACCGACACGGGGGGGAACTCACCTCACAAAAGTTTGAGTGGAGGAGTGGGTCGGAGATTCGCAGTTCAGGCCAGAGGCATCTGGGTAGGAGGCCCCTGAACCAGGAGATGAGGCCTGTGTGGCTCAGTCACCTCTCGGGTTTTGGCACCAAGATGTAACGTTTGGAGATACCGAAAGAGGCACAGGACAAAGGGCCGGTATAAACCAAGCATTTATTGGGGGAGAAACTCCCGGGTGAGGTCCCGTGGTCCAGAAAGATGGGTCCGGAAAGAGTTGCGCCCAAGAAGGGGCAGGCTTGGGTTTTTAAGGGTGCTGTATTCGGGAGGGTGTTGGGGGTGGCAGTGAAGCCAGGAGACAAAGCATCGCATCCGGCGTGGGCTGGAAAGTCTCTGTCTGGCCCTTCTCGGCAGCTGCCGGCAGGTTCCAGGAAGCTTCAAGCGAGGTATGCGGTTGTGGGTTTAGGGTGGAGGGGCGCATAGGGGATCAGTGGGTGAAGGGGCAGATGGGGAAAGGTGAGTGCTGTTTCTCCCTGATCCTAACACATATCATGATGGAAAATACCACTAAATAACCCACCCATCAAAGGAAAATCAGGAACTATTACAAGAAGACAAGAAAATTGATGCACTTTGCAAAAACAACAGATTTTATTACATTGATTAACAACTTAGAGCTTTATGTGGCTATAGCGAATAGGACTGTGCTTTTTACTTGAGTTTCTGTTTGTTTATTATTGGTGTATAGAAAAGTGACTGTCATTTGCATATTTATTTTATTCCCTCTGACTTCACCAAAGTCATACATTGGCATCTTCCTAACCCAAGACATGAAAGATCTTTACAACAAAAACTACAAAACACTGCTCAGAGAAATCAAAGATGACACAAACAAATGGAAAAAATATTTCATGATCATGGATTGAAAGAATCAATATTGTTAAGATGTTCATCCTATCCAAGGCAATCTATAGATTTAACACAATATCCATTAAATTACCAGCAGCATCCTTCTCAGACCTAGATGACAATACAGAAATTCATATGGAAACATAAATGACCACAATCCTCAGCAAAACAAAATCCAAAACCAAAACAAAGCAGGAGGTATCATGCTCCCAGACTTTAAACTTTATTACAAAGCTGCAATAATCAAAACAGCCTGGTATTGGTATGAGAACAGACGTATAGACCAATGAAACAGGATAGAGACGCCAGAAGAAAAACCTCAATTTCTCAACCAACTCACCTTCGACAAAGCCTCCACCACCAACCACTGGGGAGAGGAGAACCTATTCAAGTAAATGGTGCTGGGAAAACTGACTGGCCACTTGCAGAAGACTAAAACAAGACACCTACCTAACACCATACACAAAAATCAACTCTAAGTGGATCAAAGACCTAAGCATAAAACCTCAAACTACAAGAACCTTAGAAAATGCAGGAGACACCCTTATGGAAATTGGAACTGGCAACCAGTTCTTGATCAAAACCCCAAGTACCCATGCTATAAGAGATAAGATAGACAAGTGGGACCTCATCAAACTGACAAGCTTCTGCCAAAGAAACCATCAAGAGAGCAGGCAGACAGCCTACAGACTGGGAAAAAATATTTGCCAACTGTATGTCTGACAAAGGCCAAACATCTAGGATCTACAAGGAACTCAAACGTGTGGAAAAGAAAAAAATAAACGGCCCCATTACAAATTGGGCAAAAGAGATGGATTGACACTTCTCAAAAGAAGACATATGAGCAGCCCAACAGACACATGAAAAAATGCTCTGTCTCCCTAGTCATCAAAGAACTGCAAATTAAATCTACACTGAGATACCACCTAACTTTAGTCAGGATGGCCATCATCAATAACTCAAAAAATAACAGATGCTGGAGAGGATGTGGGGAAAAGGGAACCACTTTTACACTGTTGGTGGGAGTATAAACTAGTACAGCCTCTGTGGAAAACAGTTTGGCAATTCCTAAAAGATCTACAAATCAACCTTCCATATGACCCTGCAATCTCCCTACTGGGAATATACCCAGAGGAACACAAAGATACCAGTGCATGAATGTTTACCGCAGCAATATTCATGATAACAAGAACATGGAACCAACCATGTTGCCCATCAAAAGAGGACTAGATTTTTTAAAATGTGGTACATTACACAATGGAATATTACATAGCCATAAAGAAGGACAAAATCATGAACTTCACAGCAACCTGGATGGACTTGGAGTCTGTAATACTGAGCGATCTATTACAGAAACAAAGAACTGAGTATCACATGTTCTCACTCATTAGCAAACTTTGAACAACTATCACAATACCATAAGCAAAGGATTGGCAGTAGTGGGAAACTGCTGGAGGGGGATGGCGGAGGTGGAATTGGCAGTGGAAACTGTCAGGGCTGGGAGAGGGCACACCTCATCAACAAGGGTAACTGCATAACGAACATTTGTATACCTAGCCCTGAATTGTACCCCACATCTTTAAAATAAAAAACATAGCCTGACTCTGTGACTCAGCCTGTAATCCCACACTTTGGGAGGCTGAGGTGAGTGAATTGCCTGAGCCTGCGAGTTCGAGACCTGCCTGGGCAACTTGGTGAGACCTCATCTCTACAATAAATCAAAAACTAGCCGGGTGTGGTAGCGCGCACCTGTAGTTCCAGCTACTTGGAAGGCTGAGGCAGAAGGATCACCGGAGCCCAGCAGGTCGAGGCTTCAGTGGCCGGGAGCGGCCACTGCACTCCAGTCTGGGTGACAGAGTGAGACTCCAACTCAAATAAAATAAAATTAAATTAAATTAAATTAAATTTAAAAGTTATAAAAAATAAAGAAAAATGGAAAATAAATAAGTAAACTGGAGAAAAATAAATAAATAAATATAGCTTTATTACAATGGCTATTGAATCTACAACACAGCTACAATCTAATTTAGATCAATATTTCTACCTTTAAAAAATCTGACTATGATATCAATTCATACTTTAGAGCATTAATCAGATTAAGGCAATAACTTTACTGTGGCAGAAAGATTTATGTAAGATTTAATCATCTTCATAATTAAAGTAGAGAGATTTGGTTGATCCTTGAAGAATTCATTTGTAAGATAAATAAAAATAACAGCTCAATTCAAATATATTAATCTGTGAATAAAGAGTTAATTTGTACTCTGTATCTCAGCCCTTTCCTAGAATGTGGTGTGGGTTACATCCCTGCAGATTATTTCTGAGATTCTCAGGCCACAGGAACTGATGACACTAAGGTGCATCAGCGCTTCATTGCAATGTGCTCCTACGGAGATTATTGTAGTGTCTAAGGTTACAAACATGCAAACACTTGCTGTCTTTTTCAAAGTTACCTCCCCCTTGTCTCTCTTACTGGCAGTAAAAAGCAGAGCAGAGCTGCAAATCATGAGCAGCAATCTGGAGACATGACAGGGCAGCCTCTTGTGGGAGTCCTAAATCTGAGGTCAGTGCTGGCCTCATTTCATTCACAGTTTGTTCAACGTGTGGGCAACAGAAACAGAACATGGCATGTCTGCTCTGTCTCTTGTGGCTTATAACCACATATTTACATCCAGGTGTGTTTTTCTATTCGTGTATATTTGAGAGAATAAACAGCTAAGTTTAGGCTTTCCTGTCAAAGAAGAGGGTCTATATTTTTTACCCTTGGACTTAAATGGAGCTTTTTATGAAAAAATCATTTACTTGAAGTACAAAAGTTTTTGTTTGTTGTATTTTGGGGATTTTTGTGTTATTTTTAGTTTGTTTCTGTAGGGTAAGATTTCCAGGTCAAAATTGCCCAGTATAATTTTAAGTAAGGCCTGAAAAATATTCAGAGTCTTATGTGAAAAAAATACTAACTAGAAAATGTCCTCTTTCTTATCAAGTGGTTATGTCAGCCTTGCCATGCTAGAAATAACTCGTTGTGTCAAGTGCATATTCAAGCAAGTCTCAAAATTCATATCCCTTTGCATATTTCTATTAACAATAACATAAACTTCTGAGCTGGGCACGGTGGCTCACACCTGTAATCCTAGCATTTTGGAAGGCTGAGATGAGAGAATTGCTTGAGCACAAGAATTCAGACCAGTCTAGAAAACATAGCAAAACCTCATTGCTTAAAAAAAAAAAAAAAAAAGCTGGACATGTATCACACATCCACAATCTCAGCTACTCAAGAGGCTTAGACAAAAGCATCACCTGAGTCTAGGGAGTTGAGGCTATAGTGAATCATGATTGTGCCACTGCACTCCAGCCAGAGAGAGGAGTGAAACTCTGACTCAAAAGATTAATAATAGGTTTCTAATTTGAATGAATAGCATAATGTATTTGTGCTTCCAATCCTTCCTTAGAATTGACTGAAATAAAAGGTCTAGAGGGGAAAGCATAGCTTATAGAAAATAGTACCTTGGCTGAACCATTTAAAATGATCTTTTTTCTTAGTAAAATATGATTAAACATGGGCTATTTTGTATGTTGTAAAGTAATATAAAATTATTACATACCTAACAATGAAAATTGGAGGATAATTATGACTGAATGAGAGCTAAAAACCAGGTGGTAAATAGATAAAAAAGTGTGAAGAAAGCCACACATCCCAGAATATGAGAGGCTGGAAGAATTTTGATGTTAATCTGTTTAATAAAAGTCCCTGAAGACTGTGAAGTGACAGTAAGCACAATAGAGAACACTAGTCAAGTGGCACCCCAAATAGTCATTATGCAGAAAAACCAAACCAAGAAGAATTCCTGTACTCAATCTTAGACTACAGTCATATGATAGTCATCCTCAAGCAAACGCCAAGTTGGGTTCTTCTGCAAGCAACAGTTTGAGAAAAGTTAATGCTCCAAATGTGACTGTTGGCACCCATAGCAAAATTACAGTCTGCTATGGTGTGGATGTTTTTATTCCCTCCGAAACTCATGGTGAAACAATCTGCTATGTAACATTGTTGGGAGGTGAGGCCTAAAGGGTGATATTTAGGTTATAAGGGTTCTACCTTCATTAATAGATTAATGCCACTATAAAAATCCATTGGAGAATGGGTTTATTCTCTTCCACTTGCTGCCATATGAGGATACAATATTCAGTCTTGCTTTCCCTACTGCCTTCTTCTTTGTGAATATGTAGCAAAAAGGCCCTCATTGGATACCAGATGCAAGTATCTTGGTCTTGGACTTCTAAGCCTCCAAAACTGTGAGAAATTAATGTCTGTTATTGATCAATTACCCAGTCTGTGGTATTTTTGTTATAGCAGCACAGCACAAACTAGGACATAGCCACTGTGCCATTTGGTGGAAGAAGCTTGACAGCTAGGCAGCCAACATGTCAGATAGCATCCAACTTCATGTAGACAGTCTGATCAGAATCTCAACTCAGGGAGAAAAAATTTAAAAGTTTTACTACTGACTAAGCAACAAAGAAGCATAACATCCTTATCTATTAAATTTAAGCTATGCCTATAAAGAGAGGTAGTGGCATAAAAGGGAAGAACCAAGAAACTTATATACAAAATCTATTCTAAGAGAAAATATAAATAATTCAACAAACAGAAGAAAACTTAATAGAATCCATTCTATAATTTAAAATTTGAGAACATATTGCATTCCTAAAATATGAAGAATTTACTACCTGAAAGGAGCAATACCAAGAAAATTGTCAAAGTTGAAAATAGTAAGGGTATAAATTTGTAAAACATAGAAAAAGGTAAAAATACAAAAATATGAGCTATAAACTTCTGATTAGAGAAGTCTTTGAGTAATAAGAATCATAAAATCAGGAAAAAACAAAAAAGTATATTAAATATTTCTTTCAAATAAATTAATAATTTCCCAGACCTAAAAATAAGTATTAAAAGTTAGACTCGCAGGGCTTGGGAAGACCCTGAAACCTACATTTCTTAAAAAACAAGTCATACTTAGTTATATTCTTATGAAGTCTCAGAACTGCACATTTTTGGGAAAAAATTTTTTTCAATGTAGAATTCTGTAATTCTGTACTAGTAAAACTACAAATCAAATGTCAACCTTAAAATATCTATATAATACATAGAATGACATTGCTGTCCTTGTTTAAACAAACTCACTACTTAAAAGCAGCCTGGCACAGTGGCTCATGCTTGTAATCCGGATACTTTGGAACCAGGGTTTCGAGACCAGTCTGGACAACTGCCAAGACCTCATCTCTACAATAAAAAAAAAAAAAATTGCCACGTGTGGTGGCACACAACTGTGGTTCCAGCTACTTGGAAGGCTGAAGTGGAAGGATCAACTGAGCTCAGTAATTTGAGACTGTGGTGACCGTGAGCATGCCACTGCACTCCAGCCTGGGTGACAGAGTGAGACTCCAATTAAAAAAAAAAAAAAATTACCTTAGGACTGGGCTTGGAGGCACACATCCATAGTTCTACTAACTCAGGAGGCTAAGGAGGGAGGATAACTTGAACCCAGGAGTTCGGGGCTGTGGTGAGCTATGTTTGCCCCTGTGAATAGCCACTGCACTCCAGCCTGGCTGACATAGTGAGGCACAAACTCTTAGAAAGAAGGGGGAAAAAAGTTACTTAGAGGTAGGCTCTGATGAAACCAAAAAGTAATTCAAGAAAAAAGAACACATGGGGTCAGGAAACAGTGGTTCTAACGAGGAGAGTTATGATGAAAAGTACTGAAATGGAAGATTAATAAATGACCCTGGAAAAAGGTGAAATCACTGACAGCTTAGTAGGGTTAAACATTTAGAAAAACATAAACATATAAAGGCACATGGTTACTTAAAAAAAAAAAAAAAAAGCCAGGCACAGTGACTCAAGCCTGTAATCCCAGCACTTTGGGAGGCTGAGGCGAGAGGCTTGCCTGAGATCAGGGGTTCAAGACCAGCCTGGACAGCTTAATAAGACCTCATCTCTACAATAAATCAAACAATTATCCAGGCATGGTAGTGTACGCCAAGTAGTTTCAGCTACTTGGAAGGCTGAGGCAGAAGAATCTCATGAGCCCAGCAGGTCAAGGCTGCGGTGGCCTTGAGCATGCCACCGCATTCCAGTCTGGGTGACAGAGAGAGAATCCAAGTATACACACACACACACACACACACACACACACACACACACACACACACACACACATACACACACACACTAATAAAAATTAAAAGAATGGAAACACAGTTATAAACTCTGAGAAAAAACAAAAACTTTACAAGAAAGTCATGTCCAATAATGAAGCAAGCTAACCTGCATAATGGTTTTAGGTGATTACAGTAGATGATTTATTATAATGGGATGCTAAGAAAATTCTCCTCTGCATGACACACATTGCGGATATCGGATAAAGTGCAATTAAATACAATCTTCCTATAATACTTTGTTGGACAACCGAAAAAACAATTATGTAACCATTAAATGTGAAAATACTTTTTAGCAACAACATAAGGATAATGTGTATTGCATTTAGTTGTAGTTGCAATATAAAGTAGTTGTTAATATTAAGTAATTAAAAAATGTAAGAGTTAAAATGTAATTATGTAAACTAATATATTAATACAGAAGAGCAAGTAGAAGGAAAAACATGTCGAAGATACTGCTGAGTGCTAATGGAATAAGAACTTGAGGTTTAAGAATGTTATTTATTGTTGGAAAATTAACTAAATTATAATATATTTTAATGTTATATATAGCATAGTATATGAGGGAGGACCACCAAAACCCAGAATTCATTTATAAAAGTTGTGCATTTATTCTTACATATTTAAACTATAGTCACCTTCAAAGTACTCTCCTTTTGATGCAATACACCTATTGAAATGCTTTGTCCACTGCTCAGAACAGTTTTTGAACTCATCAGTTTTGATGCCTTTTAACGCTTCCACCATTTTCTGTTTCATCTGTTCTACATCATCAAAACATTTCTCTTTGAAGACTTTTTTTTTATTGGGGAAACAAACAAATGTTGTTCAGAGTGAGATCAGGTGAATAGGGAGGGTGAGCCATGGGGATCATGCCCTTTTTGGTAAAAAAAACTGCTGAACGCTCAGTGAGGTGTGGACAGGTGCACTCTACCCATTATGAAGGGGGCAAAGGTTTGAAAAAATCTCCAAAAAAATTCACTGATGCTGAACACAGCCTCTCACAACAATGCTAGCTGGTATATTGATGCCACTGGGATCTAGAACACTTACCTAGGGGGGAGGTCCTCCAAAAATACTGTTTTTGGGGAGGAGTCTGTCATATAATGTAATAAGTAACATAACTTTGGATGTTTAATATACATTATATAGAGAGACAGTGCCAAAAAAATGCACATGCATTTCACGAAAGGAAAAAACTATTAAAATTGTAATACTTAATATATACCAATAACAAAAGATGAATACAAGTCATGTGTGACTTCTACAGTTACAAGAGGAGCTCAAAAGTGGTTACTGTCAGTGTCCAGACACTTCGGATTACGGCGAACTACTGCAGAACTTGTTGCTGTGTGAATCCTCCTGTATCTTCCCTTTTGCACATCACACACAATACCATACATCTCCAACTTGTCATGAATGCATGCAGTTGTTAGACATGTTGGAAGTTCTGTTGCACAGTCACTCCTCCATTGTCTTTGTACTTCCACAATGTTCTCAAATTTCAAATATCTCTTCAAATTGGTCTTGTGCTTTTTAAATGACAACCGTGCTTCAACCATTATCTTTGACTGTCCTGCCTGTCACATGGTGATGCTGGCATTCATTTGGTTGAGTCACCTTTTGAGCAAATATGCTACACATTGCTACAGTAGTTCAATTCACTTTGAAAATTAGTAGATAGCATCTCTTAAAATGTGTATACGTTTTTTGGTACAGTGTGTGTGTGTGTGTGTGTGTGTGTGTGTGTGTGTGTGTGTGGCGCGCGCGAGCATAGTAGTTAGTAGTAGTAGTAGTAGTAGTAGTAGTAGTATTGCAGGAGGAAATAAAAAGAATGTAGTATGACTGAATTCTTATTTTTCACATTGGGGAGACAATAGATATTTTGTACAACTGATAGTCAATAAATATTTGTGTAGTTATATTATTAAAAGTTTGAGAGTTTTCCACTTTTTAAAGTGGAGCAAAATTTGAAGAGGAGTGGGTTGTAGACTGTGGCTTTTTAATAGTGAGATTATCTGTACAATTTTGATTAGTTATCAGGGCCATCTAGTACTCCAGTAAATATTCAAATAGAAAACATAGGGTAGAATCACACAAAATAATCATATTGGTCTTTATAGCTCTGTGATGGGATTACAGATTATTTTATTGATTTTACTTATTATATTGAAGGCATTTGTTATAATATATAAGTATTTTTTGGTAACAATAAAGAAACTCAGAAGTATTAATGAATAAATAAAATAATATATACCATTTACTGTCTATAATATTCCATGTACTCCGATAGAAATATTATGTGTATTTATTTAATTTATTCTACAAAATGATTATCATGTTTGCACACATGAATAAACTGAGGCTTATTTTGATTTGTTAACTAACACAAGTTTACATATAGATATGTCATACTTCAAGCCTAACTTTTGTCTTCTCGAAACAGTTCACCACACTTTCCGTGAGCTTGTGATATGTGTGTGTGGGTGTGACGTATAATCTTGAAATATGGGAACCAGAAAGATTTAACACAATTCCCCTGAATGGAAACTAAGTTAAGACCCACTACACACATTAAAAAGATGATGGAAAAAGATAGCTGTTACCATAATTACAAAGATTTATAAGTCATCTGTTAAAAATATGGCCCCGTTGATCCAATTGGTTCCTGCACACTCAATTATTAAAACAGCTGGACATTCTTAATTGCCTCCCTGCCCTTTTGTGGTTCTGTTGTGTTGCCCCCACCCTTGTTAATAGTCTGCATTCTTTACCAGACTACTTATCTTCAAATTCCTCTCTTCATCTTTTATTAGTTATGTGACATTTTTATCCCATTTTCGCTTTTATTCCTCAACTATAAGATAGAAATTTAAGCAGTATCACAACCGAAAATGTCAGTTGTCTTACAAACATCTATTCCTCCCTTTTTCATTGCCAACAGAACCTTAATTTGTGGTCTGGAAATATGACCTTTAAATACTCAATTTCCCTGGCTACCCTTGAAGTTCCAGGTTGCCATTTAACAGTTTCAGTCAACAAGATATAGGTGGAAGTCATCTGTGGGTTGTGGACAAAGTTTGTTTTTTCTTGATATGAACAACAACAACAAAAAGGAAGGTCTGGTTTTTAGACTGTCCCGCCTTTCTCTGTTTTACTGGCTACACATCAGTTCACAACACAAGACACTAGGTCTGCCATTTTGTGAGCATGTGGGGATTTAATCTCATAGGATTAAATGAAATAATACATATTATTATTATATAGTAAGAAGAATTAAGATTAGGGCCCAGCACAGAGTAAGCATTAATTATTGGCTACATTAGTGTTACAGAAGGAAATTTTAGAGTAGCATAGACTTTTTCAATTTGAAATCTAGGCTTTTAATCGTTTTGCTGAAGAAACAAATGTTCAAAGCATTAAATGAATTGATCTTTATTTCTCATAATAATTTATGACTATGAAATGTGATATTTATTAAGCATCTGCTGTGTAACAGGTGCTCCGTAAAGACCTGGGTATTGAGTAATGCCCTCATAAAGCTTATTTCAGTGATACATATCTTGGCCTAAAGCTTGAGTTTAACCTTTTTAAGATTTAACTGCATCAAATAATAAAAAGTACTGAGACTGATGTTTAGCTTGTACCTTAGCAAAGAGGAGATGGCCTAATTAAACCACCTCTTCATTCACTATTTATATCCACTAAAGTTATTGTAAGTTTATGTATAGTTTATAGAATAAATGAAAGGCTAAGGTACCAGACTAGACTGGGACAGAAACAATGGCAAATCAAATCATCATTCAGGTAATGGGATTCAGTCTAACCTGAGCATTGACATTAGAATTTATCAACTGCCATCTTTATTTTTGTTCTTGGATTCTTCTACTTGACCCAGAGACCAGAACGAGATATGAGGGGGATTTGACATAATTTGAATCACACACTCACTTCTTGGCTCAGAGAAGTACATTATCTTGACTAAAAGTCCCCCATATTACTCACAGGGGAAAGCTCCCCAGTAGAAAATTACTGTGCTAGCTCCAAAGGAAGGTAAAATAGACATGGAAATGCAAAACAATCACCTTGTCCAATTACTTAAACTAGGGTTCTAGAGAAAAATACAGAACTAATATGAGATACTGTTTAACTTAGCTAATACCCTGGTTATGAATGGGGTATGGAGTTTAAAAAGATAATATTAGAACCCTAGCCAAGTCCAGAGTTGCTTTAGTCAATCCTTGTACAACAGCATGTAATATTTTGTGAAATATATTTAAAACAAATAGTAAACTTGCCTTCCTACTCTTTTTGGTGTAACTTACCAATTTTCTTTATGTTTCACAGAGTTCTTACCTGGAATACATAAGAGTTAAATGTTTTTCTCCTCGCTTACACTGACTTTGTAAAAAGAGTTTATGAAATGAAGTGTTGCTCAATCTTAGAAAACTGGGGCAGACAGACAATTAGCATATCTCTCTTGCTCACAGGACTATCAGCATGATTCAGGAGCGCTCCTTCAAGTGAGGGAAAGGACTTTTGAGATGGGAGTCAGTTTGACAGACTAGTCTCCTAAGGATCCCCATCAATTTTCTTTTCTTTTACCCTGAATTTTTAAGGACCTTTGCTTTCACTGTTCTTTATATCACCTCTTGCTGCTGTTTTTGTTGTTGTTGCTGTTGTTGTAATTGATAATATTTTTATTCTTCCTCTGTGTTTTAATTTTTTATCTTCTTCACACATTCAGTGCTGAGGCCAATTGAAAATTATATTCATTGATGCAGAACGCTTTTCCTTTAAGCAGCGCATAACAAAAGGGCACACTTTGGGGACATATGATTTGAGATAAAACATTGTTTAGCTGGATGGATGAATCTTTGGATAAATAGATGTCAGGAACCCTACTGGCACACTGCCCAGAAATTTTCAATTTTTAGTGCCCCTCCTCCAGCTTCCATGTGCCTTTATTTCAAACAGGTGCACCTGAAAGTCTTATTTGGCAGACTCTTCTAGGATTACTGGGGATATTTTACCCATAGGTTCCAACAACCAGAATTTCTTGTGAATTTATATCACACTGAGTTTCTCACCAGTGGCTGATGGTTGTAGGAGTATAAAATTCACGACATCCGGTGAGATCAGAACCTTTCATTGTACTTGTCCTGAAATCACACCCTTGCTTGGCTTCGTCCCCTTTAGCGTCATGTGAAAAGTCCCAAAGAAGGAACTGGTTACTTTATCTAAGAACACTGTCTGAGACAGTGAACAAGAGGAAAAGTAGTAAAAAATGAATTTGGAAAGAGACCTAAGGGTCAGATCATACAAAGTCTTATAAGGACTCTAGCCATTATACAAAGTATCAGAATTCATTCCTACTGTCCCTTCCTCCTTCATAGTAAGAACTACAGTCAAAGATGTTAGTCACAATGATGGTTGCCATGGTAATGAAGACAAGTAACCAATACCTACTGTATTTTCATTGCTGTTAAAGAAAGCATAGACCACACAACAAATTTCCTGATGGGATTGGGGAAATTGTTGGCTAGGTTGTATCAAAGGAAACTTTCTATTCTTCATCACATAAAAATTATCTTTTAACAAAACCTGAGAATCAAGAAACCAAATGCACAGTGCCAATATTTAAAAGTTTGTGTACAGTACTAAAAACAGCCAGATATTGCAAAATGATGATTTAGTTGACATAGGCCAATCTAAACTGCACATGAAGGTTCTACAAAATGGTCTAAACAACAGACACCCAGAATATAAAGATTCCCAAACACAAGCTATGGTAGAGGAGCCAGATTTGCCAATTTGATTTAAAATGATCTTCATTTAATTCTGTTATGGTTCTGCCTCTTAGAGAAGAGACAAATAGTAATCCATGCTTACCCAGGATTTGACTCTTGATTAGTGTCTGCTTATGTTAGTTTACCACTACTTTTTCTTTTTTTTGAGTTGGAGTCTCACTCTGTTGCCCAGACTGGAGTGCAGTGGCCAGTCCAGACCACTGCAGCCTCGACCTGCTGGGCTCCGGCAATCCTTCTGCCTCAGCCTTCCAAGTAGCTGGAACTACAGGTGCATGCTACCACGCCCGGCTCATTTTTGATTTATCGTAGAGATGAGGTCTCGCCAAGTTGCCCAGGTGGGTCTCGAACCTACAGGCTCAGGCAATCCACTCACCTCAGCCTCCCAAAGCGCGGGATTACAGGCTGAGCCACCGAGCCCGCACAGTTTACCACTACTTTTAAAATCTGATAACTTTCCTGAAAATTGTCTATAGTTCAAAGTTTTATGTTGAATCACCTAATTTTAATTTCTCTAGGAAACATGTTTAAAATAATCTAAAACTAAATTATTTTTATGTAATTTATCTAAGATTTAAATGATCCAAGAAGAAACAAATTAACAAGCATATGGAGACAACTATTTTATTGGTTTACTTAACTTTTAAATATTATATTTTGACACATAAGACCACTATTCATAGGTTGAGCATTTATTTCAACTTATAATTTATTAGAAATAATGATATACACAGTTTTACATTTTTATGTAAAAATCTCAACTATGACTTAAGTGTGAGTGTTTTATCCTGCAGTTTCTCAGATACTTAGAAGTGGAAGATGAAAATCGTATATATTTTTTCTGTTTATTTGAAGATATTTAACACCAGAAAAAGATTAAGAAAAAAGAAATACTCTCCATGTGTATTGATAGATTTTTGATGAGAAAAAGATAAATAAGTTCTGCCAAAGTGCTATTTGTAACTATTTCCAAATTTAATTTTATGATGTTTTATAAAGTTTTTGCAGTCCCACCTAAGTTAACAGCTGTGAGTCCTGAAATAAATAAAATCCAAGTGGATTTTTTTAAAAAAAGAAGGATTTAAAGATGAACAGAACCTCAAGTGAATAAATATTTATCTTCTCAATTTTCTTGGTGTTTATATTGGGAAATTAGCCTTAAGGTCCTTATCCTACATGAGATCATCCAGTGAAGTTGCTAAATTAGTGTAATAGAACCTCGAGCTTTGAAGAAGAGAGAATGTTGAGAGACCTACTATGCAGTGAGCTACTGTAGATTAAATGATTTAATGGCTTCATATTATTTACTCCTATATACATTAGATAGTATATACAATAGATAATACTATCCCCATTTTTCAGAAAAGATATCAGGTTCTGAAAAGATTAATGACTTAGCATAACTCTTAATCAGCAGAGGTAGATTTAATCCAGCTCTAAAAACCACAAAGCTATAATATCTCTTCTAGCACTAGCCTAGTAATTGTGATTTATGTGCTTAATAAGAAATCAAGTCTATTTACATGAACATCATGTTTAATAATCATCTAATTGAGGCAGGGATCTTAACTGTCTAGTCTGAACTACCCAATTGAGTTACAGTAATTAAGCAATTAAAGACAACAGTTTGAAATCAAGGTTCAGATGAAGCAGGTAAAATAAATGGAATCACTCCATCTATTTTTGCACAGCCACTGACAGAGCACAGTGGCTGGAGCAGGGGATTGCAGACCCATGGAACAGGTGTACTTTTCAGAATCCACCTAATATGCTTAGGAAAGATACTTAAGAAATAAATCATAAACAGTTGAGTAGCAGATAGAATAACCCACTAATTTATACTGCTTATCACTGATACATTGTAAAGTGGAATAATTCAAATGAAACCTACATGAATTCCAAAATGTTACACCCAGATTGCAGCAGTCTTGGACTGTGACTTCCCTATATGACGCAGTTCACCAAACAAATGCATGATGACTCCTAGTCGATATTAACTTGGCAGATCTGGCCTATGCGATGTATCTAGAAAATCACCAACGTAATATCTGTTTTTTTAAAACTGAATTTAAATCAGATCATCACATATATTATGCCAAAAAGCAAATTAGAATTTTGTGTTATTAATCTACTAAGAAAGGCCATGTGCCAGCTTTAGGAATACAGAAAAAATAGACCAGAGATTTCAACTCTAATTTGATATTGCTTCCTATTTATTGGCAGAAAGTTATCACTGCTAAGAACCAATGGTATAATTAGGAGGCGATTCCTTGATCTAGAACAAGAGGGTGAGACATTTGTGCTTAGCCATGTAGAGTGCTTTGTAACTTGGGACCAAACAAATCCTCATTATTAGCACACTTCAGTTTCTTCAACTTCTCCTCTTTTTCTTTTCCTATCAATCTTTAAGGTTTGTTTCTCTCTTGTTTCATTCAAGGATCTTTGCTCTAATAAAAAGCAAAATTTAAGAAGTTTTATCATTCTGGATATACTTTTTAGTGCCCAAAGTACAGCACAGAGAATTAAGTTTTCAAAAACCAAGTGATAAAAAAGAAAGAAAAAGAGATTAAAGAACATGAAAGTGCTACAGAGATAGACTCAATAAAAAATATGTGGTTTTTTTAACTCTGAATTTTTCTCTTTTGAGGACAACCATATTCTTTTAAAAATACATTATTCTTAGACCATTTTTTTCTATTTGTATCAATTCTTCATTTAGTTATGGATATATATTTTGAAATAGCTTCTGAAAAATACATTTTCTTTTTCATTTCTTTCTACAAAATATAGATAAAACACTTCTTCCAAAGATATTATTCTCCAAGTACACAGGATATGAAATCTTCCCAGAAACGTACAAAGAAGAAAGGAAAGTTCATAGGATGGTAATGAGACTTTGAGAAAAGTTTGGACAAAGGGACAAGCATACAATGCGTCTTCCTTCTCCTCAGACAAAAATAATATTAATAGCAAAAGAACATGTAAACGTGAGCAATCCCCTTAGTATTCACAAACAATCCAGGTGAGTATGAATAATGATGATATCTTCTATCTCTCATAACATTAATCAGTAAAAAACCAACTGAGTCTTGTCACAGACTTCTAACAAAGGGGCTTATTAAGATAACTTATTCCTTTAAGGTAACATCTACCATTATATGACACACATGGTATTCAAATGTAAAACTAGCTAAAGAAAATCTATCTGTTGCTTTTGTTTCTAATTCTTTGCATTTATCTGCTTCACAACCAAATTCACCAAATAAAATTGTAAAATAGATCAATTACTCAAAAATAACATTGCTACAATTTCTTTGTCATTGCAAAACTTGTCTAGGACAGCCTAAATTCAGATATCCAATTTATCTATGTACAATACACATTTAGTTATATCATGTTCCTCTTTAACAATCTTGATAGGACATTCAAATACTAGGATTTAATTAAGCATATTATGATTCAATTATATAAAACATAGTATGCAGCTAAAAAGAATAGCTAATGAAATGAGAAAATAGTTATTTTGTTAAGTGGAAAAAGCAAATTATGTAATTTTATCATCAATGTGCCCCAATGGTGTATTAAAAGAGCAGAAGGTCATATGCCAAAATGTTAATGGCGATTTTTTTCCTAAATGGTAGATTTCCAGGTATCTTATATTATTGTTCTGTATTTCCTTTGATCTCAAACAGAATAGTTAAATTTTCTTCTGAAAATGTACTGTGCCTTTATTTGCTTTTGTATCTTTTCCTCTCTGTGTGGATACAGCCCTTTCAAACAACCATTCCAATTCCATTGACTTCATACCTTATTTTCCTCTACTTATCAGTTAATTTGAACAATCTCCAGAATTCTTTAAGCCAAATCTAATCCCCATGAGGACCGGGACCGTATGTTATAGCACATCATGCATCTTATAGCAACTATATGAGCAGTGAAAAATGATTTGGTAAATAAATAACTGTAGGATTAAAAAGGAAATCTCCAGGATGTAAGCAGATACACACACACACACACACACACACACACACACGCACGCACGCACACACACACACACACACACACACACACACTTTCTTTTAAGAGGTACCTATTTAGTACAATTTATTTTCATTCAGTCGTCATCAAGTCAAGTCACAGACTCACAACTGAAAGCAATCTTAGCAACCCTCCAAATTGTGTTGAAGCTCCTCCATAATAGTCTTTTTCCATCTAGGTAGATTTGAATATTTCCCTACAGAGAAATCACTTAGCATATGGGCTGATTCCTAGTTACATACATTCTAAACACTGAAACATTTTAATGCTTTGCCATAACACACACGACGAAATTTTTTAAAATCCACTACCATCCACTAAGTAATCATGTTTGTAATACTTTAGTGAGTATAAGACTTGAGCTCTAGATTATAATAAAATTTTAAATTTAAAAAAAGAAGTATGTAGAATTCACTCATTTCTTCATGTTTATTGCTTTCCTCATTTCAATATGTATCTTAATTATTTGTGTTATTTAAAATTTGATTCAATTACAGAAAATATAATGTGAGAATAATAAATGCTATTATGATATATTTATCAACATTTGTATAATTTAGTACATTACTTGAATCTTATTCCTCATATCTTAAATCTTTTAAGGATTAAAGTTATATAAATAAATAACAAAGTTACATTTTTACTATGATAGACTATATAAAAAATAAATATATTGGGTAGGAGACAGCAAGATTTTTTTGTAAAGTGCTAGATCGTAAATATTTTCAGCTTTGGGGAATATATGGTCTCTGTTGCAACTATTCATCTATCGTTGTAATGCAAAAGTAGCCACAGACAGCATATAAGTGAATAAGTGTGGTTGTGTAGCTGTGTTCCAACAAGCAAAGTTTGAATTGGCCTGATATGGTCATAGTTTTCCAACTCCTGTATAATTGGGAGTCACTCATGCCAAAGTCCTAATAATTTAGATCATTATCCCATCAACATCACTATGATAATCAATGCATATTCAATTGAATGTGTATTTATTAAGTTCATCATATGAGCTTAGCATTGTAATCAATCATGTTTTACTAGAGTCTAGTTTCAACATTGTGTAAGAAAACCGATCTAAGATTATGCAACAAATTTGAGTCAGCCAGGCAACAAAATCAAGTAATTCAGAGTAAAATACCAATTTGGAAATATTTAAAAAAATAAATATACATGCATATGTGTGTACACTTGTACCAGTAACAATATTCTTGTCTTGGTAAGATATAGATTAATATATATGGCCTTCTTGAGAGAAGATATATCAAGTTATTTAATTCCATTTCCTAAGTTTTTCAGAAAAAAATAGTAGTTGCTAAATAACCTACAGTAAGCAATCCTGGATTTGACCAGAAAAAAATGATCTCCCAGTATCTTTCTAAAGCATGACTTAGAGAAAAACAAATGTTGACTTAAAATCTGATAGTAAGCTGGGTATGGTGGCTCATGCCTATAATCCCAGCATTTTGGGAGGCAGAGGCAAGAGGATTGCCAGAGCTCAAGGATTTGACAACAGCCTGGACACCTTAGTGAGACCACATCTCTACAATAATTAATCCAAAAAATTAGCTGGATGTGTTGATGCACACCTGTAGTTCCAGCTACTTGGAAGGCTGAAGCAGAAGGATCGCCTGAGCCCAGCAGGTCGAGGCTGTGATGGCCGTGAACATGTCACTGTACTCCATCCTGGACAACAGAATGAAATTCTGACTCAAGAAAAAATCTGATAGTATATGCATTTTCATGATCCTTAAGAATGTCTACGACAATGTCTTAGCAGATCTCTGGTTTAGTTCATATGTATGACACATGCAAAGATTATTCTTCAGCAGTAATAAAAGATCTATTAAATTCAAATAATATTCAATATTTGCAGTTTGGAATCCTTGAGTATGATTAACATTTTGTATTGAACCATGTAAATTGACAATGAAAAGTGTTTTTACCGAATTTTTAATGGTTAAGTTTGCAGAGGGAAGTCTCTATTTCTCTGCCCAAGCTTTTCAATACATTAGGAAACACTGACCATTTAAAACAATCATTCCATCTTTTCCTGAAATACACACATATATTTTATAAAGAATGTTAGTGAATATAAAGAATTTTAGAGTGGGACGTGTCTTGGTTGTTCATTTGTTCCAAGTCTACAAATCTGGACGTTTGACTACAAGTAATAAATATGTACATATAAATATGTACATATAAATACTTACATTGCACTATAATGATCTATAAAAATGTGTTACCTCGTATAAATTTCACATGTACATTCACAGTTAAACATAACTTCAAATATGGCTAGTTTTAGGGGCTTAATGTCATCAGAACTCAGCTTTATTAATATCTCAGTTAGCAATTTTCCTCTTTTAACATCCCAAATGATGGGAAAATAACTACCCACAGTCTATCAAATTTGCAGAAAACAACTTCAGATCTCACTTTCAACATTTTTGAAGACGTTCCTATAATCTATTATATTGGCTGTGAGGACCACATGCTCCTCCCTGACTAATCACTATGACATGTTGATATCACTTCAGATTGGCTAGACCAAGTTTTAGTTCCACTCCTAGAGGTAGATGTGGAGTCCCATGGACCAGAGAAACATATTTATTAAGAATAGAAGTTAGGTGTTTTCCTATAGGATATTTGTTGCAATATTATAAGAAG
This sequence comes from Cephalopachus bancanus, assembly GCA_027257055.1. NCBI lineage: Eukaryota > Metazoa > Chordata > Mammalia > Primates > Tarsiidae > Cephalopachus > Cephalopachus bancanus. Next base: position 1,956,160 of record JAPVLO010000298.1, on the reverse strand, counting down.
AAGGCACAATATATACTGAATGGCCAAGTCCAACAATACCACAACATAGTCTAGCATTCTCATTGAGTAGATGAGATAACTGATAAGTTAAATAATCATTCAGGAACAAAAGTTGAATATGACACTAGTGATATTATCACCAAAATCTCCCAATTGCTAGAGTTATTTTTCTATGTTTGAGCAGCTAAAGATTTTGTTTCGTTTTCATGTAAAAGAATCATCTACCTAATTCATTCAATTTAATTTGAAGAAACATCTACAGCCTGGCTGAGTCAGCTTTCCCCATTTATATAATATATTTATTTTCCTGAGTAATATAATAATAAATAAATATATATAATATATTTAATTTAATTTTCCTGAGTAATATAATAATACATATATAATATATATATTTATTTATTATTTCTGAGTAATACATAAAAAATACAAATATGTTAAGATCTAATATTCAGAGAAGTTGGATACTTCAAGTTCTCATAATCTATGACTATATATTATACTGTACATTAACCTATTATAAGGAAAAAGCTACCATATGATTTCTTAAAATATGGAATGCAATATGTAGGCTTCAACTATTGTTTCTTTTTTAAAAAATTTTTATTGTAAAGATGTGATACAATTTAGAGTTAGGTATACAAATATTGATCATGCTGGTACCCCTGTTAATGAGGTATGCCCCTCCCTCCCTTAGCTGTTTCCCTCAACTGCCAATCCCAGCCCCCAACAACAGTTTTATTTAACATTTAATTTAGCCAAATCTGTGATTTTAGAGAGTACGTAAAAAGATTAAAATATTTCGGTTTTCACGGTTTGGCAAAGAGTGTTAGAGGATAGAGAAATAATTGGTTTTATATGATGAGTATATACTAAGTACTTTCTGTATTTATCTATCTACTTATGTGTAACATATTAATTGTATATGGCAGTTCTCACAACATGAGTTTGTTTGGTAGATTAAATAAGACAAAACAGTGTGATTAAATTTAATAATAGTATCATTATGTATTTTTACAGGATGATACAACTTAGCTGCATACAATTATACAAGATCAACCAATGAAGACATAATAGAGCCTTTATTTAACCTGCAATTTTTCTCCACTTTATATTTTATCCAGTAAATCGTGATACCCCCTTTCAAGACCTGAGTCCTTAAAATGTCTATTAAACAGTTATTCTTTTAGGCAGATGGGGTAATTATAATAATAACATACTAGTATTAAATTTTATAGAGAAATTTAAAATAATAAAAATAAAACAATACTCCTTCCTTATTTGTTAAATTACAAATAGCATAAACTAAAATGAATGGATGGATAGATGGTAGAGAGATAGATAGATAGATAGATATAGATCGATAGATAGATGACAGAGAGAAAGACTCATCCATTCTTTGGTATCTTTCAGAACAAAAAAAAATAGATAGGTTATCTAGTCATGATGTTCCTTAACAACAGCAGCCACAGGAAAATTATAGTACACATTACCTTAATCACATATCTATCTATGGAATGATTCATCCTACTGCTTCAAACAAAACAATCATTGCTCAGCACATCTCTACTCATTTAATTCCCCCTCAAAATCTTCCAGTAGTTCCCCAATACTTCCAAAATAAAAGACAAATCAGGTCCACCTCTCTTTCAAACTCAACAATTCACCTCTCAGCCACCTTCTATTTATATAGGGATAATTTATGTAAAACATAATGTATCCTTTTTGGTGTATAGTTCTATGTGTTTGACTAATGTATATGTCATATAACTACTGCTATAACTAATATTTAGAACCTTTCCATCACCTGAAAATGTATCCTTCAGATCTTTGTAGACAATCATTTCCCCAGGCCTAGCCCATGGCAACCACTGATTTGGTTTTTGTTTCTCTAATTGCCTTTCCCAGAAGCTTATATAAATGGCATCATGCAGGATGTAGCCTTTTTAGCATTTTTTTGTTTCACTCAACTTAATGCATTTGAGATTTATTTATGTTCTTGCTTATTCAGTAGATGGACCCTTATTTCTTTCTTTATTTATTTTGCAGAGTAGTATTCTTTTGTATGGATAAACCAAAGTTTGTCTAACATTTACCCATTGAAGGATATTTATGTTGTTTACAGGTACTGACAAATATGAATAAAGCTGTTATAAAAATTGGTGCACAGCAATTTGTGCACTTTTAAATATGTTTCTACTGCCCTTGAGAAAATACATAGGTGTAAAATTTCTGAGATATGTAGTAAATGTATGTTTAAACCTCTAAAAATTCACAAACTATTTTTCAAATTGTCTTTATCATGTTACAATTCTACTAGCAGTGTATAATATTTCTAGGTGCTTCACATATTTCCTGGAACCTGGTATTATAAAAATTTACAAAAACTTTTGCCTTTCTAAGAAGTGTGTAACAGTATCATATTGACTTCATTGTGGTCATAATTTTATTTTGCATTTTCAAATGTCATTGAAGATCTTCTCATATGTTTATTATATAAAATGTAATATCAATTCAAATATTTTGCCAATTTTTAATTGGGTTATTTTGTCTCATTAAAATCAAATTTTAAAGTTCTTCATATATTCCTTATAGAATTCTTCTATCAAATTTGTTTTTCCCTTTGGCTTGTCTTTTTTTTTCCTCAATAATGTCTTTTAAAGAGTGAATGGTTAGCATTTTGATTAAGATAAATTTGTCATATTTTTATTGTATTAATTATAATTTTGGTGTCATAGTTAAACATTCTTTACCAAACACAAAGTCACAAAGATTTTTTTTCTAGAAGTTATATAATTTTTTATTTTACATTTAAGTGTACAATTCATTTTGACTTAATTTTTATATATGCTGTGAGGTATAGATTAGTTTCTTCCCCTTACTTTCCTTACTTTTTTCTTTCATTTATTTTTATTTCTTTGGAATGCAAAAAATATTTCTTTCACCACAACTTATTGGCTACTGTCCTTTCTCCATATATCTGACTTTGCATCTTTGTCAAATTGACCCTATGTGGGTGAGTATATTCCTGGATTCTTTACTTCGTACCACAAATACTTGTGCCTGTCCTTTTGCTAACACTATGCTGTTTTAATTACACTTGCTTCTCAATAAATCTTGAAATCATTTAATGTGGCTCTTCCAACTTAGTTCTTTTAAAAAATTGCTTATTTTACCTTAGTTAAATGTGCATGTATTTATCAACAGAGCTTTAAGGTACATGATGCAAAAACAGATAGAATTGAAAAGAGAAACAGACAAATGCACAACTATTCTTGGAAAAATCAGTACTCTCTTTTCAATAATTTATAGAGCAAACAGACAAAAATATCTCTAAAGATATAGACAACTTAAGCAACACTATCAATCAACTTGACCTAATTGACATTTATAGAACACTTCACCAAACAAATGCAATACATATACTTTTTAATTGCACATGGAATGTTCTCCAAATAGACCAAAGTCTGGGACAATGCTGATTTAACTTTTAAAAATAGAAAACGTTTAAAATTTATTCAGTGTAATTTGCAGATTAACAGAGTAAATGGGGGGGAGCACATAATAATATCAATAAATAAAAAGGTACATTCAACAAAATTAACATTCATTCATCATAAAATAAATAAACTCTCAGCAAACTAATAATAGAAGGTGACTTCCTCAATCTGAAAAGGAATACCCATAAAAAAAATCTAGAACTACCATCACACTCAGTGGGGAACTATTGAATGTTTTCCTCTGTTAGAATAAGACATGAAAGTACACTCTCCTTACTTCTATTCATTATTATAATTCTTCTAGTCCAAGCAAATGCAATAAGACACGAAAAAGATCAAAACGGGTGTACAAGTTGAAAAGGAAGAAATAAAAATATCCCTAGTGATATACAAGGTGATTGTTATATTAAAAATATCAAAGAATCTACAAAAAAGTTGAATTTATAAGTGAGTTCTTAATTTTGCAGAATACAAGTTTGACATAGAGAATTAATCGTTTTTTATTCATTAACAATGTACATTTGAAATATTAATTGTCATAGTCCTTTAAAATGAAATATATAAGTGTAAATATAACAAAAGATGTATAGGATCTAGATGATAAAAATTACAAAATGCTGATAAAAAAATTAAAGTAGACCTAAATGAATAAAGAAATATATCATGTTTATGAGTTGAAAAATTCCTTATAGTTTAGATGCAATTCTCTCAAAATTGTTTTCTAAATTTATTGTAATTTCAATTATAAATCTCGGCAGCATTCTTTTTAGATATAGATGATCTTAATATAACAATTTGTATGGAAAGTTAAAGACACCAAGATATGTAAAATAATTTTGATAAAGAAAAAAGTCGAAGGGCTCACACTACCTGACATTAAGATATACAAAAGTTAGTCCAGGAAAAGTTAGGCATATGGACAATTGGAACAAAATAGAGATTAAAAAATTAACTTACACAAATATGACCAGTTGATTTTTTCAAAGGTGTAAAGACAATTCAATGGAGAAAGAAAAGTCTTTTCAAAAAAATGTTGCTAGAAAAATTGAATATCCATCGGCTAGGTGATGAATCCTGATCTACAGATCCACTTTTCCCAAAGTGTGTTTAAAATAGATCAAAGATCTAAAAGCAAAACATACAACTAAAAAAACAAAATCCCTTAGAAGAAAACAGGAGAAACTTTTTGGGTGATCCATGAAAAAAAAAGATGATAAATTGAGTTTCATCAAAATTAAAAACATTTGCTCTGCTATAAAGAGAATGAGAAAACAATCACAGACTGTCGGGGACAAAAAAACCATTTTAAAATCAAGTTTCTTCTAGCCAAATTTGGGAAGAAACCTAAAATGTTAATGTTAACAATAAATAAATAAAAACAGTGAGAAATGTTCAACAGAGTTGAACTGACATGATACCAAAGACGATATATTAATAACAATGAAGCATATGTAAAGGTGATCAACATCATTCTAGTTATGAAAATACAGATTAAAACCACTAATACACACATATTAGAATGGTTAAATTCAAAAACAAAATGGCAATACCAAGACTGATGAAGATATAAAACTGTTTGAACTCTCACATATTGCTGGTAGCTATGTAAACAGTAGTACAGTCATTCTGGAAAATGGTTTAGTGTTGCTGTACAAAGTTAAACACAGACTTACCATTTAACCCAGCAATCTCACTTAGATTTGCACAAACACCTGTACACAAATGTTTGTAGCAGATTTATTCGTAATCACTCCAAACTGTAAACCACCCAAACGTCCCTCTAAGAATGACTGGATCAACAAACTGTGGTATGTCCACACAGTGAAATACTACTGAGAATGAAAAAGGAACAAACTATTGTTAAACACAATAATGTGGATGAGCTTCAAGTAGTAAGTGAAAGAAGCCAGTCTTTAAAGAAACATACTGTATGTTTGTGTTTATATGACATTTTGAAAAAAGTAAAGCTCTTAGGAACAGAGTATAGGTTGGTTGTTGACATCAGTTAGACTTGGAGAAATGTCTGCCTGCTATGGTAGTATCAAAAAATCCCCTCAGATGTTAAAATTGTTCTATATTGAGTAGTGTGGGTGGTTACAAGAATCTATACATGTGTTAAAACTCATAAAGTTGTATACCATCAGAAAGCAAATTTTACTTTATATAAGTTGTAATATAATACTAATAAATAATGGAAAGCAACTTCTGACACTGTCATTTAATTTAAAATCATCATATAATAAGCCAAATATTAAGAGAGTTTAATATTATGATCCTGAAATGCTCAATATGAATAAGTTCCTTAAAAGAACATATAAAAGTATAACCTATATTTTAGTTTTTTTTCTAGGCGGTCTTCCTATCCATCTCTAATCAGAGGTCACCGAATTAAATTAATGTCCTTTTTTAATGTAATGTTTTAATTAACTGTGTCTTTTTATTAGGAATTCACAGAAAAGCATGTCTTAAATATTATTTAAGATTAGATAGATTTTATTAGATATGTAATTTAGTTTGCTTGAAATTTATCTCTTGAAAATATCTAACATATGTGCCTTTACATAAACAAAAGAAAGCAAATATCAGTAACTTTTTATAGATTGTGCCAAACTTCCTCCTCAACATAATGAACTATGTTTTCAACCATTCAAAACATCTACATCTAAAGGAAGACATCTAGATGAGTAATTTCAATGCATAACTCTAGCTATTTATTTTCACTCAAACTACAATTGACTACTAGTGAATTAATAGATTTCCTTTCTGTGGATATTGACTGTAAGAAAAAGGATGATTTATTTTCACAGTAAACCACAAGCTATGTGCCACTGCTTTTTACTGAGTCACTTCTTGCTTCTTACGGGCTTTTACATTAGGTGGGTTTTTTCATTTAAACTTTGATGGGAACCAATTAGAACAAGATCTTATAAGCCAATTGGCAAATAGGACATGCAAATTAAGTAAGTTTGTCATACTTATGTTAACCAATTAATAGATAGAACATGCAAATGAACTAACCAGGTAACCCAATCGATATAGGACGTATAAGAGACATCCAGGAAAGTGATGTAACCTCTGGAAGTACCCAGCCTATAAGGGAAACAGGGGAGGGACTTGTATTGTAGGATTCAAAAACTCTAGCTGAAACTGCTTCACTGTGCCTGCTCATCTGAGGGACACCATTCTTGTAAGAGCATTATTAAAAAGCTGCTTTACTCTACTGATCTCTGAGTCTTTTTGTTGTTTTTGGACAACCAAGTCTGGAGATGGGGTGTCCCCTAGGACCTGCATTTCTAGCATTGGCTATGACCCTGTATGATTTTGGTTGCTCCAGAGGTCTTGGATTCTTAAACACCTAAGCATCTCTAACATGCATTAACTCGGGGCCTTAATTGTTTCTGGTAAATGAGAAAGAAGTATTTTTGTTCAGAATTGTTCCTCTCTGAATTCTCTGTTAATATTATAATCCTCCTTGATTTAAGAAAAAAATATTGTGAGTGACTTGAGAGGTGAATTTTTCCATGAAAAAGAATTAATGCACTAAATCTGTTTTCTGAAGATTTATGACAGTCTTTATGCCTTTGCTAAATCCTAAGATTTGTCAGAATGACTATTTCCAAAGCTCTGGCCTATTTCCTTTGTTACTAAAATGAAAATAGAACAGAAATACCTTTCTGAGGTCTCTGGATTTGGAACTTAATAATTAACTCTTAGGAAGTAGTAGGTAAGTAAATAGAGGTATAATCTAAGACAACATCATATTTCTTGTAAGAACATAACATCGAGACTTGATAGTGTTTTTTTCTTCCTGTGTGCATCCTTGTCAATACTCACACACAGTGGGCACAGTCTATGTGAATTTATATTTATCAATTCTAACAATAAGACTGATTCAGAATCCAGAATATAAAATACTGACTCTGTCCTGTTAAATAGGGAAAGATACATAGTACTTACTGATACATATCATTAAATGTTTTAATTTATAATTGTGACTTTTGTTTTCAATATTAGACATATGTATAAAGTTCTGCCAGAGTTACTTGAAGCAGATTTTTTTTGTGGCACAGGTCCTTACTAGTAGGAGTTAGCTTTAGAATTTGTACTAAATACTTCCATCCAGTTCATTTTAACAAGTATTTATTGGATGTCCACTTTGTCCCAGTCACTATACTACAATGTGGGGACATAAAGATAGCTAAGAAAATCCCTATCCTGAAGTAGTTTACAGTTTTAGAGAAGAGACACATCTATTATGATAATTAATATAATTTAAAGTAGACAATGTTCCAAATGTGCTAAGTGAGATTAAAACATGGAGAGAATTTGAAGGAAAAACAAAAACAAAAAACTCTGAATCTAGCCAAGAAGATTAATCAAGATCTCAGGAAGGAAGTAACATTAGAGAGGATTTATGAAGAGAAGTCAGACCTTGGTGGGTGAAAATACAAGATGAAGGAGGTGAAAATAGTGAGTACTTTTGTTTAACTGAAGCATGGAATATACTTATGGAAATAGGAAGTGATAAGATAATCAGTAAATGGGAGAGCATAGACATTAAATACCAAGTTGATTTTTTTTAATCTATTAAAACAATGAAATTGCCACCTAAAGATTTTAGAAAGAATGAGGCTATGATATTTTCAGGAAAAAAAAAATGCACTAATATAGACATAAGCACACACAAATACATACATATTTATATAAAATATACATATATAGAGATATATTTATAGACATTTGGATGCAATTAATTTAAATGAGAGAAAACTACTTGGACTGTGGTTCATAAGTTTGGAGAAATCTGTTCTTTGATTCATCAGTTACAATATAAATGCAAAACTTTATGGCAAATGTAGTCATCAATGAAACATTGGAACATTGAAGTAAATATAGCATAATTATATAATTTATGAATTCTATTATATTATAGTATAACGCATCTAAATTTATAGTATGTCATATACTAATAGGCTGAAAACATGGTTAACACTGGCGCCTATATTTTGAAAAATTGGCTATGGTGTTGGAAAGAAAATTAATTAAAATTAGACCGAAAAGATGAAAACATTGCTATCTGTTGTTTTCATATCAAATGTTACTCATTTTAGAATAAACATTATAATAAGCTATTCAATCTCTTCACAATTAACATACTTTTAAATGAAATCAGCAATTTTATGGTAATGAGAAAGGAGATAACTAAAGAAAGGCTAGAGAGACAGGGTGGATCCTCTGGTAACAAGGTAACAATGTAGCAAACTTCCTGCAGGCCTCTCTGGCTGATACACTCCTGTTGGTAAACAAGCTCTCTGCAAACCTCTCAAGCTACAGATTAAGTACTCACTGCTAGGATAGAAAAGCTACCAATCAGCTCGCTGCTGCCAAGTACCGACCAATCAGCTCATCATTAGGCCCCTACCTCCTTACACTCATCCTCAGTACTGTCCAATCAGAACAGCTAGTGCTGACCAATCAGCTCACAGTTAGTGCTAACCTGTCGGCTTGTTCTTAGGGCTATATAAGCACTGGGTTCTTGCTGCAAATCGGCAACCCCCTCAAGTCCCCTCTCGCTGTGGGTGCTTTTCTGTCCTTTCAATAAATCTTACTTTCTCACTTTCCAGCTGCCCATGTCCCTCATTCCTCCTGGGCACGAGACAAGAACCCCGACCTAAATATATGCAGAAGATTGTTGGAGCGGAAGAGCCGTGCACCCCAGAGCCTGGCATGCCAACCAATGGAGACAGCTGAACCAGAAGAGCCGCTAGAAGAAGGCAAGGCTCTGAAGCTGAGACACTCCAAAGGTTAGGCTTACCAGCCCACTGAATCAGCAACTCTCAGGGTTTGACTTGCCAGTCCATTAAAGCCAACACTCCCAGGCTTGGCTTGCCAGTCCACCGAATCAGCAACGTTTTTAGGGCTTGGCTTGCCAGGCCATTAGAGCTGACACTTCCAGGATTAGGCCTACCAGCCCCTCTAGCCTACCCTCCCCGGGGCTCAGCTGTCTGACCCATTGAGCCAGCACTCTTGAATCCCAGGATGACCTGAAAAATCTATATCAGTAATATTTATGTGAGGAAAATAGTTCCTTAAACTTTAGTTTAGTGGAACTTAAATTTTCCATAGAGACATTGACTAAAAGAGAAAGTTATCAAGATCGTCTTCATCTTACCTTATAAGTTGCTAATGCCTACTGCAAATGTCTCTTCACAACTGGTTTGATCTGTGGATAATGCACCTGTACAATGACCATATAGCTTTCTAATAATATTTTGTAGTTTATGCACTTCTAATAATTCTCAGTGTTTTGCAATAATCATGATTTTCATATAATGCTGTACATATAAATTATTTCACATATTTTAGATTATATTTTATCACAAATTGGACATTATGTTCATTGATTATCTTCAGTTAAAACAATGAAAAAAACTGCTAAAGTGAAAGAGATAGGAAGAGTGGAAAGATCCTAAAAATAAATGTTTTTATTTGTGAGGAATAATTTTGATCCATTTCTAGAAAAGACATAGAAATAGAGTAAATGATTTTCATGTATTTAGTGTTCAGATTAATAGTTCCAACTCCAGTACCTGTAAAAATGACCTAACTTAATTTGACAGTTGGATTTTTGTTGATCTTAGTATGTAAGTTAAGATGGAGTCATACTGTATGCCTTTAAATATTTATGATGTTTACTGCAGCATTATTTACAATAGCAAAAAATATGGACCCAATCGTCAAAAGAGTACTGGATAAAAAAATGTGGTACATACACATGATGGAATATTATGCACCCATAAAGAAGGACAAAATTATGAACTTTGTAGCAACTTGGATGGACTTAGAGTCTATAATACTGAGTGATCTATCACAGAAACAAAGAACTGAGTACGATATGTTCTCACTCATAAGCGAACCTTGAGCAATTATAATACTATAAGAAAGGGATTGGCAGTAGTTGGAAACTGCCAGAGGAGGGAGAGGTGGGATTGGCAGTAGTGGGAAACTGCCAGGGGAGGAGGCGGTCACACCTCATCAACAAAGGTACCTGCATTAATTACCATTTGTATACCTAATCCTGAATTGTACCCCACATCTTCAAATTAAAAAAAAAAATTTAGAAAAGAAGGAATTTCCAGCACACAGAAAAAACAAAAATGAAAAAGAGCAGAGACACACAGAGATGTACACAGAGAAGAGCACCATGACAGAAGACAGACACACACAGAGGGAAGATGGTCATGTGAATATGGAGGCAAAGATTGGAGTGATGCTACTGCAAGCCAAGAAATGTCTAAGATTGCTGGATACCACCAGAAGTTAGGAAAGGCAGGGGACACATTTTCCCTCAGCACCCTCAATAGGCAAACAATCCTGCTGAAAACCGGATTTCAAACTTTTTGCTTCCAGCAATGAGAGAAAACATTTCTATGGTTTAAATCACCCAGTCTGTGATAATTTGCTACAGCAGTTCCAGGAAATTAATACACCATGTTTAAGGAAGAATGTTTTGGAGTTGTTAAAAGATAGAATGCCTAGTTACAAAAACACATGTAGAGAAATGATGAGAAGGAAAGATAACATCTAATTAAAATGGCCATTGTGTTAAAAAGCTGAGGAGTAAAACTCTTAGCACATATTAATACAGATCTTTTTTTATTATTCAAGGCATTTACATTCTTATTTTTGTGTATTAAGAAGAGCATGAGTTGCAGAGAAAATGACAGTCTTGAGGGGTGAAGAGCTATAGCTCTGTCGACAAGAGATAAGACTATTTCAGTATTCTAACTGAGGGATAATAATGGTTTATATTATGTATTGCTAGACATGCAATGACCTCTGTAGATAACATGCTATATTGGACTCATCTTTGGAAATTCCCGTTGATATCTTTTTCCCACTGGTGGTGAAGGGTTTCACCAATCTATTCAGAATTTCTTTTGTTGTTTCTCAGGCAATTAAGGTCCTCACCAAAAAGATAGCCATAGTGGGGACTATCTTGATAATGGCAAGAATGATGTCTTTAGTAAATTGATACTTAAGAGTGAAAGAATTTAAATGAACATTCCAGAAAACTATGGCAAACAAAAAAGCTTGCATAGATTGAAAACCAGAACTTTCACCTCATTATTACTACCTGGGAAAGCTAACTTTGAATTGTTAATTATTGGGCTATTATACATGCACACTTCAAAATTTTAAGACTAATTTTTTTGAACAAGTGGAAATATCCAACAGTTGGTGAATTTGAATTATTATCGATTTTTTTTTTGAGTCAAAGTCTCATTCCTATGCCCCAACTAGAGTGCAGTCACACATTCATGGCTCACTTCTGCCTTGACCTCCTGGGCTCAAGTGATCCTTCCTCCTCAGCCTCCCAAGTAGCTGGGACTACAGGCGAATACCACCACATCCAGCTAATTTTTTTCTTTACTTTTTTGGTTAATTTTAAGTAACCAGAGTAATATTTTCTAACAGGTTAGTAAATTCTTAACACTTTTTGTACAACTACATATTTAATTTTTTTTCTATGATATATTAGGAACAATTATTGCATTTTGGCATAAAATGCTTGATTTGGACTCATAGTTTTATTCTTGCAACACTATATGCTTTGGTCTCAATATGATTCCCTATGCATCATATTTTTATGTCCTTGGACTACTATAAAAGTACAAAATGTTTTGGGCTATGGTCCTCAATATTGCAGGGTTTTTTTTTTTATTTCAAAGAAAGTTGCCACAATGCAAATAATTGAACCATTATGAAAAAATAACAACAGTAGAATCACAGTGCTGGTTGTGAGCAGAGTTGTCTGGGTCATCTGAAGGACACTAGGCAAATTAGACCACTCTTCTTCAATCTAAAAGATGAAAGAGGCATCAGAGTAGCAGACATGTTTCTTTACCCACCAAGCTTCCCTTTGCTGTCCTCTTTTGCATTATGATTTTAGAATCAATATTGTCAATTAAGTGTTTGTCCTTGTTCTCACAACGAGAGCAGCTACATCAAGCAAATCTTCCCCCTTACCAAAAATTTCCAAAATATCTTTTGGTCTTATTACTCAATTTTTGAGTTGCATAATTAAAACCCTAGGAACAAGTGAATATAATTTAAATGGCAATTCAACTTTGTGGACTTACACAGATGTCACAAAAATCATCTTTGACAGATAATTTCAAAAACGATAAAAGCATCAATAACCAGAGCAACTTAGAGAAACCACTGTTATTTTGACAATATTTTAGTTAAAAAGAGATTATAGGCAAAACCAGCACATCACTGTTAACGTTTTCAGTTTTCACCATAAAACATTCTTGGAGAACTGCAATGTTTGCTTTGGTTTTGTTGAAATCATTAACAAAAATCTGTCAGCTTCCTATGGCATTTCACTGCAGGAAGCCCAAATGGGTTAAAGAAAACAAAATCCCTTTGTATGCCCAAGTGTTTTAAATAAGAATCTAGGGAACCATTTCTGTGGTTATTACTAATGCTTTTCTTTATTTAGGAGGAATCAATAATTCTGATGAATAGAGTAAAAATATTCTAAAAAGAACTTGCAGAAAGTTCAGTGCAAAATGTAAAATTATAAAGATACAATAAACTATGGTCTTTCATATACATACATGGATAGATGGACGGTCAGATAGATGGATGGAGACAGAGACAGAGAACAGTGATAAAGAATCAAGATAGAAACAAACATTGATTCTAGGTCCATACCATATCTTCATTTAATTTAATGTAAGAGAAAATCGTCAATCAAAGATTCAAGGAATTTTATTTCAAAATCCAAATTCTGTTAGAATTGTCTGCAATATTTTTCCCCACGGGGCTTCTTTAGGGTACATTAAAATGAATACAATTATTTTCTCATTTACCGATAAATCAAGTTGCTTGCTTTCAGTGATCATAATCAATTATCAAAGAAAAGGAACAGAAGAAATCAAGAAAAATTCTAATAGACAGCTCATACAAAGGTGGGGTCACTATTAATGAAGCTTTGTGATAGTTTTTGTTTTCTCAACATATTCAATATAAAAAAATTTGTACTAACTTTAGGCAAAATTAAGACCAGAAGAAGAAAAATGTGACATAGAGTCTTGAAGTTTTCTCAATATCTTATAAGAATTTAAAAATACACTTACTTTTTAAAGCTATTTTATGGCCACATAATTTGCATGCAATAAAATGCACAAATCCTAGGTGTTCATTTTAATGAGTTATAACAATTGTATACACTTGTGTAGCCAACACCCTAAACAAGATATAAGACAATTTCATCACTCTAGAGTTACATTATATGCTTTTCCATCCAATTTCCACCCAGAAGTGAAAACTACTTTGTGATTTACACCAAAACAAACCAGTTTGTTTTGCCTGTTCCTGGATTTTTATATACTGAATCATGCAGTATGTAGTCTTTTGTAGACTTCTTTCCCTCAACATAATACAGGTAAGATCCAGGCATGCTATTGCATTTATCATTAATTTGTTCCTTTTTATTGTGGAATAGCATACCATTGCAGTGGTATATCAAAATTTATTAATTAATTCTCTTATTGATAGATATTTGAATTGTTTCCAGTTTTTGTCTACTATAATTAAAGCTGCTATGAGCATTGTGTGTAAGACATGTTTGTATTTGTAGATGTGTTTAATTTTTATTTGGATAAATAACCTTGACCACAACCACGGAGTCATAAAGTTTAATTGCATATGTTTAGCTACATAAGAAATTGTTAAACTGTTTTTCAATAATGTTGTACCATTTTATGTTATCAACAGCAACTTTTGAGAATTCAGGTTGTTCTGTGTGGTAGGCAAGATAATGCCCCTCTTAGGATGTTCTAATCACCAAAACCTGTGAATTTGTTACATTCCATGGCAAAAGTGACTTTGCAGATGTGATTATGTTGAAATGAGAAGGTTTTCTTGGATTATTTGGTGAACCAAGTATAAACCCAGAGTCCTTATAAGAGGGAAGCAAGAGATTCAGAGTCAGAAAAGGTGATATGATTATAGAGGCAGATAGAGGAGAAGGAGAGAAAGTATAGAAGATGTTCTAGTGCTGGCTTTGAAAATGGAGGAGGAGGTTGTGAACCAAAGAAAGAGGATGATCTCTAGAAGCTAGAAAAGACAAGGAAATAAAGCCCCCAGAAGGAACCTAGACCTTCTGACACCTTGATTTTAAAACTTTTGACTGTATAACATAGGACTAAAAAATTGTATTGCTTGAAGCCATTAAGTTTGTGGAAATTTGTTACAGCAGTGATAGAGAACTAATGTAGTATATATCTTTGTCAACTTTTGGTAATGCAATTTAAAAAAAAATTGTCATCCTAGTCATTATGAAATGATTTAGTATTATTTTCACTTGCATTTTCTCTATGACTAATAATGTTGAATACATTTTCATGTGTTTTTTGGCTATTTGTATATTTTTTGCTGAGAGGAATGTTTTAAGTCTTTGCCCATAATTCTGTTGAGTTCTTTCTTCTGTTGTTGCTTATTAGGTGCTTTTATATACAGTTGACCCTTGAACAACACAAGTTTGAAATGCACAGATCTTCTTATATGTGGATTTTCTTTAGCTTCTGCCACTTGTGAGACAGCAAAACTCTTTCTTCTCTTCAACCTACTCAATGTGAAGATGATGCAGATTGAAGTCTCATATTATGATCCACTTCCACTTGATAAATACTAAATAAGGCTGGGCTCGGTGGCTTAGCCTGTAATCCCACGCTTTCGGAGGCCGAGGTGAGTGAATTGCCTGAGCCCGCGGGTTCAAGACCCACCTGGGCAACTTGGTGAGACCTCATCTCTACAGTAAATTAAAAAAAAATTAGCTGAACGTGGTGGTGCGAACCTGTAGTTCTGGCTACTTGGAAGGCTGAGGCGGAATGATTGCTGGAGCCCAGCAAGTCGAGGCTGCAGTGACCGGGAGTGGCCACTGCACTCCAGTCTGGGTGACAGAGTGAGACTCCAACTCAAAAAAAAAAAAAGAAAATACTAAATAAATTTTCTTTTTCTTATGATTTTCTTGATAACATTTTCTTTTCTCTCAAAAACTTTATTATAAGAATATAGTATATAGTACATATAGTATACAAAATGTATGGTAATTGACTATGCTATCAGTAAAGCTTCCAGTCAAAAATAGGGTGATAGCAGTAAAGTTTCTTGGAAATCAAAAGTTATACACAGATTTTCAATTGCACAGGGGTCAGCGTCCCTAACCTCTACATTGTTCAAAGGTCAGCTATATTTTTTTTTGCAAGTTCTCTGTCAGATACATGCATCATAGATATTTTTCCAGGATATGGCTTGTCTATTTTTATTTTTGGTGAATTCCAGTTATATATTATTTTCTTTTGTGGTTAATGTTCCTGCATCTAGAAAACTGCTGCCTACATCAGTGTAACTAAATTATCTTACATTTTCTTCTAGTAGATTTATGGTTCAAATTTTTACCTTTAGATCCATGATTTATCCCAAATTTATTTTGTCTGTAAAGTCATATAAGGGCCAAGATTCATTTTTCCCAATACAGTTATCCAGTTATTTCAAAACTGTTTATTAAGTAATTTATCTTATTTATTGAATTTACTTGGGACCATATTAATAACTTTTGACAAAAATAATTGACTTATAAGTAGGTAGATAGACAAGCAATGTTTTTATTTTACAGCAACATACATAATGCAAACCTTATACAAGGACCTCTTAGAAGCAAACTACATACAACAGATTTTTTAAAGCCATTTTTAAAATATGAAGATTTACATTTCAATATTTAGATTGGGACAAAGAAAGCATACGGTAGAATAAACTGTATCTTCTTGACCAACTGGTGCTTCTTCTAGGTGATTTTGATAAAGACAGGAGGCAAACATGAAAACTTAATGAAAAACTATTTGTGATGCTGGAAGACATCTTAACTTTTGAGCCACTTTAAAATTATAGAATGAGATTATTTGGAATTATTCATAATTTCTAAAATTATTCTTTGCCAAAATCATGAATTTTCAGCATTACCAAGAATCTGTTGAGTATGCAGGAAGGACTTCAGCAAGTGCAGAGGTGTCCAGGTGGTTAAGATTCAGTACACTGAGCTGTCATGCTGCGTATTCCTGGAGTACAACCTTAATGGGCATTTTCCCACCTGTTCTTTTCACCTTTCTAGGTTCATATTCATAAACTACTCTAATTGTTGTATTTATTTTTGACCTCAGACAGAAGAAATTTGAAAGGGTGGAAAAAACATATGCATTTTGTCCCCATGGACAGCAAATCACCGAGCTATTATTCCTGGGGAATCCCAATTCATGGAAAACCACATAGACAGGTTTTGCACTAACACGAATCAGCTGCCTGAGCTGTATATATTTCAGCTTCTTGGCTGTGTCTATTTCTTCTTGCAGAAGACTGTAATTTATCTAGATTTTTTTAAATCATTCTCTGAAATTTTATTGCTAGCTAATGAATAATTCTTTTACACTTTCAGTATCTTATTAGTCCACTGTTTTGTGTCAAAGTTTAACTAGTTTCATCTATCAGGTTGGGAACCAAAAAATGAAAATTAGGACTATACAACTCAGATAGTTGAACGACCTACTGACCAATGTTAATGATCACTTCAAATAACTCCTGGTTACTCATGCAGAGTCCTAATTGTTGTAAATAAAGCCTCTTGCCTTGTTACCTAGAGATTGATCTCAATAGTCCCCTTTGTAAGTGTGGAGATAATGACCAAAAAAACCAAACCAAACAAAAAATTTTACATAGATCACCCAGTATGTGTATGAAACTACAGCAAAATTGTTAAATCACATGTGATCCTTTATTTTTAGACTGAAAGGGACTATGTTTGCTGCCCAGAAAAGTCACTTAGAGAGCAAGAAAAGGCAAGCAAATAAACTTTGCTGGGGTCAAAAGTCTCCAGGGAGATCTTGCTTTCTATAAAAGGCAGACAATGTCAGGGCTCATAGATTTTCCCAGGGCTGAAGTCAGAGGCAGTTGCCTGCCATCTTCAAAAGATTCATTCATCATGCTGGTTGAAGTATCACAGAACTTGCCAAAACATCCATGACTCAAAATTGAACTATTCAAAAGACAAGAGCTAACAACATAAATACATTTTCCCCAAATTCTACAATAATGCTTAATTTATTATTTTTTGTTATTCTACAACAATTGTTGGTCTCAATATGTGAAGTACAAGGGGAAAATCCCCTCAAAACAGGAATTTTTTTTAAAGTGTATTTAATTTTATATGTTTAAACTTCAGTCACCTTCAAAGTCACCTTCAAAGTTCACCATTTGATGCAATACCCATTTTGAGACTTTTTTTCATTACTCAGAACAATTTTGATGCCTTTTAGTACTTCTGCCATTTTTTTGTTTCAACTCTTCCACATTGGCAAAATGTTCTCCTTTTAGGACTTTTTCATCCAGGAAGGCAAAGATAAATAAATAAATAAAAGCGTCACTCTAGATGAGATTGGGTGAATAGGGGGAAAAGGTGGAGCACCAGGATCATGCCATTTGGGGCCAAAAACTGCCAATCACTCAGCGTTGGGTGGGCAGGTACATTCGTTAATCACCCATCATGAAATGAGAAGACATATTGAAAAAAATCTCCAAAATTTTCACTGACACTGAATGCAGCCTCTCATAACAACGCTAGTTGGTATACTGGTGCCAACTCCTAGGATACTTACCTAGCAAGGCAAGCCTGTGCTATAAAGGGCCCACCCTCCAAAAATAATTCTGGGTTATTTTGGGTCCCCCTTACATAATTGCAAATGTTTCTCTTCATGGTTTTTCTGTTCTAGACATGTTTTACACTTATTATACCACTTCAGTGAAATTAATTAAATATACCTCTGAGCTAAATGTCTTTAAATATAGTCTATGGAGAACAGAGAAAGTAGATGTTAAAATAATTTTTGAAGTAAAATGAGAAGAAAAAAGTAAAACAAAAATGATTAAAGTAGTTAAATCATGGAAATGTGACTCGTGTCAAACTTAAGCTTGAATTCTTGTTCTACAATTTACTAGATGATCTTTGAACAAATATCTAATGTTTTCATACCTTAATTTTAATAATTCAATGAGCTGCTGGATGAGAGTGTTTAGAACACTACATAAGACATTACCACTCAATAAAAAATTGCTGTTTATCTCATTATTAATATTAATAACAAAAATAATACTTATACAACCACTCACTATATTTGGATATGTGATATACTGAATTGAATCCACTATGAAACTTCATTAGGTACTTCTAATATTCAAATATGTTAGCTGAAAGCTGTGTAAATATATATTTTTAAGACAGTTTTACATGCAGCCAAGTTCTTTTTATAACACACACTCTTGATATATAATTAGTCCTACATTTAGAATCATTCCGTTTTATCCTTATTCAGAAGCATGAATATTAAGAATTAGAAGAGCTAGCTCTTCCACACTTTTTCTACCAATTTATATTTTAGCTAATTTTAATACCTCTAACTTAAAAAATAAAACAAACAAACGAACAACAACAACAACAAAAGTTTTCCAGGGAAGTTCATGGCATTACTGTATAGTGCCTACATTTTTGTACAGAACTGAAAGCTCCTTCTGGAACTTTCCATCATTAAGCCCAGTTATATATTTTGGTGTTATATACAACGCTGGCATATACTCCAGTCCCCTGTATGCTAATTTAAATAAGGGTTCCTTCAGTAATCAGTGACATGTCATGGTTCTGAATTCTCTCTCTCATCACATACTGCTTATCATCATAAAATGTTTTTTATCTTACTTTTATTCTTTTAAAATAATACTGAGTGATCTTTCACAGAAACAAAGAATTGAGTATCATGTGTTCTCATTCATAAGCAGACCTTGAACAATGATCATACTACTATAGGAAAATATTGGCAGTAGCAGGAAATTGCCAGGAGGGAGTCGGGGAAGTGGAATTGTCAGTAATGGGAGTCTGCCTGGGGGGGGCACACCTCATCAACATGGGTACCTGCGTAATGAACATTTGTATACCTAACCCTGAATTGTACCCACATCTTTGAAATTAAAAACTTAAAAGTTAGCCGGACTCGGTGGCTCAGCCTGTAATCCCGTGCCTTGGGAGGCTGAGGTGAGTGGATTGCCTGAGCCCACGGGTTCGAGACCCCCCTGGGCAGCGAGACCTCATCTCTACAATAAATCAAAAAATCAGCCGGGCGTGGTAGCACATGCCTGTAATTCCGGCTACTTGAAAGGCTGAGGCGGAAGGATCGCCGGAGCCCAGTGGGTCGAGGTTGCGGTGGCCGGGAGCGGCCACTGCACTCCGGTCTGGGTGACAGAGTGAGACTCCAACTCAAAAAAAAAAAAAAAAAAAACCTTAAAAGTTAGAAAAATAATAACAGATACAAAAATAAAATTGTCATGCTTAAAATTGATGTGGGTTATCTAAGTACTTATGATTCTATTATTTCTACATATGTTATTCTATTTTCAAAAGACTTGAATTCCAGTAAATTAGTTCCCTTAGATTACCATGCTACAAAAAACCTGAATGACCAACCTGATTCCTAATTGATTATTTCAGCGAAACTAAATGTAAGTAGACACCATCCTATTGTTAACAAATTCAGGCTTACTCACTAAACACAACTATGTATGAATATCAATTGTACTATGTGTAATGCATCTTTGGGTAATTGGCATATCTGAATACAATTCATATTTATATTTTCTAAAGAGATAAAATCATCAGGATTTTTAAAAAATAATTTTGAGAAACCTTTGCTAAATTTTACAGTTGTGTCTTAGTTTTGACTTATTTTCTAAGAATACATGATTATCATTTAAATTCTTTTTTATGTTAGCCATTAATGGACAAATTAACTCCAGTAAATATAGAAAATTGGGGAGTTTAGTATGAGTGTTAACTAATTTTGAAAAAACAGCAAAGAAATGTTCAAATCTCCTTTGTTTTATTAAAACAATGATGCATTCTGTTGTGTTAAGCTATTGAAAAACCAGAAACACGTAGTATTTAAATTAATGAGTATCTTGAAAATAGAATAAATGCCCCTGAATCTGAACTTTTAATATGGTATTATTTAGAGAAGCACTTTTGGCTAACAAAATAAGAAAGGTGTATTTTTTCATCCTCTATATGTGCTGTGCCTTTATTCCCAGAAGACAAGCCAATGGTATGTGAAAAGTCTTTAAATTTTTCACTCAAAACAATCACATAGAGATAAAAAAAGAACAGGCCCTTTTGGAAACCCATTATGCAGTATAACACAGGTCTAAGACAAATACGCCTTTAAACTTCATTCTCAATAGGATGAGCTTTTGTGGCCTTGGCGTTTATCATACACTGTCGGTGGGAAAGTAGAAAGTCTCAAGAATGAGCACATTTCCAACTTGTAAAAACTAAAAGAAAGGGAGAATTCAAGGCAGGATGGATTAAGTGGCAATAAATTAAGACTGCGTTAGATAATAAGCTCTAGAACCACTTTCCTTCTCTAAGCTCAAGAGTATTGCTTCAGTCATCACTCTAATAATTCAAGTTTCTTCTCTTTTTAGAAAAGCTCAAGTATATATTATCCTAGAAATATCAGACTTACAAAGAGAGATCGAACTGAAGATTCATCCACGTGTTCTTTGGCTTCTTGAAAGACCAACCAAGATCTTGGCTGTGATACAAGCTTAAATTCAGCAGGTAAGACGATTCTCAATCTGTCCCTAAAACCTTTTAGTTACTCTCCATCAGTTTTGGTAAATTGTGTTATCTATGTTCTTGTAAGATACGTTTTCTTTAACATATCATTGCTTGTGATTGAATGTTTGGCAATGGCTAAACATTGTGAAATGGCTATCATGATCTACCAATTGCTTCACATAGTTAACTTTGTGTGCATGTATATAGTGAGAACACAAGATCTATCCTCTTGGCTAACATCTCATTATCTCTTCTACCCTTAATCTTACCCTTCTATTCTGTGTTGCTATGAGTTTATCTAATCTATTTTAGATCTTACAAATAAGTGAGATAATGCAGTATTTGGTTTTTAAAAAATCTGTCTGAATTATTTTACTAAGAATAAAATCTTCTAGGTTCATCCAAGCTGCTATAAAAGGCAGAATTTCCCTCTTTTCCAAGGCTGAATAATACTCCATTGTGTGTGTGTGTGTGTGTGTGTGTGTGTGTGTGTGTGTGTGTAATTTTGTATTCATTCTTCCCATACCTTGGCTATCATAATCAAGCTTGCAATGAATATGGGAGTGGAGATGTCTCTTCAAGATAGTAATTTTATTTCATTTGATTGTATGCCCAGTAGAATTGTTAGATCATATGGTCATTTTAATTTTAATTTTTGTATGAACCTCCATACTGCTTCCCATAGTGTCTGTATTAATTTACATTTCTACCTATAGTTTACATTGGTTTTAAAAATATTTGTTTATATTTGTTATCTTTTGTCTTTTTTGATAATAGCCATTCTAAAAGGTGTAAGGTGATATATGCTTGTGGTTTTGATTTGAATCTCTCTGAAGATTAATGATGATACACACACACACACACATACATACATACACACTTGTTGGTCAATTGTATGTCTAATTTGGAGACATGTCAATTCAGGTCCTTTGTCAATATACCAGTAAGGTTATTATTATTATTTTGCTTTAGAGTTGCATATGTTCCTGATATATTTTGTATATGAACCCTTTATTTGTTATGTGTTTTACAAATATTTTCTCCCATTTTGTAGGTTCCTTTTTCATTCCGTTAATCGTTTCCCTTGCTTCGCTGTGCAGAAACTTTTTACTTTGATGTAGTTTCACTTGTCTATTTTGCTTTTGTTGCCTGTGTATTTGGTGTCATACCCAAAAAAATCATTGCCAAGACCAATTTCAAGGGGACTTTTCTCTATGCTTTCTTTTACTAGTTACACAGTTCCAGTTTTTACATTTGTATCTTTAACCCATTTTGAGATAATTTTTGTACAGTATATGATGCAAAAAGTTTCTAATTTTATTTGTATTTTCATGTGAATATCCAGGTCTCCAAACATAACTTATTGAAAAAAATATCCTTTCCCCATTGTGTATTTTTGGCACTATTGTCAAAGATTAATTGACCAAATATCTGTGGATTCATTTAGGAACTCTATATTCTGTCCCATTATTCAACATATCTGTTTTTTGTATAACTATAGCTTTATAATGCCATTTAAAACCAGGAAGTGTGATACCTCCTGCATTTTTCTTCTTGTTCAAGATTGATGTGGCTACTTGAGGTTTTTTGCAATTCCATGTAAATTTTAGTTTCCAAATCCAAATATCATTTTAAAAGATGAATAAAACTCTGTTCTCTTTCTGAAACCATTTTTTAATATCCCAAAGTCAGCTGTTTTCATGGATTAGTGCCGCTATTTTTCTTTACTACTTAAAGATGTGTCACATAAATTTGAAATTTACTTGAAGAAAAAGAGCCAAATATATCCATGCATCTCCATGTGTTCATCCTGCAAATAAAACTAAATGAAAGAAAGAACAAGAAATAAACAAGAACAAAGAAACATGAAATCATGAAATAAACCGGACTCGGTGGCTCAGCCTGTAATCCCAAGCCTTTGGGAGGCTGAGGTGAGTGGATTGCCTGAGCCTGCGGGTTCGAGACCCGCCTGGGCAGACGAGACCTCATCTCTACAATAAAATCAAATAAAAAAATTAGTCGGACGTGGTAGCGCGCGCCTGTAATTCCAGCTACTCAGAAGGCTGAGGCGGAAGTATCGCCAGAGCCCAGCAGGTGAGGCTGCGGGCGGCCGCTGCACTCCAGTCTGGGCGACAGAGTGAGACTCCAACTCAGAAAAAAAAAAAAAGAAGAAGAAAAGAAACATCAAGATAGAGATGAGGTGACCTAAAGCAAAAGACAAAGGTGAGTTTTTTCATTGGAAAGTAGATGAAAGAACTAATTAGTTTGCCTCTTAGTTTGAGTTTTTCAAGGGTGTTTTATAAGTCATTCAAACTGGGACATGATTTGTTAGTCATTTTCACTGTGCTTTCCATTCCAGAAGCATGTTACTCTCTTTCATGTGAGCTCTAATTTTAATCATTATTGTTTTGAAAACATACCTGTGACATTGTAAGGGAAATTTGAATTGTGAGCAGCCCCTAGTAAAAAATGTCCTTTTCCTTGGTTCTTCTTTCCTGTCTGCTTCTAATCATTCTCCCTGGTAATTTAAGCATGCTTTCTAAAATCAAGAAACTTGGCTTCTATTAATAAACAATGAAAAACTTTTTCTCCATTGTCATAACATCATATGGTCTCAGACAGTCCACGGCAACATAGTTTTACTTTAATCCATTCCAATAACATTTGTATTTAAGAATAAAATTATTTTCATCTTTCATTGATAATTTCTCCACAGCAGTAGAAATTAAAATGTGATTTATTTCTAGAATCAGTTTTTTACTCACACATACACACACATCACATCTTTTCAAGTGTACTAAAAGATTTGCACTGAACATTTTACTAGTTAGTTACACTACTCCCTGCTTGAATATTCTACTTACTTATTAGTGAAATGGTCTTTATCCACATAAAGTCAAACAATATTCAGAGAAATTGATTTTGTGTATGGTGATAGGTAGGAGTCTGTTTCATTCTTCTGCATCTGGTCAGCCAGTTTTCCCAGCACCATTTACTGAATAGGTTCCCCTCTCCCTAGTGGTTGTTGGTGAAGGCTTTGTCAAAGATAAATTGGTTGAGAAATTGAAGTTTTATTTCCAGAATATCTATTCTGTTTCATTGGTTCATATGCCTGTGCTTGTACCAATACCAGACTGTTTTGATTATTGTAACTTTACAATAAAGTTTAAAGTCTGGAAGTGTGATGCCTTCCACTTTGTTTCTTTTGATGATTTGTGGTTGTTTGTGTTCCCATATGAATTTTTGTATTGTCATGTCCTGGTCTGAGAAGAATGATGTTAGTAATTTAATGGGTATTGTGTTGCATCTGTAGATTACCTTGGGTAGGATGAACATCTTAACAATAGTGATTCTTCCAATTCATGAGCATGGAATATTTTTCAATTTGTTTGTATAGTTTTTAAAACCTTAAACTATAATAATCTTAGACAACAGAAATTGAAATGGCAACCAATTCCTGATCAAAACCTCAAAAGTCCAGGCCATAAAAGATAAGGTAGACATGTGGGACCTCATCAAACTGAAAAATTTCTGCAAAGCAAAATAAATCATCAAGAAAGTGGAGGAGAGAGCTCACAGAATGGGATAAAAATATTTGCCAACTGTATATCTGACAAAGGCCTAACATCTAAGATCTACAAGAAATTCAAGCCGGGCTCGGTGGCTCAGCCTGTCATCCCGCGCCTTTGGGAGGCTGAGGTGAGTGGATTGCCTGAGCCCGCGGGTTCAAGACCTGCCTGGGCAGCGAGACCTCATCTCTACAATAAATCAAAAAATCAGCCGGGCGTGGTAGCGCATGCCTGTAATTCCGGCTACTTGGAAGGCTGAGGCGGAAGGATCGCCGGAGCCCAGCAGGTCGAGGCTGCGGTGGCCGGGAGCGGCCACTGCACTCCAGTCTGGGCGACAGAGTGAGACTCCAACTCAAAAAAAAAAAAAAAAGAAATTCAAACATGCTGAAAGGGGAAAAAAAGTTCTATTAAAAAGCAGGCAAAATATATGAATAGACACTTCTCAAAAGCTGCAAGAAAAAATGCTCAGCCTCACAAATCATCAGAGAAATGTAAATCAAAACCACACTGAGATACCACCTAACTCCAGTCAGGATGGTCATTGTAAATAAATCAATAAACAACAGATTCTGAAGAGGATGTGGAGAAAAGAGAACACCTCTACGCTGCTGGTGGAAGTGTAAGTTAGTGCAACATCTGTGTAAAACAATGTAGTGATTTCTAAAAGATCTAAATATCAACCTTCCATATGAGCCACCAATCCCCTTTCTGGGAATATACCCAGAGAAACTCAAATCATTGTGCAAAAAAGATACCCATATTTATTGAAGCACTATTCACAATAGCAAAAACACGGAACCAACCATGCTGCCCATCAAAAGTGGACTGGATACAAAATGTACACATACACAATGAAATATTATGCAGCCATAAATAAGGACAAAATTATGGACTTCACAGCAGCTTGGATGGACTTACAGTATATCATACTCAGTGATCTATCACAGAAGCAAAGAACTGAGTACCACATGTTCTCATTCATAAGTGGATCCTGAACATTTATCACAATATTACAAGAAAGGGATTGGCAGTTGTGGGACACTGCCAGGGGAGGGAGGGAAAGGCAGGCACATAACATCAATAAGGGTACCTGATCCCAAATCAGGCAAAGTGAGGACCAATGGGAGGCCCAAACATCACCTGTTCGATGACCACTTATGTAGCTTATCCTGAATTGTACTACACGTCTTAACAATAAAAATAGGCCGGGTTCGGTGGCTCAGCCTGTAATCCCAGCAATTTGGGAGGCCGAGGTGAGTGAATTGCCTGAGCCCGCGGGTTCGAGACCTGCCTGGGCAACTTGACGAGACCTCATCTCTATAATAAATCAAAAAATTAGCTGGGCATGGTAGTGCACACCTGAAGTTCCGGCTACTTGGAAGGCTGAGGCGGAAGGATCGCCAGAGCCCAGCAGGTCGAGGCTGCGGTGGCCAGAAGCAGCCACTACACTCCAGTCTGGGCAGTAGAGTGAGACTCCAACTCAAAAAAAAATTAAAAATAAATAAAAATAAAAAAACAAATTCAGATCTACTAGTCTTTAAATTCTTGTTGGAATTATTTAATATTACAAATAATTTTGTTTTTATTTAATCATCTCATACTTTATACATTTAAATTCCTGTCTTTCACTGTATCAGGCAAATGACGTATTTATGTTTATCATTTCAAAACGCTAAAGCAAATATCAAAGTTCTTTAAGAAAGCACCAATGTAAAGGTTGATCAAGTTAGCCATGGTCTGCATCCTGCTGTTATATGGTACACTGCCTTTCATCATCTTGGAAGATGTTATTAACATATCACATTTGTTTTGTTTTGTTTTGTCTTTTAGACAAGGTCTCACTCTATCTCCTAACTGGATTGCCCTGACATAATCACAGCTCACTGCATCCTCAACATTCCTGGCTCAAGCAGTCCTCTCACCTCAGATTCCTGAATAGCCAGAACTGCAGATGCACGCCACCACACCCAGCTAATTTTTTTGTTTTGTTTTGTTTGAGGAAATGAGGTCTTACTATGTTTTCCAAGTTGATCTCAAACTCTTGAGCATAAGCAATCCTCCTTCCTGGGCCTCCGAAATTGCTGGAATTAGAGATATAAACCACAAAGCCTGACCAAATATATCACATTTTTTAGCTCACTGAAGGCATATTACATTTTTTATACCTCCAATTACTAGGACTAAAAACACAAAAAATCACCAGATAAATTTTATTTTGCTTATTTATTTATTTTTAATTTTTTTATTTTAAAGATGTGGGGACAATTCAGGGTTAGGTATATAAATGTTCATTATGCAGGTACCCTTGTTGATGAGGTCTGCCACCCTCCCCACTCCCAACAATTTCCCACTACCATCAATCCTTTTCTTGTAGTATTACAATAATTGCTCAAGGTCTGCTTATGAGTGAGAACATGTGATACTCAGTTCTTTGTTTCTGTGATAGATCACTCAGTATTAGAGACCCTAAGTCTATCCAAGTTTCAGTGAAGTTCATAATTTTTTCCTTCTTTATGACCTCATAATATTCCATCATGCATATGTAACACATTTTTTTATCGAGTCCTTTTTTCAAGGGCAGCACGGTTGGTTCCATGTTTTTGCTATTGTGAACAATGCTGCAATAAACATATGTGTGCAGATATCTTTTTCACAGAGTGAGAGATGTATATATGGATTGATCATCTCAAATCTCAATCATCTTTTTATTTTTTTGGTGGGTAATTCTGTCCCAGTTCACTGCAGCTTCTACCTCCTCATCTCAAGTGATCCTCCTCGTCTCAGCTTCCTGAGTAGCTGGGATTACAGGTGTGTACCACCATACCTGGCTAATTTTTTTATTTTGTCAAGGGACAAGGTCTCACTATATTTTCTAGGCTGATCTTGAACTCATGAGCTCAAGAAATTTCCCCTACCTCGGCCTCCCAAAGTGTGAGGATTACTGGAGTGAACCACCGTGCCCAACATCAAAGCTCATTTTTATATGGTTAAAAGTCAATCTCTCCTTTTTTCTTATTCAACTAAATATACTGTGCTTATTTTTTCTCATGTTTATGTTTAGGAATGAATAACTGAACAAATCAATTTAGGAAGCTTGTGAGAGTTTCCTCGTTAAATACTGGCTTCTGCCCCTGAACAAGAGGAGTGACTGTCAATAATTATTGACAATTGTTCATTTTTAGAGGTGTGAGCAGGGAATAGGCATCCTACACACCCTACCTGCATCCTACACACATCCCAGTTAAAAATGATTTTGTTTTTATTGCATGTCTCAACACTCACTCTTGGATTCCCAAACTTGGTCAGCCAAATTGATTAATTTCTTTAGAATATAATAATCTGGGCTTGGCATGAAAGAAAATATCACACTGCAAATGTGGCAGGGAGACAGCCTAGGTTAGCTATTTTATATACCCACCTTCTCCAATCTGAGATTTCTGTAACTACCAACTTTCAAGGACTCCTGTGAAGAACGACTTTCTCCTTCCCGGAGTCATTTTTCTGCTGATTCTCTGAGCATTTTAGTTCATTCATAAATGTGACATCATTTGTCTTCCTGTTACCAGGAGTGTGTCTTCATCTCCTTGTTTCTTTCTTTCCTTCTATTCTTTGTATTTTTAGAAATTATCCTGTATTTTATTTATTTATTTATTTTGAATTGGAGTCTCACTCTGTCGCCCAGGCTGGAGTGCAGTGGCACACTCACAGTCACGGCAGCCTTAACCTGCTGGGCTCAGGCGATCCTTCCACCCCAGTCTTCCAAGTAGCTGGAAATACTGGCGTGTGCTACCACACCTGGCTAATTTTTTTTTTTAATTTATTTTAGAGACGAGGTCTCACCAAGTTGCCCAGATTGGTCTCAAGCTCCTGGGCTCAGGCAACCCTCTTGCCTCGGCCCCCCAAAGTGCTGGGATTACAGGTTGAGTCACAGCACCTAGTCAGAAATTATTCTCTATTTTAACATCCTGTGGTTAGAGGAGAGTCTTGAAGGTTAACAAAGTTGCCATAGGGAGCCCTTTATATGTTGGGGTCTCATGAAATTGCTCACTTTGCATTTCTTAACTCTATCCCTTGTGCTTTTTCATCCTCATTCTAATCCAAGTAGGCAAATTCATTCCCTTAGACTAATATCACCTAATATAAAGTAATTATTCCCTTAGTTTCTATATAGTCAAAAAATTCAGCTGCATTTAAATGTGACTGTTGATGAAGATTTCCACTTATCAAAGGGTATTTCTAGTATCAAGTGGATCAAGCCTCTATCATAAGAACTCTAATTCTAAAGGAACCTGTATATGAATTTTACCTTTAGGCCATTGTCTAAACTTATTTAAATTTATCTTCATAGGTCGTGCCCTCTTAAGCTGGTTTGGTTTATAATAAAGAACAACATTGAACTTTTTTGTGTTTATATACTCAAACTAAAATGCCTTTCTATAATCGTTTAAACCCAAGTAGTTTCATTCATTGAACAAACATTTTTGTTGGATTGAACATTAGTTAGGTGTTGATGTAAACAGAAGTGTCACAGCTTAATATTAATTATTTGCCAATATCTCCCTTTAGAATAGAAATGGTTTTAAGTGTTTGAGATTTTTTTTTTTTTGAATTGGAGTCTCACTCCGTTGCCCAGGCTGGAGTTCAGTGGCATGCTCATGGCCACTCCAGCGTCGACCCGCTGGGCTCAGGTGATACTTCCACCTCAACCTTGCAAATAGCCGGAACTACAGGCGGGCGCTACCATGCCCGGCTAATTTTTTTAATTGACTTATTGTAGAGAAAAGGCCTCACCAAGTTGCCCAGGTTGTTCTTGAACCTGTGAGCTCAGGCAATCGCATCACCTAGGCCTCCCAAAGTGCTGAGATTACAGACCTGAGACACGCTCCCAGCCCGAGATAGTTTTTACACAATGTCCTAAACAGAAGAAAAATGTAGTTATATTATAACAGTCATGTGGCAATTTTTAAATCTTCCATTTGAGAAAACATTTACAATATTTTTACTAAACTTTTTATTAAAATAATTATATAATCATACACACTTGTGAGAGATGTTACGAGATCCTGTATACACTTTACTCAGTTTCCCCTAAAGATAATATTTTATAAAGCTATAGTACAATGTCATAATCAAGATATCAACATTGATACAGTCCATCCAGCTTACTCAGAATACTCCGGTTTGACTTGGACTCATTAGTGCATATTTGTTTGTATACATGTGTGCGCATAAGTTCTATGTATTATTATTACCTGCATAGGCTTATGTATCCACTATCACAGTCAAGACACTGAGAAGTTCCAACACCACAAGGATTTCCTTTGTTGTCCTTTTATAACCAAGGGAAAGCATTTTTAATATGTCTATTTTTACATTTGGGAAGGGTCAAAAGTCCTTCCGTTAGCCCCGTTCCTGTCCAGATAATTTAAATTAATGGTCTCTCTGTTCTTGTATGGATGGCATCACTGCTTGAGTTATAGATCTCTGGGGTGCTCCTCCTCTTGCTCTTTCAGAGCCATGATCTATTGCATGTCTGTACATCATCAAAGCAAATTGCTTCTTCAATGATGTGTAAGTATAATACATCATCAAGATGGGATACGGTGATAATGCATTACCCAGAAAAAAATGACTATCACACTTGACAGACAAGGTCAAGGAGCAAATTCAGGCAGCTCCAGCACATTTCATCAGCAGCGTTCTTGGTTTGGAAGCAAATTTGTTTGCTTAGAATGATCCACTTGAAATGTGGACAAGGCTAAATACATACGTATGCCCTGGGTTGATTTCTTTGGTAAATTAAAAACGAGGTGGTTGAGCTTCCATTAAAATGACATCTGGATGACATGTGAATAGTTTTTCTGTCCACAGGGTGTTTTGAATCATATGTATTTCTTACTCATTCAGCAGTAAATTGTTTTCCAGAGAAAGCTTTTCAACAAGATTGCAAACTCCTTCAGGGTAGTAACTGTCTTATACTTCCTTTGTTTCTTTCACGGTGTCTAAAGCATTGCTGAGCACACGGAAGACACTCAATAAATACTTGTTTAATGGAATTGAATTTGTAAGCACCAGAGACTTGTGCTTCCTCTCAACATAGCTTGACACTTGGCTGCCCAGAATCCTTGCATATTAGGTAGTAAGGTTACAGTCAGAGAATTCTGTTAGCTTACTATACCATTTGCTGGCTAATTTTTTTTCTTTCTTCCTTTCTTTTTTTAAATAGTCTTTTGGCCAGGAGCTATTTTTATAAAGGATTTTATACCTCGCTCATGAGGATTAAACTTTTAAGTTTGGCTTCAGGATGGGAAAGAAGTACAACTTACGAAGTTTGCTCTGCACTAC
Source organism: Cephalopachus bancanus (assembly GCA_027257055.1). Taxonomy (NCBI): domain Eukaryota; kingdom Metazoa; phylum Chordata; class Mammalia; order Primates; family Tarsiidae; genus Cephalopachus; species Cephalopachus bancanus. The sequence continues at coordinate 1,925,018 of JAPVLO010000298.1, read as the reverse complement.
AAAAAAAAAGGATTGGATTTGAGGAAGGGCTGTTTTTGACATTGGCACAGCAGTATTCCCCCTCCTACCTCCCAGTTGCAGCCAGATTAGCCTTTCTTTAAAGCATACAGTATTTATTTCTCCAGTCCTTGGATCACAGCAATTTTATTTCAATGTCACCCGTGAAGGAGAGAAGAGCAATATTTTGTCCAATAGTGGGAGTTGAAAATGAGTCCTCTGAGGATACATTAGATCAACCTAAGTATTATATGCTGGAAAAATGGATCATTTCTTGATATTTTGGTAGGATACATCACCATTTCAAAAATACACATGCTGCAAATGCAGTGAATATATAGTGCACTTCAGTTAACTCTAAAAATAACCAACCCAGATTTCATGCAACTGATACAGACAATGGGTGTTGTCCTCCTGGCCAGCATGGTGAAATAGAAAGGAGGCAAACAGAAATAGCTCATGTGCCAATTATGGTTGCTCAGTCACAGTTTTAGAAATATTGTGTTGATAAAAGTTATGAATCAGAGATCAGTTCACAACATTTTCCAGGGGTCCACGTAGAAATGTATGCATGCCAGTTTTGCATCACGCCTAGTAATGGGAAAAGATGGAAAATAATAGGCCTGTAACTAATACAGGCATTGTATTTTATACAATTGTGGACCATGGACAAACCATTTAATAAAAATATATCATAGGATTGCTTTGAAATCACATTTTAAGTCGCATAAACTATAATGCTTTTACGATGATGCTAATGTGTATATATATATATCACAAAAAGCACAAAATATTTTGAAACAAAGGAACAAAGAACTTAAATAAAACCTATACTCCCACCGAAAGGCAACAAGTTACTGATATTCTTCTAGATACATATATTAACATATATATCACCTGATTTATATTTTACCTTACGTATTATTTTAATAACTGTATTTTTCTGATACTACGCCATAAATATCCTTCAATTTCAAAAATAATTTCTAAAAAACGATTTTAATATTTGCATGGCAGTTAATTATGAGTTTTCAAATTAATTTATTTAATCAAATACCTATATTTTTATATTTAAGTAGTCTGTGTATTAAGTTTATGTACACATTAACTATTTATGAGATAAAGTGTTTCTACTTCCCGTGTAAAATCCCAAATGTTGACATATTGAATCAAATGCTATACGGAGTCTATGGGACTTATTTAAAACTAAAAGGAATTGCATTAAATTGTACTACAAAATGCCTGCGCTAACTTCTGCACCTGCAAACAAATGTATCTGATTAGAACAAGGTGGTGCATTAGTTCTGCCAAAAGACTTGTTTTGAGAAAAAGAACTGGTTCCAAAACTATTGCTCTCGTTTTAGGGAACAATTTGAGCACAACACAAATTTCTTGTTTGCTTATATGTTACTTCATCTTTGAGAAACACCAGGTGGATGCACAAAATGACACCTTGTGGAACCAAACCATATAGAAATGCACAAAAAATAAACATCAACACACCTCACAATCCACCAGCTACCTTGGTTCAGCACATGTACTATGATACCACCCATCTCATGTATCTAGTATTACAGCTTTTTGTCTGATTTCAGATAACCCTTCTTCCACAACTTCACAATTTCTCTCACACTGAAACTCTTTTAACACCCACTTCCACAAGTAGGTCTTTTCAAAGTAGGTCTTTTCTTGAAAATTGTAGGTCTTTTCAAGATGAAGTGCCAGATTTCTTTTTGAAACTGTATACTTTATAGCCACTTAACATGCATGGAAGTATGCTACCATTTTTATTAAGTTCCTTTGATTTTCTTATGGGTGCATCACTGAAAAAAAAATTTTTTTGAGTCAAGATCTCACTGTGGTAGCTATTTCCTTTCACCAGTAGAAGAGGCAGAGTTATACAATACTTTCACTAAACCCACTTACAATTCACTCCACCAAAAAACTTGGAACTTCTATGACACCTAACACAATTTTATGTAAACGTTTTATATTTGCTTCCACAATTTGTTTATGGAGGGTGATTTTGTTCCAAATGGTTTTATTTTCAGGTTCATAACATTTGAATTATCATAAAATGTGCGCCCTGCATTAAGCGAGGCAATATTGTTATTTTTTTCTTCTTTCTTTGTATTTTTTTCTACTTTTTTCAATTTAATAGAAACAAAATCTTAGTTCTGGCTAAGATAAGTAATTTAATATATGACTGTTTTGACATTTGTGTGTCTATTGTTAATTGCCTATGCCATAAAAAAAATTTCCAATTGAGGAGACTTATTATTGATTTACATAAGCTCTTTATATGTGTATCATATAGCAATTCTCAGTTGTTTATATATAGCAAATTTATCCCCAGTCTTTCTATTACCATTTATGATGTTTCTTTCTCTCTCTCTCTCTCTCTCACACACACACACACACACACACACACACACACACACACACACGCCATGTGCATACAAGCTGAATGAACCTCAAATAAGATCAAGTCAAAGAATTCCATACCAAGGAACATTTAAAAATCTTGAAAAGAATCAGAGAAAAATCTACCTCACCTTTAGAGAGAAAACAATAAAAATGACTGTAGATTTCTCCTTAGATAAGATGGAATCCAGAAGGAAGTGGCACAATAATTTTAAATGCAGAAAGAAAGTCTTTTCAACTGAGAATCTTAGATTGAGTGAAAATATTCTTCTGGATTGAAGGGCAAATCAAGATATTCGCAAATGAAGAAAAAGTAATGTGTTGTTAGCAGACCCACAATAAAGAATGATGAAAAACAGTTGTTATATAAATAACAAGAAAATGATATAACAACAAACCTTGGAACATCCATAAGAAAGAAAGAATACAATAAGCAGAATTATTTTAAATACAATAGAATTCCTTGATTTTTCTAATATGTGTTTGGTGATTGAAGAAAAACATTACAGCTTTGATGTGGTTCTAAATGCATGCAGAGGAAATTTTTAAAAAATTATTTATAAACTAGAAGGGGTAATTTATAAACTAGAAGGGGTAAAAAAACACACAACAGATAAAGTTTCTTCACTCAAACAGGTAACCTTACAAGAGTAGACTGTGATAAGTTATGTATGAATAATACAAAACCTAGAGCAACAACTATAATTTTATACAAAGATACACTCAAAAATTTTTTAGATTTTTTTTAAAAAATGAACTCCTAAAAACGTTCAAGTAACCAACAGGAAGTCTTGAAAAAGAAAAGAACAAAGCACACAGAAAGAAACAAACGACATAAAGTAGCAGACATAAGTCCTAATATATCAATAATTACATTAAATATAGTCTAAATACACTAACTAAAACAGGGTGACAGAAGAGATTAACAAAATATGACCCAAGTATATGCTGTCTACAAGAAACTTACTTCAACCATGGCAATATAAGTAGAGCCACAGGAGAACGGAGATCACAGGGAAGTCAAAGCAGCAGCGAGTCCTTTACACAGGCTGGCAGCCCATGCGTCCGCATCGGCCTCCCTGCCCACAAAGCGCCAGAATGGTGACCAGCCGGAGCAGCCAGAGCTGAAGCGAATCAAGACGGAAGACGGCGAGAGCATCGTCATTGCCCTGAGTGTAGACACGCCACCGGCAGCTGTGAGAGAAAAGGGCGTCCAAAACTAGCGACTGGGAGAGTTTTTCTTACTTTAAAAATATCAACATTGTGGTGCCAAAAGGAGACATCGCCTCCCACCGATGCTTGGTGGGTGCAGGGCCCTGCGGTTGGACTTCACCTCTCAGCACTGAAAACACAAAACCCAGGTGGCCTTAAAACTCCTTACTTACTTAAAGACACAAGTCACACTTGAACAAAACCACACGCAACAAAACCTGATTCCGTAGACCATGTCTCCCCGCCAAGAACTCGCCGGGCTGCCTTTGGGCTCAGCTTTTAACTACTAGTAAAACTCACGGTCCTTCCGCAAGGACTGAGCACCTCATGTGAGAATGGCGCGATCAGCGCCTGGTGCAAGCAAGCGCATCTCCCAGCACTGGGCCCTCCTCAAGAGGACGCAGCAGGGGCCACCCCACTTTCTCGAAGGACCCACCAGCTGGCGCTGGGAGGGAGGACAGTGTTTTGTTGTTCACATGTGGAATTAGAATATTTCGAGGTGTACTTTCTCTACAAAATAATGGGGTCTTTGACATTTCATATCACTCCATTTCTACTCTGGAAATTTTGGAATCACACAGGACCTTTCATGTGGATTTCATTTGGGGAAGAGAAACAGCACAGTTTTGTTTGTTTTTGTTGTTTGTTTTCAGCCTATGGAATGATTTACTTTTGTCTGTCTTGTTAAAGTTCAGATGGAGCTACTTTATGACATCTGCAAATTTTCCGTGTTAGAGCAGTTGCCTGATGAATTTAATCCACCTCCATTTCAGTGCGTGGGATGGATGGATGGACAATGCGGCACGTGTAACCATGAGAACCCAGGGACGAGCCCATGTCGGGAACTGCCGGGACTCAATCCGAGCTGCACTTAACTGTTCTCTTTCTTGCTATTTTTCATTGTTTGTTTCTTTGTGTTAAATTTTTCCCTGGCAAAATTTTCCACTCTAAGTAAAACAAGTCTCCTAAAAAAAAAAATTTTTTAAAAAATTTGTAGAACAAAGAAGTTGCAAGAGAAACACAAATACATTGAATTTAATGATCAAAATGATTAAAATTGAAGTACAACATATAAAAACTTGTGAGAATAGTATGAATTCATACATTAGAAGCAGAAGTCTCACCTCAAGGAAAGCTCTTGTCCCAGGAAACTAGAAAAAGAAAAACAAAATAAACTGAAAGTAAGTAAAAGAAAGAAAAAAAAATAGAGATTACAAAAGAACTATATAAAATTGAAAACAGAAATACAATAGAGAAAAGCAATGAAAAAACTAGTTCATTGAAAAGATCAAGGAAATTAACAAACCTCTAGCAAGACTGACAAGAAAAAGAGAGAAATATTGCAAAGTTTGTATACAAGAAATGAAAAAGAACAAGTATCACCTTGAAAATATGAAAAATGTAATAAGAGAATACTAGGAACAAATCTACACATAGATAAATTTGGTAACATAGATAAATTTTAAAAAGCCTCAGAAAACACAAATTACAACCCACCCAATATGAAATAGATAATTTAAATGACCCTATAGCTGTTAAATGAATTAAATTTAAATACTTATCTTCAAATTTTTCAAACCCAGATGGTTATAATAGATAATCTACCATTTTAAAAAGATAAAGACCAATTATCCACGGTATCTAGAAAATAGAAGGAACATTTTTCATATCACCTTATGTAACTAGTATTACCCTGATATCATAAATAAACTGAGACAGTACATGAAACACAACTACAGACTGATATCCTTATAAATATATATGCAAAATCTATCAAAAGATATTGACTAGAGTTCAGCAATGTATAAAAAGTATACACAAACACCAAAGAAAGTTATTCTAGTGATATATGGCTGCTTCAATACAAAAAATAAAACAATGTAATATACCATGCTAATGAGCAGAATAAGAAAGTCATATTAAATTGTCAACTGATAAAGACAAAGCATTTGATATAGACCAATGGAACAGGATAGAGATTCCGGAAGCAAAACCTCAATTTCTCAACCAACTCATTTTCAACAAATCCTCCAACAACAACCACTGGGGAGAAGAGAACCTATTTAGTAATTGATGCTGGGAAAACTCACTGACCACATGCAAAAGACTGAAACAGGACTCCTACCTATCACCATACACAAAAATCAACTCTAAATGGATCAAACACCTAAACGTAAAACCTCAACTATAAGAACCTTAGAAAATGCAGGAGACACTCTTATGAAAATTGGAACCAGCAATCAGTTCCTGATCAAAACCCTGAGTGCCCATGCTATAAGAGATAAAATAGACAAGTGGGACCTCATTAAACTGAAAAGCTTCTGCAAAGCAAAAGAAACCATCAAGAGAATGAGGACAGCCCGCAGAATGGGAAAAAAAATATTTGCCAACTGTATATCTGACAAAGGCCTAACATCCAGGATTTACAAGGAACACAAATGTTCTGAAAGGAAAAAACAAACAAACACCCCCATTAAAGAGTAGGCAAAAGGCATAGATAGACATTTCTCAAAAAGAAGATATACAGGCAGCCAAAAGACATGAAAAAGTGCTCAGCCCCACTAATCGTCAGAGAAATGCAAGTCAAAACCACATTGAGATACCACATAACACCAGTAAGAATGGCCATCATTAATAAAACAAATAACAAGCCGGGCTCGGTGGCTCAGCCTGTAATCCCGCACCTTTGGGAGGCTGAGGTGAGTGGATTGCCTGAGCCCGCGGGTTCGAGACCCGCCTGGGCAGCGAGACCTCTTCTCTACAATAAAATCAAAAAATTAGCCGGGTGTGGTAGCATGCGCCTGTAGTTCCAGCTACTCGGAGGACTGAGGCGGAAGAATCGCCAGAGCCCAGCAGGTCGAGGCTGCAGTGGCCGGGAGCGGACACTGCACTCCAGTCTGGGTGGCAGAGTGAGACTCCAACTCAAAAAAAAAAAAAAAAATAAAACAAATAACAGATGCTGGCGAGGATGCCAACAAAAGGGAACATAAGAAAAGGGATGCAGAGAAAAGGTAACACAGCTGGTGGGAATGCAAACTAGTTCAATCTCTGTGGAAAACAGTGTGGCAATTTCTAAAAGAACCAAAAATTTACCTTCCATATGACCCAGCAATCCCCCTACTGGGAATATACCCAGAGAAACTCAAATCATTCTACAAAAGAGATACCTGCACAGACATGTTTATTGCAATACTACTCACAGTAGCAAAAGCATGCTTCCAACTGCACTGCCTATCTAAACTGGACAGGATTAAAAAAATGTGGCACATATGCACAGTGAAATAATATGCATCCATAAAGAAGGATGAACATATGGACTTTGCAGCAACTTGGATGGATTTAGAGTCGATAATACTCAGTGATCTATCACAGAAACAAAAAACAAAGTACTGTATGTTCTCACTCATAAGTGGACACTGAACATTTGCCAAAATAATATAAGAAAGGGATTGGCAGTAACAGGATACTGCCTGGGGTGTGGGGTACCCAACTTTATTAAGGGTACCTGATTTCAAGCCAGGTGAAGTGGAAACCAAAGGGAAGCCCAAACTTTACCTGTACGATGACCACTTGTATACCTAATCCTGAATTGTACCCCACATCTTTAAAAAAAGAAATAGTATATAAAACTCAGAAACACAGAAATAGAGGAAAAGTTTCTCAATGTGATAAAGAGCATGTACAAAAAAACCCTTCACTCAACATTATACTTAATGGTGAAACATTGAATGCATTTCCATTAAGATCAAGTCTAGGAAAAGGATTTCTTCTCTTACCACTCCTATTCAACATATAGTACAGGAAATTTTAGCTGCTGTAATAAGGCAAGAAATGGAAATAAAAGGAATACTGATTGGAAAGGAAGAAATAAAACTGTCCCTTTTGTAGATGACATAATTTTCAACATAGAAAATCTCAAGTAATCTGAAAAAAAAAAATACCCTAAAACTAATTAGCGAGCTCAACAAGGATACAGGATTCAAGACTGACATGCACAAATAAACTACATTTCTACACAATGAGCAACTACCACCTGCACACTAAGTTTAAAAGTACAATCCTAATAGTTTAAAAAATAACTAGATGTAAATATAAGAAAACATGTATGGGACATTTGTGTTAAAACTGTACGACAATTACAAAAGCAATTAAAGGTACTCTAAATAAATGGAGGCATGCTGTATTCATGGATTGGAAAACTCAATGTTAGCAAAGATGTCAATTTTTCCAATATTGATATGCAGGTTAACATATTTTTAAAGATACAGGCAACATAATTTTTAAATGTACAAAGAAAGTCAAATGAACTAGAATAACTAAAAAATGTTGCAAAAGAATAAAGAAGTGGAAGAAATTAGCCCACCTAATTTCAAGACTTATTAAAGTGACCAAGGTTATTTGGTATTCTGAAAGAATAGACACATGGATCAATGGAACAGAATAAAGAGCTCTGATTTAGATTAAAACAAACACATCCAACTGATCTTTTACAAAGGTGCAAAGGCAATTCAAAGGAGGAAAGACAGCCTTTTCAGCAAATTGTGCAAGAGAAATCTGATATTCATATGCAAAAACATGAATATCTACCTAGTATCACTATTTTTACAAAAATTAATTTAAGATGTATCATGGGCTTAAATTGTAAAACTTTTAGAGAAAATATAGACAAAAATATTTAGTGACTAGATCTAGATTTAGAAAGTTTAGATTTTCCACCAAATGCATGATTCATAAATTAATTTATTTATTAAATTTATTAAACTTTTGGGGGCGAAAATATGGAGAATGAAAAAAAAACTCTACAGACTGAAAGAAATTACATACACATCACATATCCAACAAAGGACTACTATGTAGAATATATAGAAGGGTTTAAAAACAGCTTTCAAAAAGGAAAACTTTCCAATTAGAAAATGAGCAAAAGACATGAAGAAATATTTCATAGAAGCTTATATACACATGACAAGTAAGCATATGAAAAGGTGTTCAACATCATGATCTATTAGAAAAATACAAATTAAAACAACCATATAATATTACTACATACCTAAGTGAAGGATTAAAGTAAAAAATGAAAACACCAAATGCTTATAAAAATGTTGAGAAACTGAATCACTCTTGCATAACTATTCAGAATTTAAAAAGAAGAAAGTCACTCAAAAACAATTTGACAGTTTCTTATGTAAGCACGTAACTGCCATATAACCAAGCAATTGCTCTTCTGATCATTTATTCTGCAGAAGTGAAGACCTACATTCACACACAACTTGTATGCAACTGTTCAAAATAGTTTTATTCATAATAGCCAAAAACTAGAAATAGTCCAAGCATTCATTAACTGTTACATTTATACCTTGGAATACTAGTCAACAATAAAACTATGATGAGTAGAAACCACCAATCCCAAGAAAATATATAAAATATATCATATGACTCTATTTATATAGCATCTATGAAATGACATAAGTATTGAAATAGAGAATAGGTTATCAGGTGTTAAGGGGGTTGGAGGGAGGAACAAAATGAATTTGGTTGTAAAAAGACAATATAAGGAGCCGGGCTCGGTGGCTCAGCCTGTAATCCCGCGCCTTTGGGAGGCTGAGGTGAGTGGATTGCCTGAGCCCGCGGGTTCGAGACCCGCCTGGGCAGCGAGACCTCATCTCTACAATAAATCAAAAAATCAGCCGGGCGTGGTAGCGCGCGCCTGTAATTCCGGCTACTCGGAAGGCTGAGGTGGAAGGATCGCCGGAGCCCAGCAGGTCAAGGCTGCGGTGGCCGGGAGCGGCCACTGCACTCCAGTCTGGGCAGCCGAGTGAGACTCCAACTCAGGAAAAAAAAAAAGACAATATAAGGGATTCTTGTGTTGGTGTAAATGTTCTGGATCTCGACTATATCAATATTCATCCTGATTGTGACACTGAACTCTGGGTTTCCAAGATGTTACCACTGGGAAAAAACTAGTAAAAACTATTGCAATGTTTAACTTAATGTGTCAACTTGACTGAGTCACAGGGTGCCTAGATTTTGTTCTCACTTGATTTTGAATGTTTCTGTCATGGTGTTTTTGGATGAGTTTAGCATTTAAATAATTAAACTGAATAAAACATATTGCCCTCCCAAATGTGGGGCCTCATCCAGTCATTGAAGGCCTGACTACAACAAAAGAAATCCACCAAATAAAACGAAACTCCTTCTACTTGACTTTCTTAGAGCAGAGGCATTATATTTTTCTTGCCTCTAAACTTGAACTGAAACATCATCTCTTCCTGGTCTCAAGTTTATTGACCTTTAAACTTAAACTACACCTTTGACTCTCCTGGTTCCTGGCCTTAGGACTTACACTGAAACTACACCATTGGCTCTCCTGGTCTCCAGCATTGCAATCACAGATCCTGGGTATTGTCAGTCACCATAATTGTGTTAAACAATTCCATGTATATGCATGTATCTATTGTATATATGTGCATATGTGTGTTTATATATCTGTGTGCATATATATTTCTGTTTCTCTGAAAAATTCTCACTAATATAGATGCACATGATTTCTTTGTATTATTTCTTACAACTCCATATTAATCTACAATTATCTCAAAGGAAAATGTTTAATTAAAAAAGATAAAGAGTTTCTCTAGAGCATTTTTCATTTTTGTCCTATATTTAAATTTTAATTAGTTACAGTTAGGCATTACGTGTGGGTGACCTGTGTACACACAGCATCCCACACTGAGAAGGTCTCCACATCAGGTCTAATGCTCTGCTGCTACTATCTTGACATTCTTAATATTATTTGAATAAGATATCCTACATTTATATTTTGCAGTGAGCCTTATGAATTATATTGCTAGTCTCAATAACAGGTAATCAAAAAATTCACAGGTAGTCATTTTTTTTCCCCAAACGTGTTAAGTATATTTGACTGTTAGAGATATAAGTACAAAATCACACACACACACACACACACACACACACACACACACACACACACACACACACAAGTGACCCTAAATAAAGCAGAATTATTTTGTGGAGGGTGAGCCCCTTGTAGTGTAGGCTTCCCCTGCTAGGTTAGTGTTCTAGGAACCCATTGGCATCAGTGTATCAGCTAGTGTTGTTGTGAGAGGCTGCATTCAGCTTTGTTTTTGTTTTGTTTTGTTTTTGGAAATTTTTTCAGTGCATTTGTCCATTTCATGATAGGTAATTTACACAAACAGCCTGCCCACACCATCCTGAGTGTTCAGCAGTTTTTGACCAAAACCGGCATGATCCCCATGCCCCATCTGCCTACTCACCTGATCTCAACCAGAGCAACTTTTGTTTTGCTTTGTTTTTCTCCCCCAGATAAAAATGTCCTCAAAGGGAACTGTTTGGCTGATGTGGAAGAGGTGAAACAAAAAATGGTAGAGGCACCAAAAGGCATCCACATTGACAAATTCAAAACCTGTTTTGAGCAGTGGAAAATGTGTCTCAATAGGTGTATTGCATCAAATGGAGAGTATTTTGAAGGTGAGTGAGGTTTAAAAAAGTAAGAATAAATATGCAATTTTTAAAATAAATTAATTCCAGTTTTTAAAAAATTTCCCCCTTGTAAATAGGTGTGTGTAAACATAAGTAAACATACATAATACATAAACATATATGAACAAATATATATTATTTTGTATATTATATACATAATATGTATGCTGTGTATTATCTGAAAGGAGTTAAGCCATATTTAAAAGGCCAGAGAGAAGCCTAAAACAAGTCTGATTTTTTTTCATTGGCCCCCTAATATACACCTATATCCACTCTCTTAAGTTCAAAGGCTATTATTTAACCAGATTGCAATGCATTATTTGAACATTACAATAAAAAGTGAATATTTTTTAGTCTTTCTCTCCTAAATGATTTGCATATTTTGCAAGGATTTCTGAAAAAATGGCACTGTTCTGATGTGAAGTTTTGCAAAATTTACCATGCAATATTCACAGTACCATGAAGGCTCATTATAAATCATAAATTTTTGGTTGCTAGGCAAATGAATAAGAAATGTAGTCAAAACGAAGATTATGGTTGCATAATTTTAAAGGGTCAACAAAATACAAAATGAATCTTAAACTTTAAAAATTTGGTCATAATAGAGGTAATAAACCTATCTGACACAAGTGTTTCTTTCTTTTCTTCCCCCACCTTCTTCTCTTTTTCTTCCTCCTTCTTCCCCTTTCCCTCCTCCTAGCACAGGTTCACAAGATGTCCCAGAATCATTCCTCCTCCTCCTCTCCTCCTCCTCCTTTGCCATTTTTTAAATGTCTTTCATATTTGTTGTACTGTCAGTGTCACATATATATTTGTAAAAACTTACAAGAAATCCATGCTCGTCCCCTCTTTGCTTCATGGTTAAAGGAATAAAATATAGATGTTACATTCCATTTTAATTAAAATGCATTTTATTAAAACACAACCGTATTTTTATTAGAATTGAATACGATTTAGAGTGAGAGTCTTTTTAACCTTAGAAAATTTTGAAATGCCTCTTACCGAACGTTGTTTGTAGACTATCATTTCTAATTTTTTTTTTTTTTTTTTTTTTTTTTTTGCCTTTCACACATCTTAAAGACTGATCTATGCAGGAAGTAAAAGGAGCAGGAATATTTGGGGTTGGTGAATGAATATGTAAAGATTTAAACTTTTTACTTTAATTTAAGTCATGCAGTGAATTTTCATTACATTTATTTGGTGGTGTGGTAGACAGTTGTTGTTGCTGTTGTTTTAGAGATGAGGATCTCATTATGTGGCTCAAGTTTGGACTCAAACTCCTGGGCTCAAACAATCCTCCAGATCACCAAGTAGCTGAAACTATGGAAATGTGCCAGCACACTCAGCTTAGGTTGTTTTTATTATTCAGGATTATGTACATTACAAGTGATATTAACACTTCTTAAACTAACTCAATGATTCTTAAGCCTTGTTGTATTTTTTAATTACTAAAGGAGATATTTTAAAGTATTGATTCCCAAGTGAAAACATAAAACAAAACAAAGCAAAACAAAAACATCTCTGGAAACAAATTCCAGGTGATTTTGATTTTGATGCAAAATAACTGCTGATTGTGCTTAAGAAATTGCATTGGAATTTCTTTCCAAAATGGCAAAAATGTCCAGATGCATGACTAGTTGGTTTTAGACTTAACTAGATTGAAGACTCCACTCACTATATTCAAATGTTATATCCTTCTTTATGACTCATCATGTCTCTGCATGTGTTGACTGCATTCTCTTTTACCACAAGTAATTTTCTCCAAGTAGATGAAGAGGGTGAACACAGTAAGCTCTACTGCATAGTGGGTCTCTATCCCAAGAACACTCATGCTTGTAAGATCAGTTAGTGGCTTAACTGTGTATAAAGAAGAGTCAACATGACATGAATTACATGAAATAAGAGGGAAAGGATACTTCCAAAGATAGGAACACTGGACAGACTTCCTCATTTATTTAGTCAATCAATTGCTCAACATTCAAAGTAGATTATCTTCAATGGAACTCACATTTTATTTTTTTTTTTTTCTGACTTGAAAGTCCATGGTCTTTTCCTACTCTTTCTTTTTCTTTTCTTTTTTTTTTTTTTTTAACCTTCCACACATTTAAAGACTGGACTATACAGAAAGTAAAAGCTATTTCTCAATCATTATTTTTTAACTTTTGCATTCTCCCCCATATTGTATTTTAAACTGGAAGTTTTGCTTTTCTTAAATAGAATTTGACAAAATACTTAGAGTACAATTTCCCCAGATCATCAACATAGCTCCCTGGTTAATTATGTTTCATATGCCAGAGGAAAAAAACGGTAAATCTAAAACAGCAATTGTCTATTGTGAGTTGGTATCAGATGTTCTGCTGAGATACTAAAAGCATTATCTCTTTTGACTGTATGTACTACAGTGGCTTTAAAAATCAGGAATTATATCACAATTCTGGAAGCTAGAAATCTGAATTCAAGTTGTGAATCTGATCATTCTTTATCTGATACCTGTAGAGGAATTCTTCCTTTGCTTCTTTATAGCTTGTGGCAGTTTCCTGGCAAACTTCCTTGTTCCCTGCAGCTGTGAAAGTTCAGTCTCATGGTGGTCTCCCTGTATGTATATTGGTCTTCAGATAGCTGTCTTCTAATAAAGACACCAGTCATATCGGTCACTTTCTGTGGTACTAGGGTTAGGACTTCATATCATTTTGGAAGGGATACAATTCAACCCATAACACTAAGACTATCATAACTCACATTTTACAGATGGAGAAATGTGCTTATGTTGAGTCATTTGCATAGTATCACAAGTAACAGAGCCAGGATTTAAATCATTGAAATGCCACACACAGATGAGTTATTCACATTACTTTCTGCAGCAGATAACGGTCTTCCATTGCCTGAATAGGGTGTAACTGCCAAAAAACAAGAAAAAGAAAAAACTAGAAAACAAGAGTAATTCCATAGTGAGACAACCACTGTATAGAATGTGGCATATTGCAGTTTTTTAGAACAAATAATAGATATTGTCTAAATAAATGTGATAGCTATATTGAAAGTAAAATCTTATGCAAATATCTTTACTATATGTAGATAATCCACTAATAACTGACGGTCATCCATATATTCATTTGGCCATATAAAATGTGGTAGAGTTTGCAATAATTATTCCAGAGACCTAGAAGAACTTTGAGGAGTCCTTATTCATATAGTTTTTCTGAGGATAATTATTTAGATTAGTCTGCTGCATTTTCCTTTTTTTTTTTTTTTTTTTTTGAGTTGGAGTCTCACTCTGTTGCCCAGACTGGAGTGCAGTGGCCGCTCCCGGCCACTGCAGCCTCGACCTGCTGGGCTACGGCGATCCTTCCGCCTCAGCCTTCCAAGTAGCCGGAATTACAGGCACGCGCTACCATGCCCGGCTGATTTTTTGATTTATTGTAGAGATGAGGTCTCGCTGCCCAGGCGGGTCTCGAACCCGCGGGCTCAGGCAATCCACTCACCTCAGCCTCCCAAAGGCGTGGGATTACAGGCTGAGCCACCGAGCCCGGCTTGCATTTTCCTTTTAGAGAGGAAACTTAATTCTCACTTCAAAAACTATAAATAGAAAATAGTATAATTACTCTTATTGGGCTCAAAATAAAGCCGAACTTGCAAGCTCTAAATATATCTTGGTTAATTTATACACATGTGAACGAAAGGCAAGATAAACTCAACAAATTCTAGCAAATTTAGAGTATTTCAGAAATTCTGTCCCCATCTTTTAGGTATATGAAGATCTTACATTAAATGAGTGTTTTTATTTTAAGTTAACAAAAAAATAATGAACTAAATTAACAGTTCTGGGTGTCAGGTATTCTGTTTCCCACTGAAAAAGTGAGTATGTGACTAATGAGCAAATGATTTGAATAATAACAGAACAGACAGATTTATATTGAAATGTAATGAAGACTAAAAACTCTAGTATACATTGTGCTGTAAAATCAAATACCACCAGCAGATACACTGGTGTTTACTCCAGTTCTTTATTGAAACCAACTATAGGATGTGGATGCCAATTTACTTGCTCGAAAGGGAAAATAGGTAATAAACAAAATTGGATTGGAACAAGGGGGAAGGAGAAAATGTGGGAATGTGGGAAAGTACAACATGTAATAAAAACTCCATGATGAACTAAAGTGCAAGTCCCTTCTATGCCATTAATTTTTGTCTAACATGAAAAAAGTTTTGCTAGAAAAAACAAAGTAACTTTGAGGTCCTAGTCAGATTCTATCATCGGCCAGTACAAACTGTCTTCAGAAACCTACACTAAACTGCTATAATGTATAACAGAAACAAAACAGCACAATAAGAACATGCATGTTCTCTATATTAAGTCTTCCACACCATGAAGTCACAAATAATAGGAAATTTATAGTTACTTACTCTTTACTTATACTTGCCAATGTTCATTTCTAATAGCAAAATAATATGACAAAACTATTCAAATGCCTACACATTCACAATGACTATTGACTTAATTATTAACTCTGAAACAAAACAAATAAAAATTAACCTATCCACTTATTTATACAACCATGCCTTCTAGAAGATTTTGTTATGGTTTTTAATGATTTTTCAGTTGCTTACCACAGAAGTGTTAATCATCTTTGGAATTAAAAGTGTTGCACTGTTAATCATCTTTGGAATTTTAGAAATTTGGAATAGAAAATATTAGGGTAACTTCTAATGTCAGGCTAATAGAAACATATTTCGGGATATAATCTTCTATAAGTAGAAGGTAGATGCAGTTTTAGCAAAACAAATCACCAAGCCATAAGAAGGAGGGGGATGGAAAGGGAGAAAAACCAAGATTTTGAGTAAATCTGGTGAGGGCTGTTGGAAAAGGCTTTATTCAGAGGAAATAAAGAAAAGCAATCCTCTGTGTTTTTTTAAAAAGGAGCTAGAGGTATTAATTGCTATGGCTGTATGAAAAGAAAGGAATATTGAGAAAATGATTTTTTTTTTTAAATGACCTGGAGGAGAAAAGGAGTAGACATTAAAAAAAGACATGTAGCCGGGCGCAGTGTCTCATGCCTATAACCCCAGCACATTGGGAAGCAAAGGCAAGAGGATTGTCTGGGTCTAGGGGTTCAAGACCAGCCTGGGCAACTCGGTGAGACATCAATTCTACAATAAATCAAAAAATTAGCTGGGCATTCCCATTACTTGAGAGCTGAGACAGAAGGATCACCTGAGCCCAGCAGGTCAAGGCTACAATAGCCATGAGGGGCCACCCTACTCCACCCTGGGCAATAGGGTGAGACTTTGACTCAAAAGAAAACAAAAAAGAGATGTGGTCCATGGGGGATGCCCTTCAGGTGTTCCCAAGACTCCTGAGGGCATTCAGACTTTGTTCCTTTGTATGGTACATAGAAATGAATTAGCTGGAGTCTTGTTACTTAGTGTGATTTGTAAACCATCAGTTTAAAGGTCACCTAGAAATTTGTATCCCAGCTCTTTGTGAGGCCAAGGTGAGCGGATTGCCTGAGCCTGAGGGTTTGAGACCAGCTCAGGCAACTTGACTAGACCTGTCTCTACAATAAATCAAAAATTAGCTGGACGCTGTAGTGCGTGCCTGTAGTTCCGTCTACTTGGAAGGCTAAGACATAAGTATCGCCAGAGCCCAGCAGGTCGATGTTGGGGTGGCCGTGATCATCCCACTGCACTCTGTCCTGGGCGATGGAGTGAGACTCCAACTCAAAAAAAAAAAAAAAAATGCAGTTGCTGTGGTAACACCCCAGTCTTAACAACCGAGAATCTGCATTTTCAGAAGATCCCAGGTGATTCCTGTGAACGCCAAACTTTGAGAAGCACTGAGGTAGAGTAAAGAGTGCAAAGCCTTGACCCATGCCAGAGTAATGCTGACTCTCCTCACTATTTTATGCCTCAAGGCTCTGACTGAGGGCAAAAAACAGAATCCGAAAGCCTGGATTGCAGAAGCTTTACATAAACAGCACACTGAGAGAAGCAGTACAGAGGAAAAGAATGCTGGCAGCTCTTGAACTTTCACCTCTTTTCAGAATTCTTAAATTCAGAGAGCTGTTCTTTTAAGCCACATTTTCTCTCTGGCAGTTGAATCTTTGTAGTCCAACTTGTGAGGGGATGTCAAAGACTCCCTCTGAGGAGTCAATTTTCCTGCCTGCCCACACCCCTTCTTGGCTAGCCGCCTTCCACAACCCCTTCATCAGAGGGGCCTCAAAACTATAGAAACAGGCAGTGACTTGGCACTGACCAGAAAACCCTTAGAAAAAGTCAACTTACTGTTGTACTTTCAAATGAATTTGCATTTCTAAAGTGTTACTAGGACAGCATTGAATATACCAAGAAATTTCTCCCTGGAAACAAAACCCTATTCTGAAAGCAGTGTTGAGAGGAGGCTGTTCCTATTTTATGGGGTCATAATACTCAGATCTGTGCTGCTATCTTCCCCATTGAATACATTTCCAAATCCTTCAGGTTTTTGTCTTAATCCATACTCTAGAAAGCAAAAAGTATGTTCAAATTCATTTTTCTCTCCCCTTTATATGAATTAACTTCATAATCAATTGAATTGTATGGACATGCCAGTATCTATTTTAAATCTGTGTAGGCAGAGTGAAGAAAGTATAATTGGGCAGCACTAATCTTTTAAAAGCAAAATGAAGTTTACAGTTTGGAATTGATTAGATTGTTAAGGGATTAAGCCCTCTGTGGTAATTCCCTGCAGCTGGGGCAGTTAGAAGACAGAGGATTTGGGTTTCTGCTTTGTAAACAAATCTTTAAAGTGGATTTGCTATTTCTGTGGAGAACCCCTGTTGAACTTGGTGCTTGGCAAGATTTGGCATTTTTCTGCTTGGGAAGAGAACAAGATGGGTCTGAAATCTAAGTGCTCTTCTCCCAGAGTGTCATTATGTTTTTAAAAAAATCACTAATTCTTTGGCTTTGGTGCCTCCTAAAGGAAATAAAAAATGGAACGTGAATGATTAAAGTAAAAATGAAAATTTAATAAATTTTATTTAGGACAATAAAAACAGATAATTGATGATTATACAGAAAAGAATAATATGCTAATTTTAGATGTTTTTGAAAATGTTATAGTACCTTTAAAATTACAGAAAAATTGTAAAGATAGTGGAGAGAGTTTCTATATCAGCACCCAGTTTTTCCTGTTATTAATGTCTCATTAGTGTTGTACATTTTTTACAATTAATGACACATACTGATACGTTATTATTTATTGAACTGTATAGTTTATTTAAATTTCCTTAGTTTTTCTGTTCAAGAATCCTATCCAGGCAACATTACATTTGATTATCAGGTCTCCTTAGTCTTCTCTTTACTGTGACTGTTTCTCAGACTTTCCTTGGTTTTTGTTTGTTTTCCATTTTGATTCAGGGTGTATATGTGTAGGTTTGCTACATGGAATTATTGCATAATGGTGAGGTTTGGGCTTCTACTGAGCTCATCACCCAGGTGGTTGACATGGTACCCAATGGGTAGACTTCAGCCCTTACTCCTCTCATTCCCTCCCCACGTTAGGCCTTCCCAAGTGTCTGTCGTTTCCATCTCTGTGCCCATATGCACACAGTGTTGAGTGCCTACTTATTAGGGAGAGCATATGGTATTCAATTTTCTGTTTCTGTGATAATTTGCTCAGGTGATTGTCTTCAGCTACGTCCATGTTGCTGCAAAAGGCATGATTCTGCTCTTTTTAATGACTCCGTAATATTTCATGGTATATATGTATCACATTTTTCTTATCCATTCCACCATTGGTGGGCACCTAGTTGAATCCATGTTTTTGCTATTGAGCACCTGTGTGCAGGTGTCTTTTTAGTAGAGTGATTTGTGCTTCTTTGGATATATACCCAGTGTATATTGATTGCTGGGGCAAACAGTAAGTTTATTTTTAGTTCTTTGAGAAATTTCCAAACTGCTTTTGACAGAGGTTGAATGAGCTTGTACTCTCACCAGTAGCGTAGGAACATTCTCTTTTCTCTGCATCCTCACCAGCATCTGTTGATTTTTGACTTTTATTTTTAATTTTCATTTTAAAAATGTAGGATACAATTCAGGGTTAGGTATACAAATGGTTATTGTACAGGTAAAGTTTGGGCCTCACTTTGGTCCCCACTTCACCAGGTTTGAGATCAGATACCCTTATTGATGAAATGTGCCCTCCAACCCTGGCAGTTTCCCACTATTGCCAACCTTTTTCTTAAATTATTATGATAAGTGTTCAGGGTCTGCTTATGAGTGTGAACATATGGTACTCAGTTCTTTGTTTCTGTGATAGATCACTCAGTATTATAGACTCTAAGTCCATCCAAGTTGCTTCAAAGTTCATAATTTTGTCCTTCTTTAAAGCTATGTAATATTCCATTGCATATATATACCACATTTTTTTATCCAGTCCACTTTCGATGGGTAGCAAGGTTGTTTCTATGTTTTTGTTATTGTGAATAATGCGGCAATAAACGTGTGTGCAGGTATCTTTTTCATAGACTGATTTGAGTTCCTGCGGGTATGTTCCCAGAATGGAGATTGTTACATCGTATGGAAGGTCAATTTTTAGGTCTTTTGTGAATTTCTACACAGTTTTCCACAGAGGTTGTATTAGTTTACACTACCACCAACAGTGTAGAAGTGTTCCCTTTTCTCTGCATCCTTCCTAGCATCTGTTGTTTTTTGTTAGTGATGATGGCCATCCAGACTGGAGTTTGGTGATATCTCAGTGTGATTTTATTTATTTATTTATTTATTTATTTATTTATTTATTTATTTATTTATTTATTGAGTTGGAGTCTCACTCTGTCGCCCAGACTGGAGTGCAGTGGCCGCTCCGGCTACAGCAGCCTCGACTTGCTGGGCTCTGGTGATCCTTCCGCCTCAGCCTTCCAAGTAGCTGGAACTACAGGCACATGCCACCACATGATTTATTTTTGATTTATTGTAGAGATGAGTTCTCACCAAGTTGCCTATGCAGGTCTCAAACCCGCGGGCTCAGGCAATCCACTCATCTCAGCCTCCCAAAGCGCGGGATTACAGGCTGAGCCACCAAACCCGGCTCTCAGTGTGATTTTAATTTGTATTTTTGGTGATTAGTGAGGCTGGGCACTTTCTCATGTATCTGTTGGCTGCTTGTATGTCTTCTTTAGAGAAGTGTTTACTCATATCTTCTGCCTACTTTTTAAAAGGGCTTTGGGGGGGCACATTTGAATTCCTTGTAAATCCTAGATTTTTTAGGCTTTTGATATACAGTTTACAAATATTTTTTTCCCATTTTGTGGGCTGTCTCTCTGCTTTTTTGATGGTTTCTTTTGCTATCAGGAGCTTTTCAGTTTGATGAGGTCTCACTTGTCTATCTTATATCTTATGTCATGGGCACTTAAGATTTTGATCAGAAATTGGTTGCCAATTCCAATTTCCATAAGGGTATCTTCTGTATTTTCTAAGGTGCTTATAGTTTGAGGTTTTATGTTTATTTCTTTGATCCATTTAAAATTGATTTTTGTGTATGGTGATAGGTAGAGGACTTGTTTTAATCTTCTGCTGTGGTCAGCCAGTTTTCCCAGGACCATTTACTGAGTTAGTTTTCCTCTCTCCAGTGGTTGTTAGTGGAGGTTTTGTCAAAGATGAGTTGGTTGAGAAATTGAGATTTTGCTTCCAGAATCTCTATACTGTTCCATGGGTCTATATGACTGTTCTTGTACCAACACCAGGCTGTTTTGATTATTGTAAACTTATAATAAAGTTTAAAGTCTGGAAGTGTGATACCTCCAACTTTGTTTCTTTTGCTGAGGACTGTTTGGCTATTCGTGGTCATTTATGTTTCCATATGAATTTCTACCATTGTCGTTTCCAGATCTGAGAAGAATTACTCTGGTAATTTATTGGGTATTTTGTTGAATCTGTAGATTGCCTTAGGTAAGAAGGACATCTGAACAATATTGATTCTTCCAATCCATGATATGGAATATATTTCCATTTGTTTGTGTCATCGTTGATTTCTTTGAGCAGTGTTTTTTAGTTTTCATTGTAAAGAACTTTCACGTCTCTGGTTGGGAAGATGCTGAAGTATTTAATTTTTTTTGTTGCTGTTGTGAATGGGATTGGGTTTTTTAATCTGGTTCTCTGCCTGTCTGTTGTTGGTGTATAAGAATGTGACTGTCTTTTGCATGTTGATTTTGTACCCAGAGACTTTGCCAAAGTCCTTTATCAGTGCAAGAAGATTTTTAATAGATTCTCTTGGGTTTTCAAGGTATAGAATCGTATCATTAGCAAAGAGGGATAACTTGACTTCCTCTTTTCCTATTTGGATGCCCCTGATTTCTTTCTCATATCTGATTGCTCTAGCCAGGACTTCCAACACTATGTTGAGCAGGACAGGTGAGAGACTTGTCTTGTTCTGGTTCTAGCCTTGTCTTACTCCAGTTTTCAGGGGAAATGCTTCCAATTTTTGTGTGTTTAGCAATATGTTGGCTATGGATTTCCATAGATGGCTTTTACTATTTTGAGGTATGTTCCCTCTATGCCTAGGTTTTCAAGAGTTTTTATCTAGAAGGGATGCTGGATTTTAACAAAGGCTTTTTCAGCATCCAGTGATATAGTCATGTGATTCCTATTTTTACATCTGTTGATGTATTTAATAACATTTATGGCTGCAGATGTTGAACCAGCCCTGCATCTCAGGGATGAAGCTTACTTGGTCATGGTGAGTGATTTTGAGATGTATTATTGGATCTGGTTTGCTAGCATCCTGTTGAGTATTTTTGCATCTATGTTCATCAAGGATATTGTTCTGTGGCTCTCTTTCTTTGCTGGATCTTTAACTGGTTTGGGTATCCGTGTGATGCTAGCTTCATACAATGATTTGGGGAGAGTTCCACCTTTCTTGATGGCTTGGAATATTTTCAGAAGGATTGATTTCCACTCTTCCTTGTATATTTTGTAGAACTCTGTTGGAAAACTGTCTAGTCCAGAACTTTTGTGGGTAGTTTTATTATTACTGAGTCAATTTCTTGGGTTGTTATTGGCCTATTTAATGTCTCGATTCCCTCTTGTTTCAGCTTTCAGAGGTTGTGTGATGTCAGAAAGTTCTCCATTTCATTTAGGTTTTCAATTTTGTTTCTATACAGCTGTGCATAGTAATCTTTTATATTTTTTTTTATTTCTTCAGGGTCCATTGTGATTTGATATTTTGCATTTCTGATTGTGTTTATTTTGGTTTTTTCTTGGTCAGTCTGGCTAGGGTTCCATCAATCTTGTTTATCCTTTCAAAGAACCTGCTTTTTGTTTCCTTGATTTTCTCTATGATATTTTTGTCTTCTGTATCCTGTATTTGGGCTTTCACTTTGGTGATATGGAATCTTCTGCTGAAGTTATACTTTTGTTGGTCTTGTCTTTCCAGTTCCCTTAGGTAATTTGTTAGGCTGCTAACTTGTGTTCATTCCATTTTCTAGATGTATGTTTGTAAAGAAATGAATTCCCCTCTCAGTACTCCTTTCATGGCATCCCCGAGGTTTTGGTAAGATGTACCTTTATTTTCATTTGTTTCCAGAAAACTTTTAATTTCTTCTTAGATTTCTGTGTTGTCCCAGGAGTTGTCCTGCATCATACTATTTTGTGTCCATGTCTTTGTGGATTTGGGGGTAGCTTTGATGGTGTTGATATTCTTTTTATTCCACTGTGGTCTGAGAAGGTGCATGGCAGTATTTCAATCTTATGAAATTTGTTTATGCTTGACTTATGACCAAGGATGAGGTTGATCTTGGAGTACATTCCATATAGTGATGAGTAAAATGTATATTACGTGGTTTTTGGGCAGAGTGTTCTGTAGGTATTTATTACGTCCATTTGGTCACACGTCAAGTTGCGGTTCCTAATCTCCTTGTTAATTTTTTGCCTTAATGATTATCTAAGATTGTTAATGGGGTATTTAAATCCCCAACTATGATAGTGTTAGAGTCAATATCTCATTTTAGTTCATCTAGAAGCTGCTTTATAAAAGTTGGTGCTCCTATGTTGGGTGCATATAGATTTAGAATGGATATTTCTAGTTAATGGATTGAATCTTTTATCTATGTAATGACCTTCCATATCATTTTTAATTTTTGAGTGCTTAAAGGATATTTTGTCTGATATTAAGATTGCAACTCCTGCCTTCTTTTGGGTTCCACTTGCCTGTAAATTTGTTTTCCATCCCTTACTTTGACTCTGAGTGTACATTTGGTGGGATGAGTCTGCTGGAGACAGTGTACTGTTGTATCATTTTTTTTATACAGCTTGCCACTCTATGTCTTTTAAGTGGTGTATTTAGCTCATTAACACTCTGGCTAATTATTGAGGTGTGAGAATTTATCCCTGTCATGACGTTCTTACAGAGGTCGTTGTTTGTTTATTTATTTGTTTGTTGGCAGACTTTTGATTTTGGGGTTGACATAGATGTGTGTATATTCAATCTTTTTCCTGCATTCTTGGGAAGAGTGTAGTCATTCTCTTTTTTTCTTTCTTTTGTATTTAATGCTTTCTTAAGCATTTATTGTAGAACTGGTCTGGAGGCAGCATAAACTCTTAGGGATTGAATGTCAGGGAAGAATTTGAATTTTCTATCACTGATGAAGCTTAGTTTAGCTGGATAGGAAATTCTTAGCTGGAATTGTTTATCTTTGAGAACTTTGAAGATTGGACTCCAATATCTTCTAGCCTTTTCTGTAGATAAATCTGCTGCTATTCTAATTATTCTTCCCCAGTAAGCAGTCTGACCTTTCTCTCTTGCTGCCCTTAGGATTTTTTGTTTTATAGCTACTTTGTGTAAGCTAATTATTATGTGTCTATGAGTTGGTCTTTTCATTTGATGTCTTGCAGGGGTTCTCTGAAAATCTTGTGTTTGATGGCCACATCTCTGATGAGATAGAGGAAGTTTTCTTCGATAATTTCATGGAATGTTTGTTCCAGGGTGGTCTCTGTTTCTCTATCTTCCTCAGGAATGCCCATTAACCATAGGTATGGCCTCTTGATATAATTGCACATCTCTTGGAGGCTTTGCTATGTCTTTTTAGCTTCTTTTCTACGTTTTTAACAGTTTGTGTTAGTTCCATATTTTGTCCCTCAAGCTCTGAGATTCTTTCTTCTGCTTGGTTCATTCTGCTGTCCGTGCTTGTCAGTTTGTTAGTTATTTCATTTCCTGTATTCTTTATTATCATCATCTCAGTTATCAACTCCTTTAATCTTTTCTCTTATCTCTCTTCATTTCTATTCATTCCCTCTATTAATATCTTGATCTCTGGGTTTGTGGTTTAAGGGCATTCATGCTGAGGGCTCTTCATTGTTTGAATTCTGAAGTCTGTATTCTCAGGTGCTATTTTCCCAGGGGTCTATATGGGACCTGTGTTCCTCCTTCTACTCTTCATTTGTGATGGTTTTCTTTCCCCTTTTCCCCTTCTTCTGAAATTCCATTGCTCAGTGATGGGGGAGTAGTTTTCACTTCTATTTGCTCAATCTTCTCTTCTTCCTTATGTAGATCCTCTGGATTTGTTCAATTTTTAAGTTGGACTGGAATGGAAGACTGCGTTTTCTGCAGTTTGAGATTTGAAAAAGGTATGATGGGGAAGCTGTGATTCAGAAGCTATCTGCAGATCACAGTACAGTTGTGTGGGCCCCTGGAACTCACTTCTCACCACTGTACAATCTGTCCATGAAGTGGGGTTGTATGTGTGCCACCTGAAAGCAAAATGAGATTAAAAAAGGGAAAAAATGGAAAAAGGAAGAAAGTTGAAAGAAAGATGAAGAGACAGGAAAATGAGAAGGAAAACAGACAGGCTCAGTAACTAACAAATAAACAAACAAAATCAAAATCATACAAGCAGACAGTATACAACCCCTCACCCAGAAAAAAACCTGATGATGCACTTGACCTCAAAAATGCCCACATGCAAACAGAAAAACTAAAAAACACCAAAAAATAAAATAAAATAATAAAAAACCTGCAAGTACTTAAACTAAAACAGAGAGGAGAAAGAGCCCCTCTGTGTCTGTTTCTGGAACTTCAGTTTCCTTCCCCAAGCACTGCCACTGCTTCTGGATGCTCCTGTATTAGGGAGTGGGCTCCATTCTCCAGCTCTCCCCCCGCCCCATCTCGGTGCAGACAGATGGGGTTGCTCTTAGTGTGGGTCAAATGTCCCATGGACTGCTGTGGGAGGAGAGTGAATCAGATCCAGACTCACTCAACTCATCCACTGCTGCTGCTGCTGCCACCAAGTCTCCCACTTAGATCAGATATGTCTGTGTCTGGTCCAGCATGGGGGTAGGGAGTCCGTCTCTCTGTTTCCACTCCTGAAGTTTCCTCTCAGGACCAGCAATGTTTGATCCCAGAGGGGAGCAGAGTTCACCTCTGGGTTCCAGATTGGAGGCTAAACAGAACTGGGTGGGCCAACACAGGTTTCTACCTGGTCTCAGGGCAGAGAAAATTTCAGCAATTGGTGTTTCTTCACAGGTCGGTAGGGCTCAGCTCCACATTTCCTTGTCATGCTCTCCCCACTCTTCCTTCTGCCAGGGCCTGGCCTGCTGCCATGGGTGGTGGCATGGGCCAGGTGCCAGGCACTAAGGAGCAGCTGATCTCTGCTGCCTCCTTCCAAGAGATCCCCGAAAATGGCTGATGATCCTGCACACTGGGGCTCTGAACTCAGGGTAGTGGTGGGTTGCAGCCACCTTTGGAGGGGATCCCCAGGTGCTTGATCTAAGGTATTCCCTCAGATGGACTTTCATTCAACCTTTTGCACTCACTCACTCATGCAGACTGTCTTTATGGACACTCACCCTTTCAGAGACTTTCATACTCCTACCAGTTCCACCACTGTCTTGCCTCCCAATTTTGACTTCTTAATAAAAGTCATCTTCACTGGTGTGACATAGTATCTTATTTTCATTTTAATTTGCATCTCTGATGATTAGTGATGTTAAACTTTTTTCTTTTCATATACTTGTTGGCCACTTGTGTATCTTCCTGTTTATATCCTCTGGCCCCTTTTTATGGGGTTAACAGTTTTTTCTCCTGTTAATTTTAGTTCTTTGTAGATTTTGGATATGAGACCTTTGTTTGGTGCATAGTTTGCAAATATTTTCTGATCCTGTAGGTTGTCTGTTAGCTCAGATGATGGTTTCTTTTGCTGTGTAGAAACTCTTGTGTTTGATTAGGTCCCACTTGTCAACTTTGTCTTTTGCTGATTTTGCTTTTGAGATCTTGATCATGAATTTATTGCATAGGTCAGTGTCCAGAAGAATGTTTTCTATGCTTCCTTCTAGAATTTTTGTAATTTGAGGTTTTACATTTACATAATTAATCCATCTTGAGTTAATTTTCATATATGGTGAGAGAAAAGGAGTCTAGCTTCATTCTTCTGCATATATTTAGCCAATTTTTCCAGCATCAAATGCTAATTAGGATGCATTTTCTGTATAGTTTTCTTTTCATCAGTTTTGTCTAAGATGAGATGATTGTATACCCTCAGTTTTATTTCTGGATGCTCAATTCTGTCCCATTGGTTTATGTGTCTATTTTTGTTCTAGTGTCATGCTGTTTAGGCTATTGTTGCCTCATAGTAAAGTTTGAAATCTAGTAGTATGATACCTCCAGCTTTGGTTTTTCTGCTTAGAATTGCTTTGACTATTTGGGCTTTTTTGATTCCATCTGAATTAAGTATTTTTTCCTAGATCTGTGGGAAATTATGCTGGTCATTTGATAAGGATTGTATTGAATCTGAATATTGCTTTGGGTAGTATAGACATCTTCATGATGTTAATTCTTCCAATTCATGAGCATGGAATGTTTTTCATTTATTTGTATTGTCTTTGACTTCTTTCAGTAGTGTTTTGTAATTCTTGTTGTAAAAATCTTTCACCTCTTTTCTTAGAAGTGTTTAGATGTATTCTGAGGTATTTTATTGTATTTTCTTTTTTTTTTTTTTTTTGAGTTGGAGTCTCACTCTGTCACCCAGACTGGAGTGCAGTGGCAGCTCCTGGCCACCGCAGCCTCGACCTGCTGGGTTCCGGCGATCCTTCTGCTTCAGCCTTCCAAGGAAATGGAACTACAGTCGCGCACTACCACGCCCGGCTAGTTTTTTGATTATTGTAGAGATGAGGTCTCGCCAAGTTGCCCAGGCGGGTCTCGAACCCTCGGGCTCAGGCAATTCACTCACCTCAGTCTCCCAAAGCACGAGATTACAGGTTGAGCCACCGAGCCCGGCTTTTTTTTTTTTTTTTTGAGTTGGAGTCTCACTCTGTTGCCCTGACTGGAGTGCAGTGGCCGCTCCCGGCCACCACAGCCTCGACCTGCTGGGCTCCGGCGATCCTTCCGCCTCAGCTTTCCAAGTAGCCGGAAATACAGGCATGCGCTATCATGCCCGGCTGATGTTTTTATTTATTGTAGAGATTAGGTCTCGCTGCCCAGGCGGGTCTCGAACCCGTGGGCTCAGGCAATCCACTCACCTCAGCCTCCCAAAGGTGCGGGGAGCCCGGCTTTTTCATTGTATTTTTTGTAGCTATTGTAAATGCAATTGTGTTTATAATTTGGTTCTTAGCTTGAAAGGTGTCAGTAATTTTTGATTGTTGATTTTGTATCCCAAGACTTTACTGACACCCCTTATGACTACTAAGAATCTTTTGGTGCACTCTCTAGATATATAATTATATCCTATATGAAGAGAGATAATTTAACTTCCTCTTTACCTATTTGTATGTCTTTTATTGCTGTCTCTCACCTGATTGCTCTGGCTGGAACTTCCAGTACTGTGTGGAATAGGAATGGTGAGAGTAAGCATGCTTGTCTTGTTCAGATCTTAATGGGAATGCTTCCAGCTTCTACTTATTAGGTATAATGTTGGCAGCTATGTGTTTGTTGTAGATGGTTCTGATTATTTTGAGGAATGCTTCTTTGATGCCTGGAGGTTGAAGATTTTGTTCATGAAGTGTTGTTGGATTTTATCAAATGCTTTTTCTGTGTCTGTTGAGATAATTGTGAAGTCCTTGTTTTTATTTCAGTTTATGTGGTGAATTACATTTATTGATTTGTGTATGTTAAACTAAACTTGCATCCCAGGAATAAATCCCACCTGATCATGATACTTTTTTTTTTTTTTTTTTGGATGTATTCCTGGATCTGGGTTGCTTGGTTTTTGTCAATAATTTTTGCATTTATGTTCATCAGTGAAATTGGTCTGTAGTTTTCTTTCTTAGTTGTGTTTTTGCTATTTTTTGGCATCAGAATGATATTGGTTTTATAGAATGAGCTCAAGAGGAATCCCTCCTTTTCAATTGTTTGGAATAATTTTATCATTTATAATTTAGTATAATTTTAATAATTTAGCTTTGATGCCAGTCCTTCCTTGTATTTCTGATAGAATTAAGCTGTGAAGCCATCTGAGCCTAGACTCTTTTGGATGGATATTTCTTTTATTACTGACTCAATTTCACAGCTCATTATTAGTCTGGGGAGTGGTAGATCTGGAGACCAGTAGCCAGTGATCAGTGATGGTGAAATCAACGGGGATGGGAGAGGGCAAAGGGGGTCCTGTCTCCTCATTGATCCTGTTTATTACATCTGCAGACCTTGGTGGGAATACACTTAATTTCCCTGCTGTGTTGCTCCTTCCCTTGTCTGGGAGTACCAGTAGTAGGGGATGGTAAGTGTTTGTCCTTCAGCAAAGGGATCTTGGACCTCCCTCTTTGTCCCACAGTGAATGACAGCTGGTACAGATCTGCATGTGGTTCAGTGGTCTAAGGGACTCCACATGGACTTGGGTGGTGCCTCAGTGTGGGTGGATCACAGAGGCTTTCCCTTGACCACAGTAGAGATAATTGGGGCTTGTGAGGTTTTCTCATTTGCTCTTTCACTCACCACTTCTCCACAACAGAAAGCTCCCTCTAGGCATTGGAACCAGGTCTCTGTGGCAGACAATCTGGTTACACTTCCTTGCCTCCTATGGGCCCACTGCCTCCCTGTCAAGGAGTGAGTTCCTCCATGTCCTGCTTTGAGTGTAGCAATTTGTTCCCTACTTTTGTTTCCGCTCTATGGAAAGCTGCATGCCAGCTGCTTCTGGTCAGCCCTTTTGCTCCCCTGATTTTCCTTGTTTTTAATGTCCTTGACAGTTTTGAGAATTGGCTAGGTGTTTTGTAGAGTATTCATCAATTGCAGTTCGTCTGATGTTTTTTCTTATGATTAAACTGGGGTACATATGTATGAGAGGAAGACCACAAGGGTAAAGTGCTATTCTCATCACATCATCTCAAGGGTACATACTACCATCATGATTTATTATTGATGTTGACCTTGGTCACTAGGCTGAAGTAGTGTTTGTCAGGATCTTCACATGAAAATATTTCCCCCCCTTTAAGTACTATATACTTTAGATGTAAGTAATTATGTACAGTTCACACAAAAAATGGAGGGATTATGCTTCCTCTCCTTGAGGGAGTAGAGTATTATCTACATAAATTATTTGATATTCTTCTACACTGAAGACTTATTTTATTTACTTGTTTTTTATTTATTAAAGTGTAAATAGATCACTATTTATATGTATCATTATGGACTCGTGTGTGTATTTATGGTATGCTTTGGATTGTAAATCAATACTTATTTTGTTACTCACATTGTTGTTGCTTTTGCCAGTTCAAGATTTTTTACTGGCTCCTGGCATACATCATTTTAGAAGCAGAATAGTGAGAAGATCAGAAACAGAGGACTAGACAACAAAAGTTTCTAGGCAGCAATATGTAGTGAAAAAGAGTCCACGCTCTACAGACACAAGTTCACTAGTTGACTACTAGTTGACAAGTTGACTAGTTGACTACAGACACAAGTTGACCTAGTTGACTAGGACTTGCCAACTATTAGAGGCAGAATCATGCCTCAACTTGTCTGTATGTTGAAAATAATAATAATGCCTGGTTTCACTCAAAACAGAGATTAAAAGTACTTCGCTTTTTATTAAAATAGAAAATGATTGACTATTAAAAACATGCTAAATGGAAATTCACTATGCAAATGTGATATTTTATACTTATATCCAAAGATTAGTAAGCATGATTTATGGATTTTTGAAAGAAAAGCAACAAAAAAGAATAAGAAGTAAGTGAGTCAATAGACAGGGAGTCTTTCAGATACCTTAGAGTCATTTTAGGCATGGAGCAAAGCCATTCAGATTAGCACAGTTCAAAAAACCTCACAGTCATATCTCTATAGCAAAACTGCACTCTAAAGAGCTATAGTACCTGTGACCTTTTGACACAAGAAGACTATAACTCAGTACTAAATAAAAATAAAATTGAAAATGCCTAGCTAGAAGCTTTTATGGGTATATAGTATCCTTAATGGGTCACAGGCAAGTGGGTAGGAGTGTTTCAGTCCTTGTTAAATATTTAATATAATTCAACAGAAGGATTTCCTATTTTTAAAGAAGATTATTGGAAATTTATTAGACTGTGACATTTCTTGTTGGACTCAGTGTTTAATTTGAAAATAAATTGTACTAAACAGTAGAGTGCCATACTCTATAGCAAATGTTTTATATGAGTTATTGTTCATTAAAGATCAATTTAATCAACAAATCATTGTCACTGAAACTTTTGGTTTCCACCAGTTTTGTCTTGAAGGGGGACATAATATGCAAGTCACCTAAATGGAGCTACCACATTCTGTAAGGCATTTTGTGAGTCAGCTACATATGCAGACTTGGAACAGGTCTTCACCCCAGTAAATTCATGGTTAATATAGAAGTGATGTATACAGGTTGTCAATAAATCCAGACTGTCTCATTCTCACATATAATGCCATATTCGTGTCAAGCCAGGACTCAGTAGCTTTTTGTAGACAGAGATGGGATATTAAATATTATTCAAATAAATGTGCTTGCATTTTAGTTTTACACAGGCATGCACCAGATACTCACTTTTAAGTGAGTCCTACCATTACCATTCATAAATATATGCAGTATCTTCAACTACAGTGTATCTTTAGTGTTTCTGCAGTAACAATAGTAGCAATAACAATTATTAATCACATTCCATACTTCAGATGTTTTAACTACATTCAATGTACTCATTTAATCATCAGTTTAGAATGGTAACACTTATTCAGTAGCAGTTCTTAGTTTATAAATATCTTTTACAAGTCGGGCTCGGTGGCTCAGCCTGTAATCCCGCGCCTTTGGGAGGTTGAGGTGAGTGGATTGCCTGAGCCCGCGGGTTTGAGACCCGCCTGGGCAGCAAGACCTCATCTCTACAATAAATCAAAAAATCAGCTGGGCGTGGTAGCGCATGCCTGTAATTCCGGCTACTCGGAAGGCTGAGGCAGAAGGATCGCCGGAGCCCAGCAGGTCGAGGCTGTCCCGGCCACTGCACTCCAGTCTGGGCGACAGTTTGAGACTCCAACACAAAAAAACAAACAAACAAACAAAAAAATATATCTTTTACATTTGGAGATATGAATCTTAGCACATATATATTGATATGCAAAAAATTCAGTTATGTACTTTTTTTAGACCATTGATATTTTAATCTCACCAAGCATATGGAAATTTAACCTCAGTTTTTTTGTTTTTTTGTTTTGGTTTTTTTTGGAGGGGCAGGGAGTCCCTAAACTTAAAACACCTGTGGATGCATATAGAGTCTTATGAAGTGTCGAGATAGGACACGGGCTCTGGTCAATGAGTCATCTGACTGACTGCACTAGTTAATACTGAGACATGACATGTCTCAATATGCAAAGTGAACAAAATGAGCCATATATCTCAAAATAAAGTCCTACTATTAATTGAATTATTTGTTGTATGCAGAGGATTTGAATTGCATACTGTTTTTATTTTCACTTTACAGACATATGAATTGGGACTTGATCAAAACTGTAGAATCAGTACTTTCTGCCAGACTTGGAGACATACTTTCCTGGATCTGTATTTTATATCATTTCCATTTTATCACTCTACATCATTTAGTTCTGAAGTAAATTATTCAATATTCAGCAAAATATTTATAAAAACTAACTATATTAAAAGTATTCTGTCAGCCATTGTGAAGTAGAAGCAGATTACACTACTATTTTGACGAAGCAACTACCTGTACTTTATAAATATAAAACTGAAATTCAGGAACATTAAGAATTTTAAATATGGTCATGGGATTGTTAATGACAACCAGAATACATAGCCAAGCCCGGTACTCATTAAACTGTATCTTTCACTTTATTGGCCTATTTCGGTCTGAACAAAACATACTTCTGAATTTCAAGGAAATTTGATTGCAATTTAAAGAGATGAACTGATACCTACAAGATACTTCTGTATGTAATACATTCTCTATAACAGACAAGATGTAATGGGTGAAGAGGCGGAACTAATCCCTCAGCTGGAAAGATCAACGGCACAGTCAAGGAGAAGTTGAATTTGATTCAGAAACAAATAATATTTAGGATTTCAGCAAGTGTAAGTTTCAGCTAAAGACACTCACAGCAGAAGAAAGGGCACAAACAATATGGTTCCTGCGATCACTCTGATGATAGGAAGAGGTTTTCAACAGTTAGTTGAAGTGGAGAAGGTAATGAAGTGCTTTCAGCTCTGGTTAACAACCAAAAGAAAAGTGAGATTAAGGCCAGTGGTTGCAATGGGGTGTGGAAGTCCTCACAGCATCAAGGATTAATGAGTTGTAATTATTTTTAGATACTCCTACTTGTTCCATATTGCTCTCCAGTATAATTTAACATCTGCGGAAAGTACTTTGTGGCTTTTGCTTCTGTCTTGTTAGATCTACTTTTCTTTAACATTTTAGGGCATCTCCAAATATCCCCTTTCCTCATGACATACTCTGCATCTTCTCAAGGCTGTCTTACACATGTTTTTTCATTTCTGAGTACAGCTGAATAAAACATCAAGAAAGAACTTTTCACACAATTATCTTTCCCTCTGGAGATGAAAGAGGAGTCTGCTGACTGACTCCATCTTTTAGATAATTATATAGTCCCAAGTAGATTTTCCTGTCCTTCAGAGGAAAAATTTGAATATGTTCATCAAGTAAAATCAGAAATTGAGCTCCTTTTTCGACTAACCTGATTAATACTCTATTTCAAAAATGCAAATGGGATATAATTTTTTTTAACATGAGGCTCCTTTTGCCTAATATTTTTCATTTAAAAACAACAGCAGCCGGGCTCGGTGGCTCAGCCTGTAATCCCGCGCCTTTGGGAGGCTGAGGTGAGTGGATTGCCTGAGCCCGCAGGTTCGATACCCGCCTGGGCAGCAAGACCTCATCTCTACAATAAATCAAAAAATCAGCCGAGCATGATAGCACACGCCTATAATTCTGGCTACTCGGAAGGCTGAGATGGAAGGATCGCCGGAGCCCAGCAGGCAAGGCTGCGGTGGCTGGGAGCGGCCACTGCACTCTAGTCTGGGCAACCGAGTGAGACTCCAACTCAAAAAAAAAAAAAACAGCAACAACAAAAGCTAAAATAGAAGCTCCATGAGGGAAAGTGTCTTGTCTTATCTATCTTGTTCACTACTATGTCCTGGGGCCAATAAAAAATGCCTCACGCACGAGGACAAGTAATAATTAAGCTGGTTGTTTTTAGTTCAGTCTGCATTATATTTAACATTATATTTAGACCTTCCCTAAAGAGGGGAAGGTCTAAACCTGGTTGTGTAATCAACTGTTCAGACAAAAGAAGCATACATTGATTGAATTAGGTAATAGAAGTGGTCTCTCCAAGATTAATTAAATAACAAAACAAAACTATAATTGTACCCCATTACGGGTACTTTTATATAGCAACAGTGTATTAGTATTTTTTGTGTGTGTGGATTATGATTATCAGTGACTCTGGAAGTCAATTAAATGTGGAAGTAAAATATGATATTTGATGGATATACAAGCCTTTATTCTTTTAAATATACTCTAGTATCAGGCACATCATTCAGATCTTATGACAAGATGCAATAAACAGCCACCTGTGAAGATAAATTTTTTTTTCAAATTTCTTTCTAGCAAGGTTTATCATGCATATTTTTCGTTGTCTTCTAACATTAACCATGGATGTCACAGGCCAAGCAAGATGAAGAGAAATTCTTTAGGATGGAATTTTATGAGAGAGAATATATTCCAAAGAAAGGATTTATGCTGGCAGATAACTATAAGCCTGATTGACTATATCATATAGATCAGGGCTTGGATTATACAGGATGAGGAGAAAGTAGTGCAATCAAATAATCAGAACTAGTCTAGTTGCATATAGAATAATTTAAGAAGTCATTTCTATTGAGCTGAAATATTTCAGGTAAAATTGATGTTGAATCAAATTAATACAATAATAAATATAGTTGACTGAAATCAACACATGCCTGGATTAATACAGATTAAAAATCTAATGGTTACAAAAAGATTTAGAGTAAAATAACAGTAACAGTGACATTTCCCCAAACTTTTCTCCTCCCCCAAAGCAAAATCTGTCTCTGATTTCAGTTTTTAATGAAGGGTACCTCTATTTTAAAAATGAGCAAACATATTTTCTTTCTACTTGGATGTCTAAAAACATATTTTTTTCCTTCTTTCCTTTCTGACTTCCTCTCTCCCTCACCTTTTCACTTCCTTCCTCCCCTATCAGTTCTCTCAATCTAAAGTTATCTGTCCATTGACTTTTGGCATCCAGTATAAATGATAAGCAGTCTGATGTTCTTCTTCTTAGTGGTGAACTTGCTTTTTTCCTCTCAAAATGTAGAACGTTTGGAGAGTTTCCAGACAATATGTCTGGATTCTTTTTAAATTACTTTTGCTTACTCAGGGTTCAAATCTGATGTTTTGTTTTTTGTTTTTTTTTTTTTATAATCAGTATTTTTTATTATCGTTTTGTAGGGTACAGTTAAGGGTTAGGTGTACAATTACGTTTCATTCAGGCACCCTATTGATAAGAGGTGTTTTCCCAGTCCCAGATAGATATTAGCTACTGTTAATCCCATCCCCCCCCCATAATTTCCCAGTACCATCAGTCATTTTCTTATAGTATTACATTGGATGTTCAAGGTCCATTATATGAGTGAAAACATGTGATATTCTGATCTTTGTTTCTGTGAGAGGTCACTCAGTATTATAGACTCTAGTTCCATCCAGGTAGCTGCGAAATCCATGATTTTGTTCTTTTTCATGGCTGCGTAGTATTCCATCGTGTATATGTACCACATTTTTTTAATCCAGTCCTCTTTTGATGGGCAGCATGGTTGTTTCCAGGTTCTTGCTATTGTGAATAACGCTGCGATAAACATACGTGTACAGGTATCTTTTTTATAGAGTGATTTGTGTTCTTCAGGGTATATTCCCAGTAGGGGGATTGCAGAGTCATAAGGAAGGTCAATATTTAGAGCTTTCAGGAATCGCCACACTGCTTTCCACAGAGGTTGCACTAGCTTACACTCCCACCAACAGTGTAGAAGTGTTCCCTTTTCACCACAGCCTCTCCAGCAGCTGTTATTTTTTGAGTTGTTGATAATTGCCATTCTGACTGGAGTTAGGTGATATCTCAGTGTGGTTTTGATTTGCATCTCCCTGATGATTAGTGAGGTTGAGCATTTCTTCATGGTTAACTCCAAATGGATCAGAGACCTAAATGTAAAACCTCAAACCATAAGAACATTAGAAAAGGAAGGAAATACTCTCATGGAAATCGGAACGGGCATCCAATTCCTGTACAAAACCCGAAACCCACAGGATTTAAGAGAGAAGATAGACAAATGGGACCTTATTAAACTGACAAGCTTCTGCAAAGCCAAAGAAACCATCAAGAGAGTAGGGAGACAGCCTACAGACTGGGAAAAAGTATTTGCAAACTCTAGGTCTGACAAAGGCTTAACATCCTGGATCTACAAGGAACTGAAACGTACTGAAAAGAAGAAAACAAGCAACCCCATTATAAAATGGGCAAAAGATATGAACAGACACTTCACAAAAGAAGACATTCGAGCAGCCAACAAATCTGATGTTTATGTCTGTCTTTATTTCTGCAAAATTATCCTCTTATTTCTTGTATCTTTTTCTTCATCTCCTCTATTATTGCGTGAGATAGTGTTCCCTTTTTGTATTTTTTTCTTTCTTCATATTTTATAAGAATTGGTTGACTTTATTTTAAAATATTATGATTAAATTCTGGCAATTATATTTCTATTCTCTAAGTGACACTTCTTGGTTTTAAGTGTGTATAGCATACTGTTCTCTTTGATGCCTGTAATAGGATTTTCAATTTTTTTTGTAGATTATAATTCTTAAAGTTATTTCATTTTCATAAACTAGGTCTGTTTCCCTCAAAATAAGCTTTTATCTGTTTTTCTTTTTTGCCCTCTTTCAAATCGCTGTGTTCCCTCTATTGATCTTTCATTGTAACTCAGTCCTTTAGAAAGATGGTGATACTAGTCACAGATTCTCCAAATGCTAAGGTGAGAACCAGCATCTCAAAGACATTAATTTTCCCCAATGAGAAAATTTAATACTTTTAGAGATTTTCTTTTTGAGTTGGAGTCTCACACTGTCGCCTAGACTGGAGTGCAGTGGCCGCTCCCGGCCACGCAGCCTCGACCTGCTGGGATCCAGCAATCCTTCCGCCTCAGCCTTCTGAGTAGCCGGAACTACAGGGCGCACTACTGCACCTGCTAATTTTTGATTTATTGTAGAGATGAGGTCTCGTCAAGTTACCCAGGCGGGTCTCATACCCGTGGACTCAAGCAATCCACTCACCTCGGCCTCCCAAAGTGCTGGGATTACAGACTGAGCCACCGAGCTCGGCCAGAGAGATTTTTATTTTTTTTCGAGTTGGAGTCTCACTCTGTCGCCCAGACTGGAGTGCAGGGGCCACTCCCGGCCACCGCAGCCTCGACCTGCTGGGCTCCGGCGATCCTTTCACCTCAGCCTTCCAAGTAGCTGGAACTACAGGCGTGCACTACCACGACCGGCTAATTTTTGATTTATTGTAGAGACGAGGTCTCGCCAAGTTGCCCAAGCGGGTCTCGAACCCGCGGACTCAGGCAATCCACTCACCTCAGCCTCCCAATGCCCGGGATTACAGGTTGACCCACCGAGCCTGGCTACTTTTAGAGATTTATTTGCTTTGGGGATATCTCATAATAAACATGGCTGCCTTTTACATTTTGCAGATTCTCCCACTTTTGCTGAGAAAAAAAAATATATATAGATATACGTATATCTATATATATATTTTAAATATTTTAAATATTTATTTAAATATACATTTATTTTTCCTAGAATTTTGCGTAAAATGTTCCCTTACATTTATTTCTATTATTACTTTTCCTTCTGTTGACTCTTAGTAGTGAAACAAATATGTGTGCCTACTTTGTCATATTGAATTCAACATACATTGGCAGTATAATTTTTTTAAATAAATACTGAAAAACAGCTGTCTATAAATCTAAGAATTCTTCTCTAATATCTCTCAATACATACTTGCAAAATTTGATTTTCTGGTATTTCCTAAACTGGAAATTTTTAGATACTTTTATTTGTAGTGTCAAGAATAATCTTTAAAAATGATGTACTTAGAGTGGATATGTTTGTATTTTGTTAAACTAGAATTGTTAAAATATTATTTGACATCTGTAGGCTAGTTTGCTACAGACCAACACTCACATGAAAAAACACTAGAAAAGACAAACACAATATCCACAGTTCATCAGAGATTAGCTGAGTCTTCTGATCAGATATTTATCATGCTAAATTTAGCATGGCATTGGGGATGAGATTTCATTTGAAGGCTGGGATCCTTTCCTACACATAATTAGGTTATGGTTGCTTGTGACTACAGGACTGACCCCAGTTGCTGTTTTCTTACTGGCAGTTGGCTAGAGAATACTCTAAACTCCTAAATTAATGCTCAAAGTTTTTTGTCATGTGTCCCCTTCATGGGCCCTCTCACAGCATAGAATCCTGTTTTGTCTTCAAGGCTGGCAGAAGAGCATGTTTTTTACTTTACATATCTCTGACTTCTCTTGTCCTTAACCTCTAAAGAGGAATTTAAAGAACTACTGTAATTAGATTAGACCCACACTGACTTAGTCATGTGATTAATAAAGGTGAATAAAATTCCTTTTTATTAATTTAAAGTCAGCTGATTGAATGTCTTAATTACATTTGTAAAATTTCCTTGCTGTATAAAATAGCATAATCTTGAGGGTAATATTTAATTATAAACACAGTTTACTTTTACTCAAGGGGAGAAGATCATGCAAGGCTTATACACAAAGAGCCAGGAATCTTGGAAGTCATCTTAGAATTCTGCCTACCACACCAGTAGACAAATTTATGTAACCAAAACCAAGAAAAGCAAAAAACAGCCCCAGGAAATTCAGATATTGAGATTATCACTGCAAAATTTTAAATAACATTGTTTTAAATAGTAAAACAATCAGATTGCTATGGAAATTTTTAGTAGACAACTGAAATTAGGATTGCCAGGTTTGTCAAATAAAAATAGAATTGTAAATTAAATTTGAATTACACATAAACAGCAAATATTTTTTTAAATGTTTCATGAAGTATTTGGGAAATATTTATACTAAAAATTATTTGTCAATGAAATTCAGATTTAACTGTGTAAACTTAATTTTATTTGTCAACACGTAGTGTAAAATAAATAAATTTGGGGGCTGTAAAATATAACAAATATAATCAAGAACTCAAGAAAGCCAAGGAACAACAGGACTGACAACAGGATTATAAAGCAGTAAGTAGGCCAGAAGAGACATATACTGAAGGACTTAGAGAAAAATAATTGAAAACTTAGAAAACAACATAAAAAATACATGGGACGTGATGAACAAATGACTAACATATTTATTATTGTGGTTCCAGATGGATAATAGAAAGAGAATAGGAGAAAAGTATTATTTTAAGAAATGATAGCCAAAGATTTAGTAAAACTGAAAAAAGACTTCAAGTAAGAATTCATCCAAGCCAGGCTCGGTGGCTCAGCCTGTAATCCCACACCTTGGGAAGCTGAGGTGAGTGAATTGCCTGAGCCCGCGGGTTTGAGACCCACCTGGGCAACTTGGTAAGACCTCATCTCTACAATAAATCAAAAAATTAGCCGGGCGTGGTAGCACGCACTTGTAGTTCCAGGTACTTAGAAGGCTGAGGTGGAAGGATTGCCAGAGCCCAGCAGGTCGAGGCTGTGGTGGCCGGGGAGTGGCCACTGCACTCCAGTCTGGGCGACACAGTGAGACTCCAACTCAAAAAAAAAAAAAGAATTCACCCAACACTGTATTTCCCAAGTAGAATAAATTCAAATAATTCATACTTATTATATAAAAAAATACTATAATATGAAGGGAAAATCCTAAAATAAGATAGATTAAAAATGAGTCATACTATCTTTAAAGTTGCAACAATATTGTAACACTTGTAATTGATTTTCTATAATTAATACTAGAAAACAGAAATCAAAAGTTGTGATCTTCAGATTGCTCTTGGAAGGCAGAGACAGCATTACCAAACTAGAATTTTGTTCCCAGTAAAAATATTTTTTTTGAATGTAGAGACAAATAGTGGAGAATGATCTTTAAATTGAAAAAGTTCAGGGTTGAAAAGGATTTATTTTTCTGTTTTGCCAAAATTGGAACTCAAGAGTCAATTAAATTTTATTATGAAAAAAATAAAGCAGCTTATATTTTCTTTAAAAAGTGATGACAAAATTCAAAGGTTTTCACTTAAACAAAAAGTCTTAGGATTAATTACTAGCAGAACTACACTAAAGACCTCTTCAGCCATAATGAAATGTTTTGAAATATAAGCAGAAAGGAATAAATATCAATAAAAGAATAATACAATTATGTGGTGACATCTAAAGTAATACCATATAAAGCAATATTGATAATAATGTATTATAGGGTTTAAAGTAGAAAGAATAAAAACACATGGCAACAACAGCATAAAAGAGTGGGACAGAGTTAACAATTTCTCAGTTCCTTGCATTTTATAGGAAGCTTTGAAGGATTAATTTATATTAGACATTAATAAGGATATATATTACAATTTTGATAGAACTCAACAAGAGGGGAAAAAAAGGAATGTACTTTGTAACAGGAAGTTAATAAAGGAGAATATAATAATCTACTCCCAATTTAAAAGGAACAGATAGTATAATCAGAACAGGTAACATAAACAGAAAGCAAAAACTGTTAGAATAGTCAATTTAAACTCAAATATTTCAGATATAACATTACATAAAAATAGACAAAATCCTGCAATAAATAAGCAAATACTTGAAAATTAAATACTAAAACAAAATGTAACCATCTGCTGCCAAGAAGAGGTAAATCTTTAACATAAAGATGAAAAAATTGAAAGGAGAATTGTGGAACATAGCAAACCTAATTTTTTAAAAAGCTGCTAATGCTAAAGAAAGCAGACTGAAGGCAAAAAGCAGCTAAAGACAGACATTTTATACTGATAAAAAAATAAAACAGCAGAAAGAGATGCCAAAAATAACTTTGTGAGCTCAAATAACTACCTCAAATAACTACCTCAAAATGCATAAATCAAACAATAGAATAAACATAATAAATGGCTAAAATTATAATCATAACTGGAGAATTTAATGCAATTTTCATATTAAGTACAAGAATAAGCAAATGATGAATGGATAAATAAAATGTGTTATATCCATGCAATGGAATGTAATTTGGCAATAAAAATAAATGTAATATCGCTACATGTTACATACAACATGGACTCAACTTGAAGACATTTTACTAAGTGAAAGAATCCAGTTACACACAGAAATATTTCACTTAGGGCTTCTGCACTAGACAGGGGTCCAGTCTCTTTTTCTCTCTCTCTCTCTCTCTCTTTCTCTCTTTCTTCTTCCCCCCAATCGCCGACACCATCTCCACCTTTGAGGTACCCTGAACCCGGCTGGAGCTAGACTCCCACAGTATGATTATTAAATTACTTCTTGTAACAAAAAAAAAAGAAAGAAATATTTCACTTATATGAAATGTCTAGAACAGGCAAATTTATAGAGATAGAATTGCCTGGGATTGGGAGATGATGGTGGAGTTTAATGAAGATGACTGCTACTAAACACAAGGCTTTCTTTTTAAACTGATGTATATGTTTCGGATTCTTTTTAAACTGATGTATATGTTTGGTGATGGTTTCACAGTTCTGGGAATATAACAACAATTGAATCGTACACTTCGTGAGGATAAATTGTAAATTTTATCCATAAAACTGTTAAAATGCAGCTTAATAAAATAACTTATAAAATTTTATTTGATCTCATTCAACTGAAAATGGCATGAAAATTATTTTTGACTAAGTATATTATACAGCAGTGGCTTTCAACTAGGTATGATTTTGCCCTACAAGGAACATTTGCAATGTCTTGAGACATATTTGATTATAACAATAGGATGGGGTTGTTACTTGCATTAAACAGGGAGAGGGCAGAGATGTTACTAAACATTGTACAATGCACAAGATAGCCCTTATACAAAATAAAACAAAATTAAAAAAAACTTAACCATCTCCTAATGTCAATAATTCCAAAATTAAGAAGCCCTTTTCTAGAGACATTGGTTGCTATTCCCATATAATTCTTAAGTCTCATATTAATAGAACCTATGTTGGAATGTGAATTTAACACAATGAGAATACTGGGAGCAGCAACAATTCACATTTTTGAAATTTATATCACTCAAAGTACAGCTTAATATCACCTGATCCCAAAGAAGGGAGCAATTTTGCCAATTTTGCAAATTTTTAAACTTTAAGTGATTATTTTTCTGACGGACCGAGAAAGGTATAAAACTGCAGAAATGTCAGCTGTCACTATTTTGTTATTCCTATACTAATTCCTTTCTGGAAAAAAAATATATTTCTTCTAATACTTAAAAATATTAATCTGGTTATAACTAATTCATAATAATAAGAAATACTATTTTTTCTGCCAGAGAAATAAATAAGTAGTTTTTTTATTCATAGTAGACTGAAGTTTAATAATAATTATGCTAAAATTACAGTAATAACTTTTTCAGTAATTGCTTTGAATAAAAATGCAATTTGGATATTGCTTTGGATATTACATGATATAAAATTATTATGAAATTAGTATTGGTTCTAATTTATGAAAGATTTAATAATTCTTTATTGCATTAAGATGACTGATGTTAGTGTTCTTTGTTAAATCCAAAGATAATGTTT
This sequence comes from Cephalopachus bancanus, assembly GCA_027257055.1. Classification (NCBI taxonomy): domain Eukaryota; kingdom Metazoa; phylum Chordata; class Mammalia; order Primates; family Tarsiidae; genus Cephalopachus; species Cephalopachus bancanus. Next base: position 1,882,625 of record JAPVLO010000298.1, on the reverse strand, counting down.
CCAATGGTTTTTAAAATAGGATTAGCATAGAATAAAAGAAACATAATTTAATAATCATCTACTTTATATTAATCTTATACACCATAGGAAGAGAACAAAAGAGAGCTCAGAAAGACTAAGTTCTCAAGATTGTTGACTTTAAGGCTAGGGCCAGAATTAAGATCCATCTACAAAAAACAGACTTTCCTTATAAAAGCTAATACATAAATTTGGAAAAAATACTGTTCCATTAAATGTGCAACTTTCAAAGTAAAGACACAAGAATTATGAAAAAAGTTTTAAAAATGACACCTTCAATGGCTCAGCCTGTAAAAGCTTTACTATGAGTATTCTGCTTAATGCAGACCTCTCTACATATTCAAAAAAAATTTATGGGAGTGCCTGAATTAGGAATTTGAAAATAACTGATTCATGATTAAGAGTGAACTTAAATAAAAATAAAAAGAAACAGAAAAAAAAAAAAAAAAAAAAATGACACCTTCAAAGGAAAATAATAATTCTCATTAACAGACCCTTAAAAAAAGAAAATTTATGAAGTGCCTGAAAAGGAATTTAAAATAATGATTTGTAAGAAAACTTAGTAAGATACAAGAGAATACAGGTAAACAATTAAACAATAAAAACAACTTATGATCTGAATGAGAAATTCAGCAAAGAAATAGACATTATAATAAAAAACCAGAAAGACATAATGACTCTCTTTGTCTGTTTTTACAATTTTTGATTTAAAGTCTATTTTATCTGATAGAAGTATGGCTATGCCTATTAGCTTTTGATTTCATTTACATAAAATCTGTCTTTTTTATACTTTCACTTTTCAGTCTGTTTGTCTTCATGGTGAAGTTAGTCTCTTGTAGTCAGTGAATAGTTGGGTCTGATATTTTTATCCTTTCAGTTACTCTTTATTTTTTATTTTTATTTTTTTGAGTTGGAGTCTTACTTACTCTGTCGCCCAGACTGGAGTGCAGTGGCCGCTCCCGGTCACCGCAGCCTCGACCTGCTGGGCTACTCTGTATTTTTAATTGAAGAATATAATCCATTTGTAGTCAAGGTTATTATTGATAGATAAAGAATTATTGCTGCCACTTGAACCTGAAGGATTCAGTAAATAAATACAAGTATAATTGAGAGCTTCAAAAATAAATTAAGTCAAGCAGAAGAAAGAATTTCTGGACTTGAAGACAAAAATCATTTTAAGTAATCCAGTCAGAGAAAAAAAAGAGTAAAATAGAATGAAGAAAACCTACAGTACTTATGTGACACGAATAAGTAAGCAAAAACTTGCATTATCGGAATGCCAGAGGGAGAAAAAATGGAGATGGGCATAGATAAAATAAAATAATAGCTGAAAACATCCCACGTCTTGGCAGACATATAGATATCCAGATGCTGGAAGTTCTAAGTTCCCAATTAGACTAAATAAATTTAAAAAAAGATTCACTCCGAGGCATCACCGCTAGACCAGATTTGTAAGAAATGCTCAAGGAGAGCCGGGCTTGGTGGCTCAGCCTGTAATCCCGTGCCTTTGGGAGGCTGAGGTGAGTGGATTGCCTGAGCCCACGGGTTCGAGACCCGCCTGGGCAGGCAAGACCTCATCTCTACAATAAATCAAAAAAAATCAGCCGGGTGTGGTAGCGCATGCCTGTAATTCCGGCTAATTGGAAGGCTGAGGCGGAAGGATCGCCAGAGCCCAGCAGGTCAAGGCTGCGGTGGCCGGGAGTGGCCACTGCACTCCAGTCTGGGCGACAGAGTGAGACTCCTACTCAAAAAAAAAATGCTTAAGGAAGTACTATAACTGGAAGCAAAAGGACAATAATTGCTTTCATAGAAACACATGAAAATACAAACTCACCAGTAAATGTGAATTCATAATCAAACACAGAATACTGCAGTAATATAATGGTGCTATGTTAATATTTCAATCCTCTAGTATGAAGATTAAAAGTCAGAGGTCAAAAACAAAAACAGCTACAATTAGTGGTTAAGGAAATAGAATAAAATAGAATAAAAGCTCCGATTAACTGAGTAAAGAGGTTACTTTTATAGGCAAAAAAGAGCTGAAGAAAGCAGAAATAAGTAACAAAAACAGATTGGTTATTTTAATGTTACTTTCCAAGACCAGCCACAGTGGCTCACATTTATAATCCCAGCAATTGGGCAGGCAGAGGCAAAAGAATTGTCTGAACACAGAGGTTCAAGACAAGCCTCAGCTAGTTGGCAAGACCTCGTCTCTATAATAAATCAAAAATTTAGCTGGGCATGGTGACATGCACCTGTAGTTCCAGCTACTTGGAAGGCTGAGGCAGGTGGATCACCTCAGCCCCAAAGGTCAAGACTGCAGTTGCTGTAACTTTGCTACTGTACTCCAGCCTGGGTGACAGAGTGAGATTCTAACTCAAAAATAGATAGATAGATAGATAGACAGACAGACAGACAGACAGATAGAGATAGATAGATAGATAGATAGATAGAGGTAAACTGGGTTGCCACTGATGGTTTACAGTGAATCTCTTTTTTTAGTTTTGTTTTTGAAATTCTAACTACAAGACTCTTTATGTTAACACCATTGTAGGCACAAAGAAAGAAATTATAGCAAGTACACAAATAAGAAGGAAAAAGGAAACAAAGTTTTAGCATCACAGAAAACCATCAAACTACAGAGGTAAACAATAAGAGAGAAAGAAGTCAACAGCAAATCTGCAAAATGACTAGAAAACAGTGAACAAAGAGGCAGTAGTAAGTCCTTATCTATCAATAATTGCCTTAAATACAAATGGATTACATTCTCCTATTAAAAATTAGAGTGACTGAAAGAATAAAAATACAAGATCCAACTATATACTGCCAAAAAGAAACTCACTTCACCTTAAGGACAAACAGAATGAAAGTAAAAAAATTTAAAAAGAGATTTTATTCAAATGAAGCCAACAGTTAATAGGAGTAGCCATACTTATATCAAATAAAAAGGACTTTAAGTTGAAAATTGTAAAAATAGACAAAGTCATTATATAATAATAAAGAGATCAATTAATAAGAAAATATACCAATGATAAATATAAATGTACCCAAACCCAGAGCATCAAAATATATAAAGTAAATATTATTAGATCTAAAGAGGGAGACAGAACATAATATAATAATAATAGGTGATTTCAACACCCCATTTTCAACAATGGACAGATCATCTAGACAGCAACTTAACAGATAAATATTATACTTAAACTGCACCATAGTCCATGACATACAGGACATTCTATTGAAAAGTTGAAGAATACATTCTTCTCAACTAAATATGAAACATTCACCAGAATAAATTATATGGACACAAAGTAAGTCTTTATAAATTTGAGATAGAGATTATATCAAGTATCTTTTCTAACCACAATGGTATAAAACTAGAAATTAACAAGAAAAACTTCAGAAACTTTGTAAATAAGTGGAGATCAGACTTAAATTCAGGTTCTTACCCACTACACTACATTGCCTATTTAAAGCATTTTAATAAACTCAATAGTAGAAAACAAAATTTTGATGGTGGTCGTTTTGTTTTTGCACATATGAATTATAGTAAATGCACCTTGATCACTACTATAGAGATATACGATAACAATTTCAATAAAAATGGTAAATATTGCTTTTAGATGTACTCAGGTTAATGAGGGAAGTGAATTTGTGAATAAGTTCTTGTAGTAGGTAACACAAAGCTGAGTCTTAAAAAAGGGTTTAGTTTCAGAAAAATATATTAGTGGTAGGGCTTGTTAAAATACTAAATACTGGTCCAACCAGAGTTTCTGGTTCTTCGTTCTAGGTTAAACCCATAGAATTGTTTTTGTGAGCCGGCTCAGTGGCTCAGCCTGTAATCCCGCGCCTTTGGAGGGTTGAGGTGAGTGGATTGCCTGAGCCCGCGGGTTCGAGACCCGCCTGGGCAGCGAGACCTCATCTCTAAAATAGATCACAAAAAATCAGCCGGGCATGGTAGCGCGTGCCTGTAATTCCGGCTACTCAGAAGGCTGAGGCGGAAGGATCGCCGGAGCCCCGCAGGTCGAGGCTGCGGTGGCCGGGAACGGCCACTGCACTCCAGTCTGGGCGACAGAGTGAGACTCCAACTTAAAACAAACAAACAAAATAAAACAAAGAACTGTTTCTGTGATAAATTACTGAGTATGATCGGCTTCAAAACCATCCAAGTTGCTGCAAAGTCCTATATTTGTCCTTCTTTATGACTGCATAATATTCCATTGTGTATATGTACCACTTTTTTTAATCCAGTCCAGCTTCGATGGGCAACACGGTTGGTTCCATGTTTTTGCTATTGTGAATAGAGCTGCAACAAACATACTTGTGCAGGTATCTTTGTCATAGAATGATTTGAGTTCCTCCGAGTATATTCCCAATAGGGGAATTGCTGCATCATATGGAAGGTCAATTGCTAGCTCTTTCAGAAATTGCCACACTGTCTTCCAAAGAGGTTGCACTAGTCTGCATTCTCACCAGCAGTGTAGAAGCGTTCCTTTTTCTCCACATCCTCTCCAGCATCTGTCGTTGTTTGTTTTATTAATAATGGCCATTCTTACAGGGGTTAGGTGGTATCTTAATGTGGTTTTTATTTGCATTTCTCTGATGATGAGTGAGGCTGAGCACTTTTTCATGTTTCTGTTGGCTGCCTGTATATGTTCTCACTCATAAATGGGCCTTGAACAATTATAATGCTATACAAAAGTGATTGGCAGTAGTGGAAAACAGTCGGGGGTGAGGTGGGATTGGCAGTTGAGGGAAACTGCTAGGGAAGGGAGGGGCATACCTCATCAACAAGAGTACCTGCATGATTAATGTTTATATATCTAACCCTGAATTGTACCCCACACCTCTATAATAAATTAATTAATTTTTTAAAAAGCCATAGAATTTGCATTTCTAACAGATTCCCACATGAGGGTGATATCTATCACGGGGCTACTTCAAACCAGGGTTAGATGGAAAAGGACATTTCAAACACTAGGAAAGAAAGTGGATTTAGTGAAGGATTCAAAACTATTAGTATTAAGCAACGCGAAGGAGTGGTAAAGTAGAAGTCACATCATACTTAGAGAGTATGATATAGAGCAGAAAAAATAGCATGAGCCAGCATATAACAGAATTCCTTGGAAACCTCAAAATTCTATTTAAATGTAATAATTACAAAAATAATAAGTCTTCATTAGAAGGAAATAGTTCTTTGTGTATAAACATTTTGGGGGATAGAATCAGAAGCAGCAAAAATGTTTGTATTCTATGCACAAATATCTGTGTCTAACAAAGGTTTTATCTTGCCTCTTCCCTCTCTGTTCAATCGATACACACAAACTTGCTCAAAGTGAAACTATACCTGGGGATGATGTCCTTTTGGGTCAAATAAAATGTTGAACATCCTTGAAGAAAGCTTGAAGGTGATATAATTGGCCCTCAATATCCAGTGATATCTTTCTGATTAAGAAGGTAGCTTCACTCTACATGAGGGTTTTTTCTGGACTCAAATACAAGATGATGACGCAAGCTGCCAACAAAAGCAGGATTCCATGTCTCAAGTAGAAGTGTAACATGTCACCCTGTTAAAATAAATAATAAAATAAATTAGTTTAAAAATCTAATTGGATTTTATTCATGATTCATGAATTGGACAGCATCTCAATGTATAAAATAGAATAGGAGCTCTGATTAACTGAGTAGGGGAGGTGACTTTCTAAGCAGAAAAGAGCTGAAGGAAGCAGAAATAAGGAACAAAGAGCAGATTAGTCATTTTGAAGTTACTTTTCTTACAGGATTCAAACACAGGGGGCTTTTTTATTATACTGGCTCAGATAAATCGGACTGCCACTGATTGCTTACTGTGAATCGCCTAGTTTTATTTTGTTGTTTGTTTGTTTATTTAAATTGGCTTCTTTCAAAAGTGGGTTTGATTATATGGCATGAGTGACACCTTTCTGGTTTGGTCTGGTCTGTTGGGGCTCAGTGCTGGAATTTAGTTCAAAGAAAGGGTCTCTTACAAATTGATTTAATATCCCAACCATAGATTTTTTTCTCAATTTCTATGTATGTTCAGTTACATGCACATTTATGCACATAACAAACTGAAGTTATATATTTGCCGCTCTGATTCTACTGATTGTGTACATAATTACTACTAGTTATGACTCAGATTTCCTTTTCTCCTTGAGTTTTTGTTTGGCTTTTTGTTTTTTGAGTTGGAGTCTCACTCTGTCACCCAGGCTGGAGTGCAGTGGCACACTCATGGTCACCACATCGGTGACCTGCGGGGCTCCAGCCATCCTTCTGTCTCAGTCTTCCAAGTCACCAGAACTACAGGTGCGCACTACCATGCCCGGCTTATTTTTTGGTTTATTGTAGAGAGGAGGTCTTGCCAAGTTGCCCAGGCTGGTCTCAAATTCGCAGGCTCAGGCAATCCACTCACCTCAGCCTCCCAAAGTGCTGGGACCACAGACTGAGCTACCGAGTATGGCCACCCTTGAGTTTTTAGAAATATCTTACTGAACAAACTTCAAGCAAATATTTAGATAATACAGTTTTATTTTTCCTTTGCCTTTTTCACTATCTTCCCATTTTAATGTTTAAAAATTGCTTTATATTAAGCTACAATTTACATACATAAAAATGATTTAGATAAATGTGTGTGTGTGTTTAATTGCTGAACAACTGAATTGGTTCAGTAAAACAATTGCAATTAACATAGATCTTAAACCTAACTGGTTTCTAACATTCTGCCCCCTATATTTGCATCTGAAAAGGGATTCATTATATTATTTGGACTCTTCCAACATTTGCTGCTAGAAATGAGAAAATGTATATAACATCTGCTCTTGCAGTATTTATCACTCCTAAACCAGAAACTCAATTTGAGCCCTGTGAAGTATGGAGGTTTAAAGCAAACCTTTATTTAACATTTTGTGTGTCAACATTTCTTCAACTTGACCTGCCAAGTGGATTTAATAGCAGATGACTCTGGAACACGAACAAGTGTTTGCTCTTATATTTCAACCATTAGTACTGAATTAAAGACTACAAGATTTGAATCACATGGTAGGCTGTTTTGATGCTTTATGCTACTGATACCGGCCAAGAAGAGGAACATCTGAGTATTTACATGTTTATGCCTGTAGAATACTAAGAAATATTTGAACATTTGACAAATACATGCCTATACCACTAAACCTAAGGGAGCATCCAAGTTACTTGCAAATAACTTTTTATGGATGTGAAAAATATATTGATGCTAAAAAGATGTTATGTAAGTTGTTTAAAAATAGTTGTCTGGGAAATTCACTTTTGTGAAAATAAAATTCTCAGTTCTCTAAATAATTATGCAAAATAGAAGATGATCTGTGGAGTGGTGAAACCAGTGAGAGAATGCATTTAGAATTTCTTGTGTTCCCCGTGTGTGCAAATTATACCAGTTTTTTTTACAGATATTATCTCATTTCGTTCTCAAAACAATCCACTGATCATGACCAGTACTGCCTCCTTCTCGAAACTTCTCTTCCATCTGCTCACTCTTATGCACACCCATGACTGTTCAGTTATCAAGGGAGTGGAATTGCTTACCTATGGCTTATTTTTTCTTTAAAATAAATTCTAAAAATGTCTGTTGTTTTCTATCTCAGACAACAGTTGTTTATCTTTAAACTAGTTTGTCAGCAGTCCTTCCCTTGACTACCATAAAAGGCATTTGACTGTTCTCTCTACTTGCAAATTTGCCTTCCTCCAACATATTCTCCATATTTATGTTACTGTTGATAAACATTCAATGGTTTTTTATCAAACACAAAATCATAGAATGACATCTGAATTTCTTACCAGGGTCTACAAGGTTCATATTGGAGGCTGCCAAATCAAGCAAATAATATATGTATGTATCAAAAAATATACACAATAAGTATGTTTACTTATATATAATACTATAAGATTTTATATTTATATATGTATAAATTACTCAAATAAATTTAAATTAATGTAAATATATATTCTCACACATGCACATATAGAGTTAACTATTGTTATTTGCAATACTTAAGTTCTATAAAGTTACTGTCAATAATGAATTAGGGATTATGGAACCATTGCTTCTAGAGGAAATACAGATTTAGGTTACTGAGACCCTCTGGTTGCAACGTTTTCATCAACCAATCAATACATATCTTGTATTATGTAAGTTTCTGTTTAAAGACCATTAACATATATGTACACATATATGTATTATGATTTATTAATATTTTAAGTAACAGCCAACAGAATTATAACTCATGCCCAAAGGAAGGACATCTAACACATGCATTTTCTTCATAAAGGTACATCACTGTATTCTTTGTGTTTGGAAACCTTAGGGATCATTGTAAAGAGCGAAATCACCAACCAAAAAAAACACAAAATGCAAACAAGTAAACACAGTGACAACAAATAGATTTTTTAAAAGACACAGTATAGTAGGAGAATTACAATGTATATTATTTTATTTATGCGATTTCATATTTTTTGTTTTATTTTCATTTTTGTTTTTATTAACTTTTACATTTTTTATTTTAAAGATATGGGGTACAATTCAGGTTTAGGTATACAGATGGTCATTATGCAGGTACCCTTGTTGATGAGGTGTGCTCCCCTCCCCTGGCAGTTTCCCACTACTGTCAATCCCTTTCTTATAGCATTATGATAATTGTTCAAGGTCTGCTTATGAGTCAGATCATATGGTACTCTGTTCTTTGTTTCTGTGATAGATCACTGTGTATGATAGACTCTAAATCCACCTAAGTTGCTGCAAAATTCCTATGTTTTTTTTCTTTATGGCTGCCTAATATTCCATTGTGTATACATACCACATTTTCTTTATCCAGTCCAACTTCAATGGGCAGCATGGTTGGTTCCATGTTTTTGCTATTGTGAATAGAGCTGCAACAAACGTGTGTGCAGATATCTTTTTTGTAGAATGATTTGTGTTCCTCCGGGTATATGTATATCTGACAAAGGTCTAACCTCTAGGAGCTACAAGGAACTCAAACTTGCCAAAAGAAAAAAAAGCTCCATTAAAAAGTGGGCAAAAGACATGGATAGACACTTCTCAGAAGATACATGGGCAGCCAACAGACACATGAAAAAGTGCTCAGCCTCACTAATCATCAGAGAAATGCAAATCAAAACCACATTGAGATACCACGTAGTGCCAGTAAGAATGGCCATCATTAATAAAACAAACAACAGATGCTGGCGAGATTGTGGCGAAATTGGAACACTTCTACACTGCTGGTGGGAATGCAAACTAATTCAACCTCCTTGGATGATAGTATAGTGATTTCTGAAAGAACTAGAAATTGACCTTCCATGTGTTTTCTTATTTTAACCTGTCTCCTCCAAAGTCCATGCTTACTTTCATCTTGTTATGTTAAGCCTAATATAATATCTGATTCACAAAGCCTTTAAAAAAATATTTGTTGAGGAATGGATGGTATAAAAGAAAGTAGTATGAAGGTGTATATGACCAAGAGAATCCTTTATCATGTATCTGAACCTAGTATGCTCATCGTTCCATTATTGACTCATTCTCCACAAATTTACTAAGTATTCTGAGCCTAGGCATTATGCAAGCATCAAGAAATAAAGAAAATATAAGAAGTTCAAATCTCCTGTCCTCATGGAACTTATATTTTGTGAAGCAGGCGAAAAGTAGACAAATAATTCAGTTACAACTTGCTTCGTTGCCATGAAGAAAACAAATCAATGTGTGGTAAGCCAGTGCAATATATAGAACACTGACATTTTGACAACCTCCTTCATTGCTGCCACTGTTTCACAAAGTTCAGAAAAAATTACACACAAACACTTGCATTTATATTCAGTTAATTTTCACCACTTCATATGCAAAAAACAGTATACATGATATAAACAATGATTTTTCAAAAGTAATTGGATACAAAATAATCAGTATCTAAATAGTCATTTTTTCTAATGTTTTTACAACCATATTTTACCATGTTTAATGAAAAACAAATTTATAGAACACTTATTTTATGCCAGGAATTTTTATGGGCACAAAAGATGCAACAACAAAGGTGTAAAACCTAAAAATATACTTCAGGGAAAGGAAATGTTCTAAATAAATTCCAATCTTAGGGCATTTGATTTAAAGCAGTAAGAACATGATGTGTTAAAAAGTTAGCACTCTTTATCTTCAACATATTTGTGTAGTTTTTACTAATTAATCCTCATGATACTAATCCATAAGTAAAGCTTATGTATTAAACATGCATGTTCTTTTTAAAGAAATGACAATGCCTGTAAACAGTGTGTTCATTGCCAAAAAATCCATACAAGCATTTTTATTTTAAACTATGTAAAACTCAGAGTGCAATCTACTGTTGAAAGTTTACTTTTTCTCTGTTGCTTGGGATATATGGATTTTGACAGTGGAGTTTCAGAAACTGTTTAGCTATTTTTAAACCATGAGGTGCTCATTCTCATCTTAACATTTTAATATCTCTACCAGACTAGGTAGAAACCTGGATGAGATGGTGACTGAATGTATAACTTAGCAAGTTACCTAAAGCTCTGTGTATCTGTTCGTGCTATAGTCCATAGGTATAATTTCTTGCCGACTTACCTTAATACATTGTTAAAAGGATCACATAAAACAATCATGTCACCATTTGCTGAAAACAATGCACTAACTTTTACCTTGTCCTGCAGTGTTTAACATTCTAACAGTCCTGATACCTTTCTAGCTTCTCTTCCTTACCTCTTCCCCATGCTTCTTTCCCTTCTCATCTCACTTGACAACTTTTCATTTTTAAAACATACCAAACTCTTTCCCTGCCACATATACACTCTGGAATATTTTTTCTTTTCTTTTCATATGCTTGGCTCTTTCTATTTTTCAGATTGTTGCTTAAATTAGCAAACCATTAACTGAAAGAACAACCCTTCTTATTTGCTACCTCAAATGAAACCTACTCCATTCATTGTCTAATAGCATCCTACTCACTTTTTATAACAGTTATCTTAGTTTTTTATTTTTATTTTTAGACATTTCTTTACTTATTATTGTTTACTCTATGGCCAACTAGGCTTGAAGCTCCAGTGAAGGAAGGGGGATTTGTATTTCATTCACCACTATATCCCCAATACTAGCACAGGATAGACACATAATGGGTCTCAAACATTACTTAAATATTAGCTGACTGAATAAATATTTAGAATCTTTGTGACCTTTTTTGATTTTTCTAATTCCAATCCTCTTTTTCTCCCTAGCTTAGCACAGCCTTTCTTTATTTCTCCAATAGTTTTAAATAACATATTATTTCAATAATAAACTTACTAAATTTAAAGAAAAATTATAGAACGAGTAAAAAATAAAGGGTAATGAAGGTAATGAATTTTCTTCTCACTTCTTTTACAATTTCTGAAGACTGTTGTGAGTTGATAGAACAATATAGTTGTTCCAGAACAGTGACATTTTATTCATTATCCAAACACAATATCTGTCCAATGAGCTCATTAACGTGATAGAAATTACTTGTATTTGAGTCACTTATTTTTCTTTTTTAAATCTGAAATCTAAAGATTTTGGGGGGGAAGAGAAAAGAGATAAAACATCAGCCTTCCAAAATTGTACTGTTCTTCTATCCAGGTATTTATTCAGGGAGAAATCTTAAGGAAAATCTATTAACAATTAGAAGAACAAGACCCTTTCAGAAAAATTAATTTACCTTCTCCTGCTTCTCTCCACTATTAGAGGCATAATTGAGTTAGACACATGTGGCATGCCAACCTCATTAAACCTGAGAGCCCATAATGTGCAGGATCACAGATCTCAATGACTTCTTTTATGCTTCCTTATGCTGCATATTTGGATGCCACAAAGTCCTGCCTATGGTGGGATGTGATTCTTGAAGGAGACTTGGAGGCCATCTGTTTATTTTGGCATGAGATTCACTTATGATATTTGAAGACTTAGTAGCTGTGAGTTTTTAGTTTTCTTTTCACTAATTAAAAATAAAGTAAGCCTGACTTTCTATTTGTCTCACTTACATAGCCATTGTTCCCATTTGTAAAACAGAAGGTATGGGTAAATCTGAATATAATAGTTTAGAAGCTCTAACTAAGCTCTTTGTGGATAATTGTGTCTCAAACACTGTTGATAGAGGTTTTCAATATCAATATGAGAGTTGCAAAGCCCTGTTGGAGATGAGAACAGGGACTGCTGCTGGGAAAACATGTCCAGGCTGCTCAAACCCAGCTCATGAAGCCAAATCAAATTAGAGATGGGGAAGTAGCCTGCGTCAGCTTCCAATGGAAAGTGACAGTGACTGAACAAGATAAGCAGGGAACTCAGAATTCATTGGCCAATTAGAAGTCAAAAACACAGGTTTTGTGTGAGGATATGATTTTGCTATGATAATAAGTGTCTGACTACTTCAGATTCTGAGATAATGTCTTCAGCTCCAGACAGATTTTTTCATATTTCAGACAATTTTTTAAACCTCAAGTTCCCCTTTCTATTGGTGCAACCCAATTGACTATGAGTCAGTGTTTTGAGTTCTAATTCCAATATTGACTTCAGAGTTCTCCTTTGTACCAGTTGCCAGCACATAGGATTTTGTGGGATTTTGATATGGAGATTGCATTACTAAAATATATTGAAGGGATTCCTATAATAGTAGCAGTCCTACTGTAGCCCTCAGCTTCTTCAATAAAACAACAAATAATGATTTGTAGGATTTGCCTTTTTCTCTATTGTAACTTCTCACAATATGGCCAATTTTGTTACCAAAAATTAAAGTTCCTGAATTTTTCACATTGGTATTCTTTAATCTATTCAAACAAGCTCCAGCACACCACTGCTGGTCATATAAAGCTTATAGAAGAGGAAGGGAAAAGACTACTCCAGATTCTGAGATGATGTCTTCTCTCTTGTGCACTGGACTTGAGTTTGTCTTTTTTTTTGTTAAGGAATTAATCCTTACATATATCCTCTTTTTCTTCTGCTGCATTGGTTCTTATCTCACTGCCAATTCATTCCCAGCAACTAGTAAACATGTGACAGCATCATACATTTTTAATAAAAAGTCATACTTTGACCACCACATTTAGCTGTAATTCAAATTAAATTTCCAGCAAAATTTTGTAAAAGAATCATCTTTTATTGCTATCTCCACTGCTTCTCACATTCCACTGAAATTCCATTCTTTGCTGTCAATAACCTCCACATTGTCAAATCAAATATTCTCATTTTTATTTTTGTCTTACTTAATATTTTAGCAACTTTCAACATGGTTTTTCTTCTGGAAATTGTTTCTTTCCTTAGTTTCATTGACACGAAACTACATTGGTTTTTCTTTTTGGCCTCTCCTTCTTAACCCCCAAATTCCAAACATTGGAGCATTCCAACACATTATCCTTGATCTTCTGTCCTTTTTGTGTCTGCACACTCAGCATTGGTGATTTCATTCAGTACGATCAAAGTACTGATAAGTCCCCAAATTCAACCTCAAGTCTTGCCCTCTCCTCAGAACTTTAGAATTGTATATCCAAATGTCTACTGGAAATATGCAGACATTTTGATATACATAGGCATTATGTATATTTCCAGTAGACATCTGGATGTCTAATAAACATTTCAAATTTAACATGACCTGAACAAAATTTTTGGTCTATATTATGTGCTGACAAACTATAGCTGTGAGTCAAATTTGACTCTCATATAATTTTGTTAAATAAAATGCTATTGGACCACAACCACAATATTTGTTTACATTTGTCTTTAGCTAATTTCACATTGCAACAGAGACTCATTTGGTATACAAATAAGAAAATATTTACTATCTGGCCCTTTACAGAAAATTTGCCAATAGCTGACCTATAAGCAAAAGTTGATAATACTGCCTTCTGTCTCATTTCTTAATCTAAATTTCTTATCATTATCCTTTAATTCTCTCTTTTCCTTACCTACTACATCCAATGCATCAGCAGTTCCTGTGGGCCTTATTTTTAGAATAAATCCCAAATCTAGCTTTAAAAACTCCAAATACTCAGTGATCCATCACAGAAACAAAGAACTGTGTACCACATGTTCTCTCACTCATAAGTGGATTCTGAACATTTATCAAAATACTACAAGAAAGGGCTTCGGTAATAGCAAGACACTGCTGGGGCAGGGGGTAACATAACATCAACAAGGGTACCTGATCCCAAGCCCTACTTCACCTGTGTGATGACAGCTTCCATACCTATTCCTGAATTGTACTCCACATCTTTAAATTAAAAATATATATATCTATCTCCGCTGAAACCACAATGGTATGTTGCCTGAAGCACTGAAATAACTTTCTAGTGGTTTCTTTGCTACATTTTTTTCACACTTTTACAATTTTTGTAGTCTTCTTATGTTACAGCAAAGTTATCTTAATCATTTATCAAGTAGTCTTTCTCCTGCTTAACGCCTTCTGATGAGTGCATTTCTCATAGAATTTTCTCACCTCTTTTCCTTCTCTTACAAAATCCTACATGATTTGGATTCTTCCTCTTCCTTCTTGTTCTCTTCTCCCTCTTTGCCCACTGTACTCCAGTCTCACTGGGTTTTTTGTTACTCCAACATGCTAATTTTCTAATTCTAGGACTTTGAGTTAGTTGGTTCCTTTGTCTGGAATTTTCTCATGAACACTTCCCCTGAATGTTCCCTTTTCATCAAGTGTTAATTCAAATATCACTTCTTACAAGAAGTTTTTTCATAATCATTCATCCTAAAGGAGTTATCCAAGCCCATGATATCATATCATCACTTACCTAGTTTTAATTTTATTCAAAGCATTTTAACTATAAAATCATTATTCTGCTTATTTATTCATGTATTTATTTGTTTGCTCTGATCTGTCTGTCTCTTTAAAAAAGAATCGAAATTCTCCCAGAATAGAATCTTTTTCTGTCTTGTTCATTAAAGCATCCTGGTACGTAGAACAATGCTCAACAGCATGGGATGAATGGATGAATATTCAGCTTCAGTATTCCAGAGAGGTTTCCCAAGGCTGTCTTATAGAAAGTAGGCCACGCTGGCTACCTCAGACTGAATATGAAGGCAAAATGTGGAGCAATGTAGTGTATTAATTTAAGTAATTTATGATTCCATATTAAAAATTAATTTGTTTTTATTACATTTTAAAAATTATTAATAAACATAACATTAGTTATAAATTCTTACATTTGCTACCTTTATGTACTAAAACCAAAGCAATTTAAGCAAATTAAGAAAATTAAAATGTTTACTTATGGCATTATTGTGTTAATTTCCACCCTTTTATGTTCTTTGAGGGCAGGATCCATGTATAAATTTGCTCACTAATGCATCATCTGTGCTTGACAACAGTGTCCGGCACATAAATGGAATTCTACAAATATTTGTGGTCCATTAGTGCTGGAGAGTAAATAAAGGCATGGCCCCTGCAGTCAAGGCACATGTGTCCAGTAGGATAGACTTAAAGACACAAAACACCTGGCCATTCATGGGTAGTTGGTCTGAAAGTTCTCAGACCAACTCTGAGCTACAGTGTCAATAGTGGACATTT
Organism: Cephalopachus bancanus; assembly: GCA_027257055.1. Classification (NCBI taxonomy): domain Eukaryota; kingdom Metazoa; phylum Chordata; class Mammalia; order Primates; family Tarsiidae; genus Cephalopachus; species Cephalopachus bancanus. The sequence continues at coordinate 1,867,026 of JAPVLO010000298.1, read as the reverse complement.
ACTGGCACTAACTATGCCATATTTCTAAAGAAATTAAAATACCCAACCCTTAAAACAAGCTTAGAAAATATACATATGATTTTGTTTTTGCTGTTATTAGATGAAGGTATAGAGGAAATGTAAGGTTGCCTGGTCAGAGCTAATAAATAGCAGAGCTAGGACTTAAAGCCAGTCAGTATATGTATACAGAACTGAATTCCAATGATTTCCATCAAATCAAAAAGTGAATGATCCTTTGTCTTTGACAGTGACCAGAATCTCAGAATTACAAGTTAAATCTCACTACAGAAGATGAGATTTGCCTACCAAGGTTGCATTTTTACAAGGAGAATCTATTCCTGCTACTTGATATAGTAATTATAGACAGTTACTTTTGTCTGAATTGAAGGTAAAAGAAACTTTAGAAATACTCTTGATACCCCTTTATTTCCAACTGAGGAATTCAAAGTTCTAGGGAGATTTAAGTCACATGGCTAGGTAACAGTAACACTAGGAGGAGGAACTAGAGTCCTTTTCCTTTGCATCACGTATTCTCTCACATTCTGTTTGCACTTAATGCCAGGGAGGAAAATTTCTGCATGCTCTGAGTAAAAAAGTAAAAACAGATATCACAAATATGTGTGTGTGTGTGTGTGTGTGTGTGTGTGTGTGTGTGTCTGTGTGTGTCTGTGTGTGTGTGTATACATACATATACATATATGCTGCCCTACTTTCCTTTACTTTTAGAATCATTGACAGAATGTGTCAGTCTGCTCATCAGATGTTGAAAATATAATCCTTCTGTATCTTTCATATGATCCAGAATGCTTTTTATTTATTCATGCATACTCACCTTTCCATTTCTTTACTTATTCATCAAGCATCGCTTGTATGCCAATTATGTGCAGTGCACTGTACTCAATAAAGGGGGAAAGAAAGAATAGTTGAATGTGATTTTATGCAAATTGATTCTAACCTCTATTTATGTTTTATTTTGTTACTTGCCTAAAGTCCTTTCAAAGGTAGACGGGTTGTAATTCCTAAATGAAGTAGATATGAGAAACCAAACATATCCTATAGCGTCAATGTGGCAATTTGCTGCTGACTATAACATCTAGTATCTTAAAGTTGCTTTGTTTCTGCTTCCATCAATATTACTAGCTAATAATACTGAGTGTTTAATATGTGTGAGGCACTCTGTTAAACATTCCATGTACATGAAGTAATTTAACCTTCTAAACAAATATTTCCACAAAGAAATATTTTATTATTTACGTTTATAGTTTAAGGTCACACTCTTTAGTATGTGGTAGAAGATCTAAACCGTCTTCTTCCAGAGAGTGTGTTCAAGTATTTCATCAATTGTAAATTGTTAGCTTATATAGAAAATATTCCAGAACTTCAGTTGAGGAATGTTCAAGAGTCTGGGTTATCCCACACTGAAACTAGAACACACTGCCCTTCATTTTCTCTAACAAACACACCTCACTTTCCCTTTGTATGATTTCTCACAGAATTCTTCCCCATTAGTAATAGAATCATGATTTCATTTAATCCAAATACTAATAAATAATGATGACAAATTTCGATATCGTAGATGGAACCTATAAATTATAAAAGATTTTTCCTCTTGAACATTGTCCTCTTTCAGAAAATGCTGTGCAAAGTTGTACTCATTTGGGTTCTGTATCATTTTTCAGAGTCCTGCTTTGTAAGGGCATTAACAGTTCGAAAAATGGTATGAGTAAAAATGTCTGTTCTCCTGAGCTTGGCAGAAGGTTGGAGAAGGTATGAATATCAGTCTACTTCCCTGATTTATTCTGAGCACTCACACAATGGAGGCCCAAATAAATTATAAAGTGGTTGGTTCCAATGCTGTTATTAAATTCCTTGTGGGCTGCAAGCATTGATCATTGGATACCCTTAGGTTTGTGTTTCATTCAAATGGTGGAAAGATGTATACTTATACTGTATATCATTTCAACTTCCTGAGTGAGACTTGAAACAAGCAAATTCTATTATAGCTAATAGGCATAATCTTTGAGGTGAATTGGATCTGCACTGTGCGTCAAATACTAGGTGAATTGCCCTATATTTTTAAAGTCAAAAATTTAAACTGTGCTGTATGTGTATCAGCAGACTAGCACTGTCAGATACGTATGCATTTCTCAGTGTTAATCAGTTGGATTGTGAAAGATAAGTGATTATGTACAAACACTAGATAAACGTGACTGCATTTGGACTTTCTAAAAGAATCAAGGGCAACGTATGCTCAGAAATACCCTACCTATTTGGAATAGAACACACTTTGGAGTTTATGGTAAAAATTATAGATTTCTTATAAGGAAACATAGAAATAACAGGAGTTTGGCTTATGATAAAGATATCTTCCCTCAGCAACACCAAATGCTTTCTAAATAATTGTTATACTTATATACAGTATTCATATAATATGTAAGAAACAGTATGATGCCATTTAGTTACATTGTGCATTTAATATGAACTCCAAAATTAAACACCTCTAAGCTCCACAATCTCTCCACCTACTGGTTCAGGAGTCAGAAATGAGACTCACGTGGAATTCTTGACCTCATTTACATTCTTGTGTTGCATAACTTTTGGACCTCAGTTCCTTATTTGCATAGATGTTTAGTGTCTAGTAATCAATCAACTTGTTATATATACTATAATGGCCATGTAATTAGCATCTTCTTTGCATTATTTCTGATTCCCTACAGAGCTCACAAATACTTTGTTCATTTTCAACATGAGACATATGACTCTGGGAGCACTGTAGGGCAAGTTGAAAAATAACTATTAATTCTGGCTCCTAGATTTATTGTTTCTGTTTCAGGAAAAAGAAACTTAATTCCCTATTAGTTGTAGAGGTATTCACTTGTTTTTCAAAACTCTTTGAAATTAGAAAGATGGTTAATTTTTCACTAAATCTTACCTTATTTTTTTTTTTCCTGGAGGGAAAATAGTATAGATTTGGAATCCGTAATATTTAATTTATGACTTTATATAGGTGTAGAATTAAATGCCACCATTCATTATTATTTATATTTATTTTATTTTAGAGCAATGTTTTCTTAAATACCTCAGTCACCTTCAGATAAGGTACTTTTTAAGGAATGCACATTAATTTCTTAAAAATGAGTGCTATCAATTGGTAACTGCCTTATGGGCATCACTGAAACATCTAATGTGTTTGCAAAGATTGATTTAGATGAAGCATGAATACTCCTATCAAATACTAATACTGACTAATTATTCCTTGCTGAGGAATTCTACATTTACCATTTCATACCCTTGTTCCCTTATTCCTAGAGATATTGCCATAGATGGTAAAATAAGTAAAATCAGAATTTGTATCTACTTTCAAATTCCATCATCTATCATCTAAAGTGCACTTGTTTTATTGTCTCTTATTTTGCTATAGAATTATCAATGCTGGTGTGAATGAATAAAATATGTCATTTGTATCTGAAATAGCAATATGAAATCTTAGAGGAATGAAGAGTTGCTGAAAAGATAATTGGACTGAGTGAACTATCTTAATTTATCATATTAATAAATTTGTTTCTGGGCTTTCAATCTCTATCCATATATGAAGGGGGACCAAAACAACAGCAACAACAACAGAATTATCTTTTGAAGTACAGGCCCCTTGTAGTGCAGGCTTCTCCAGCTAGGTAAGTATTTTAGGAACCCATGGGCATCAGTTAGCATTGTTGTGAGAGACTGCATTTGGCCTCAGTGAATGTGTGTGTGTGTGTGTGTGTGTGTGTGTGTGTGTGTGTGTGTGTGTGTGTGAGAGAGAGAGAGAGAGAGAGAGAAACAGGTGTTTGGTTCTTCTACCATGACTACGTACCTGCCCATATCGTACTGAGTGTTCAGCAATATTTGACCAAAGTAGCATGACCTCCATGCCCCACCCTACCTATTCACCTAATCTCATCCCAAGTGACTTTTGTTTGTTTGTTTGTTTGTTTCCCCAGATGAAAAATGTCCTCAAAGGGAAACATTTTGCCAGTGTGGAAGAAGTGAAACAAAAAACAGCAGAAGCACTAAAAGGCATCAAAATTGACAAGTTCAAAAACTGTTTTGAGTCATGGAAACAGCATCTTGATGGGTATGTTGAATCAAGCATAAAATACTTTGAAGGTGACTGAAATGTAGAAGTGTAAGAATGAATACATAATTTTTTATAAATAAATTCTGTTTTTTTCCCTTGAATTCCCCTACTTACACTGACTTCAACTATGATGTCATAATGACACCTCTACATGAGAAATTATAACTTCCTTCAAAAGAATAAGTTTTTATATGACTCTCATTTATGACTAAAGGAAGAATGAAACTATACATTTATAGTGACTGAAATAATCCAAAAAAAAATAAGTTTAAGAACATTTTCCATGCTATATAATTAACTCTAAGTGATATGTGCTCAGGAAATGGAGCCCACATGTTGTAGGCAGAATTCCAAAGATGTCCCTCAAAGATTCCTGTTCTCTGGTTATTCAAGCAAACACTAAGGTAGATGTTTGTGTGAAGAAAGATTGCAGATGGAATTAAGATTACTTATCAGCCGAGCTTTATTTAGAGAGATTATTTTGCATTGCCCACGTGGATCGAATGTCATCACATGAGTCCTTAAAAGCAGAGGGCCAAGACAGAAGATTTAGGCAGAAGACATGCACTGGAGACATAAGGCAGAATGAGAAAAGTTAGATAATTTGAAGACTCATCATGCCAAGGCCTGAAAATACGGCCTCTTGGATCCAGCACTGAAAATAGCAGTCTCACTCATTTGACTGCAAGGCACTAATAGACTCAACCAAGTACTTTGAGATAATTAATTTATATTTTAAGTCACTAACTTTGTGGTAATTCTTTACCACAGTAAAGGGAAAATAATATATCATATTTACCTCTACAAGAGATGCTTAAATAGGTAAACCTTATTTTTAAGTTATTCTTTGAAGAAGGTATACCACTTTGCCTTATGAACATAGTCTGCCTTTTGAGGGAAGTGCCAGGCCATGAGCCTGATCATGGAAATGATAAGAATTTTGTTATCAAAATACCAGGACTTTGATCAGGTCCTATTGCTCTCTGCACAGAAAGCCAACCGCTGAGACAGTTATTGCCAGAAACAAAGGCTTTTAATGGGGTGATATCAGCCAAGGATAAGAGGAGATCAGTCTCAAATCCATTTCTCTGGCTGTTGAAATTGGAGTGGGGGAAGGAATGTAAAACAGAAATTAGGGAGGGGTAAGGAAACAATCACGCTGAGTAAATGGTCTGGGGTCTCATTTCTGGATGCAACATCCAAGTAAGTTTCAGGTCTTTGCCTGAGGATGGGTCCCCTGAGAAAGGAACTCAGAGAAGGCAAATATAAGTTTTTGGTTTTAGGACCAGGAGGGTCAATTTCTGTGTTTGTTTAACACACACACACACACACACACACACACACACACACACACACACACACACACCAGTTCTTTGGGAAATTGGGTCAGTTTTAAATTTAAGGAGAGCCGGGCTCGGTGGCTCAGCCTGTAATCCCGCGCCTTTGGGAGGCCGAGGTGAGTGGATTGCCTGAGCCCAAGGGTGCGAGACCTGCCTGGGCAGGCGAGACCACATCTCTACAATAAATGAAAAAAATTAGTCGGGCATGGTACGCGCGCCTGTAGTTCCAGCTACTCGGAAGGCTGAGGCGGAAGAATCGTGGGAGCCCAGGAGGTCGAGGCTGCGGTGGCCGGGGACGGCCACTGCACTCCAGTCTGGGCGACAGAGTGAGACTCTAACTCAAAAAAAAAAAAAAAATAGATAAATTTAAGGAGATTCCATGTAGTCATTTTTTCTTTCACAGTAGAGATCAATTCTTTTCAGTACTTTTGATGCCCATATTATAACCAGATTGACTTTTTTGAATTTACATCTCATAATATCAAGATATCACTTCTCCATTGTTCCCCTTGCTTAAACCTTTTCAATGCCTTCCTTTTTTTCTTAGGAAAACTGGGCTTTTTTTAAAAGTCCCTGTCTGGATTAGCTTCTACCTGTCTCCAGTCTTATATTTCAAAGCATGGGATGTTCTTTTTATCTACACCTCTTTACCTATTGATATCTAGAATCATTATAATATAATGATTAATAGGGTGTGCTCTGGGGTTATACTGTGCTAATTTCACATCCTGGACTTACCACTTTCTAGCTCTACGATCTCAGGCAAGATACTTCAGTTCTCTGTGCCTCAATTTCTTTATAATTTAATGCACAGAATAACATTACCTATTTTAGAGAATTGTCATATACAGAATTTACTTCTTTGTGTCCCTTCCATTTTCTGTGTACTGTATTTTTTTCTGACACATTTGATGAATATTTGTCTCTGTAAATGTTTATAATCCCATGGCATAATCAGGAAATGCAGTTATAATTTTAATATTATTCTTTTCATAGGGATAAGTAACAGCATAAGGGCTTGTAGCTGCAATCGTAAGCGAGTTATAGTCATTTTTTTCATTCTTTCAAAAAACATTATATGCCTACTGAAATTCAGAATCCAAGGATACACATATAAATAAAACATACTTATCTATCCTATTGCTAATTATACATTTGATTGGATATAGCATCATATGTAGTAAATTTGGCCAAATTGCCATTTATTGATAAGCTAGTCATTGGAAATATTTCAACTAGCAGAGTTAGGTGACAATAACTGGAATTTAAGCAAACCTTTGCATTAGAAGAGTGTTTTGTTTTATTTTAACAAAATTTGTTTTACTGAGTACTTATTATAAATGACGCACATTAAAGAATTATAAGACATGCACATAATGAACCTAGGTCATTGCCTGGCATACAATGAGTGCATACTTTTTTTCAAAAAATATTTCTTGAGTACCTACAAAGTGCTATCATTTTCTGAGAAACAAGGACAAATGAGAAATGTAATATGATTCTTTTCTAATTGAAGGAAAAGATGTTGAACAAACAAAAAGTGCAAGTTTAATAGCAACCAGGATGGTTCAAGCAAGTGAAGAGGTTGAGTTACTTTTGCAAGTCATCAGGGAAGATTTAAAGTAGTGGACAATTAATTTATCCTCCAGGGTGCAAAGGTTTATTATAAAAACAAAAAATTTGCCTGTAGCTGTGTCCTTAGTGCAGTGACTTGTCATTTTTCTACAAAACAAACAAAAAAACAGAAACAAAACAAAACAAAACACCTCTCTGCAATTCATTTTAGGTCTTCTTTCTCCAATGTAATTATGTCAGAAAACTAGACAATAATTTGTTGCAGTAATAAATATATCTAATTGATCAATGAATTAATTAATATTGTAAATACTTATGCTACTTTTTTCTCATGTCTACTAAAGAGGACAATTAAAAATATTTTCCTGGGCAGTGGTAATATCACATATACACACAGAAAATACAATATGTACTTTTTCATTCTATTTTCTTTTACATTAATTGCCTATTTAGTTTAAAACTCTAGCTAATTTTCACAAGACAGAATTTTGCAAGTGTTGTTTTATGTGTTTAATTATATCCATTAATTACTGTATTTGCATGATTTAACAGTCCAAAGACTACAAAAAAAATGATTACTGTAAAAGCTTGAAGTCGCTGACTACTTCTGAGGCAAAATGGGAAAAGATTTAACCTGAAGTATGATTGATTTTTTTAGTGATGTCTTTCTGTCATAAACCCAAGATATTTGAGAAAGACATGCTATAATTTTTCCACAGCATAGTGTACTGCCAAATATCAACATTTTAAAAGCTTGAAGATATTAAAAGTAGAATGGTGTATCAACAGTAAAACCACAAATGTCCTACAATTTTTATTTTAAATACAGTAACTTTCAAAGGTCCTAGCGGTCAATGGGATTTCAGAATTATTTTATACAGCAGTTCAGACAAATGGAGAAAGCATTGTTTAAATCACAGGGACATGATGTTTATGCAGAAACATTCTTCTAGAAGTTTTAACTGTAGTGAGCATTCTAATGAAGGCTGTGCAAATATTAAACAGCCACTACAATTATGCTTCTGTTTTCTTTTCAATATTGAATGTTTACATTCTTAAAGCATCTCTGATCGATAGCTTTTATTGACTTTTTTCTCCTTTCTCAGCAATTTCTCTACTTGTTTTGCTTTGTTCATTTCTTCCTATAGCGTTTTATTTATTTATTTCATGTTAATGTGGGAGAAAAGGTTGCCCTCTTTTTATTAACAGATTGAATTATCAGCAGGCACTGAGGCTTAGTGCCAAGCAAGAAAGACACAGACAAGTTTAATTTTTCCACTACCGCTTTCAACCTTGAATATAGACTTCTGGGTAGTGTCACACTAGAGTCTTGCTGAATATTTGCTGAGGACTCTTTTTATGCTTGTCTCAGCATTGGTTTAAAACAAGATCAGTGCTAAAAAGAGCCAAGCTGCTCTTACAAAGGTCTTCCTTCATTCGCCCTTTCTCTCCCAGACTTTCTAGCAACTCTGGCTTTCATGTATACTGAGCTGTGACTTGACTCTTTGCACTTTATATGTGTAAGGACTTGGCAATTTTAACGTTTTTAACACGACACGTGAACTCACTGTGACCGATTCAAGCCCATAATTCCGATACCCAAGTCTTCAAACCTGGTCTCTTGTGTAATCTTATCAAAGAAAGAAAGAATACCATTATCCACGGCTTTGCACAAGTCAGAAACTCAGGAATCATTTTTGACATCTCCCTCCCCTTCTCTTTTACAGTGCCGTTCAACAAAAAATTCTGTTCATATTCATTCCTAAATATCTCACATGATTACCCACTTATCTCTACCCCAGGGCCATCACCACTACTTAAGACTAAGTGTTCAGCGTCTCTTTTCTGGATTGATGAGCTTCCTAAGTGGTTAATCCAGAGACACTTTTGTTCTTCTATAAGTGGTTATCACACTGCATTTATCTAAATAAACATGGAATGATATCACATGTTCCATGCCATACATAAAACATTTCAGTGGATTCTCATTACAATGTGACTTATTAGACCTATGTGCCTATGCCACTTGCTTGGTTTCTCAGTCAGACCATATCTCGTCTATTAGAAGACCTTAACACATGCTCTTCCTTCTACCTAGAACACTCTTTCATTCATTCATACCCTCAGGCTCTCTCTCCCTCTTTCTCTCTCTCTCTCTTTTGTAAAGTTAATTCTTATTATGCATTTTTTTTTTTAGATTCCAGTTCAATGCTTTCTGCCCTAATAAAGTTTTCTTGACTTCTCTTACTAAACAAATTTATCTTCTTCAAAACACTTATCACATTTAAAATTTTACATTTATTACTAGGATTTAGTAGATTCCAAGCCGAAATTTCTATGGATGGAGGTACCATATTTGTTTTTGCTTAATATCTGATCTATGGCATCTAACTTATTGCCTGACACATACTATGTATTCAATAAATATTTGTTTTGTTTATTTAATTTTGTTTTAGAGACAGAGTCTTGCTCTGTTGCCCAGACTGAAATACAATGGTATGATCATAGCTCACTGCAGCCTTGAAATCGGAGGCTCAAGCAATCCTTCCAAATGGGTCTCCTAAGTAGCTAAGACTACAGAGACTTGACATCGTGCCCTGCTGATTTAAAAAAAAAAAATTTAGAGACAGAATCTCACTATCTTGTCCAGGCTGATCATGAACTCCTGGTCTTAAGTGAACCTCCTGCCTTGACCTCCCAAAATGCTGGAATTACAGGCATGAACCACCATGCCCAGCCCAGTATTTATGGAATAAATAAATGAACTTCCTCCAGTTCATGTAAAAGAAAGTACAACTTGTTTTCTACCTCATGTTTGTTCAGACATTTCTAAAGAAACATCATATTTCCACACTCTGACTTGGACCTTCTTACTTCAGAAATAACATCCTTCATTTATTCAACCACCGACATGTTAAATGTTTTTTTCACTCTGGTTAACTTTCCTAGCGTATGCAAAATATATACAGTTCTGAAAATGATATGCCCAGAAATGAACCCAATACTTTCTTTTTTTCTTTTTCTCTTTACATGTCACTCAAGTCCATGTTCATGCTATTATTTAGATGCTAGAAGTTTAGCTAATAATAGAGCAATCATGGAAATATTTTTATTAATTATAAGGCTAGGTGCCTTAATCTGTTTTACCAGGGAACTGATTCAATTTTTCTGACATATTCTGTTTTAGTTTACAATGCAATAGTTCTAGCTTATCTGCTTGACTCAATTAAACCTATAATGAACTCAGAATCATGAGCTCCATAACAAAATAGCTCATTATTTAGATCTTTATTTTGACTTATTTTTTGTTTTGGAGATGAGGAAAGGAAGTTCTGAGAAACCAAAAATATTTGCCTGAAAGTCCAGAAAAGATCAATGTCAGAGATGAAACACAGCTTTCCTGATTTTTAGGCCAGAATTTAAAATATATATATAGCAAAGGTGACTTATGATTAGAATAAACTTTGGGAGCATTAAAAAATATCTCAAAGTAACTCTTTTAATCTTGTACTGTATGGAACTACTATACAACTTGTAACTCATTAAGTTATTAAAATAATAGTAGTAAAATCTAAGAAACAAAAGTCATTTTATTCAATTGTTACATCAATATGGAGCATTTCTAAATTTAAAAACTTTTAAGTTATAGCCAACTATGAACATTTTGAAAACCTATGCTTATACTTTAAACTGGGACCCCTCCATATTGGTGCCTCTTTTAAATTCTTTTTTTATAATTTATTTTTTATTACACGAAGGATTCAACCCCCCCTTTCCATTTCTAAGCCTCGTAGCCGCCGACTGTGAGAATGTATGCCACACCACCCATATGTTCGTCTCCAGATGGCTAGCCTGCTTCTCTCAGCTCCCCACCTGCCTGGGCCAGAGGCATGCTGTGCTCAGAACCCTGTGTATAACATGGGAAATGCTGGTGCCTGCTGTCATCCATACCCTTGCATGTCCACAGTTTCACTAAAGTACAATCACGGAACAAAAGGAGAGGCGTGGCTAGAAGGAAGCAAAAAGAGAGTTAAAGAAGAGAAGGGGGATGGAGGGAAGAGAATAAGAAAAAATGGCGAGAAGGATGTGAGGAGGAAAAGATTATGATTCAATAAGAAAAGTATAAATATTTGATGAGAGTTCATCATTATTTGATTTCTTTAAGAAAATTAATATTGCACACTCAAAAATCAAATAAATATGCCTTGAATAGAGTTACATGAAGACAAACACAAATTATTTATTGGTCTGACATTAGAACCGATGCCGTGTTGAACTGGCCATGGAAGTGGATGATGACAGATGAAAAGTTGCAAGTGGTTATTTGTATATTATTTTCTAGGCAGACACTCCGTGGATTTGTGAGAGGTGTTTTACATCTAATATTATTAAGCAATAACATCCAAGATACACACACACACACACACACACACACACACACACACACACACACACACACACTCTCTGCTGATTCATATGGGCATCATAGGCATAAGTTGAAACTCAACCAAAGAAACTGAGATAAAGGAGGAACACCAAATAAAGCCACAAAGTGGATTTTTCTTCTTTCAAACTTTTCTTTCCTGTCCTCAGCCTCGTGTATCTCCAAGTATTACTCTCAGATAATCCACATCAGAATCACCTTAGGTGGCTGAGGAGACTCATAAAATAAATAATTAACCAACCAACAAGGATCTATTGAGTAATATCTTCATACCAGGCAGTTAATTTATTCATTGAACAAGTATTTATTGAGAATCAGCTATAGGTCATATAATAAGTTCTGCACTGGGATAGATTAATGTAAAAAACATAATTCTGGCTCTTTTTAAAAATTAAACCTTATTATTTGTACCTACTATGATCTAAGCACTGTTTTAAACTCTGGGATTAGAGCATTACAGAAAAAAAGAAAAAGAAAAGAAAGCATGAAGAATATTTCTCAGCATGCATAGGTTACATTCTTGTTGAAAACCATAATAAACAAATAAATAAGAAATTTATACATTATACAAAAAATGTGCTGGAGAGAAAATAGGGCAGAGAAGGGAGTATCCGAAGCAAGATGTGTTCAATTTTTAAATAAGGTAGTCAGAAAAGGATTTTCCAAGATAGTTAAACTTAAGAAAAAACTTTAAGAAAGTGAGGGAGTGAACCATGCAGCTATCTGGCAACACCTGGAAGAAAAAGTAGCCAGTGGAAAAAAAAGCCCTGTTTCAGGGTAGTGCCTGTGACTCAAGGGTGAATGAAACGAAAGAAAGTGGTAGCTGATGAGACCAGAGAGTGGCAGGGTACCAGATTTTGTGGTGTCTTGGAGGCCATTATAAAGGCTTTTTAAAATAACCTGTCCAGTCCATTTAGTATTATTATAAAGGAATACCTGAGACTGGATAAATTTTATATTCTTTATTTTATTATAAAGATATGGGGTACAGGTCAGGATTAGGTACATAATTAGCTTGCATCCAGGTAAAGTTTGTTTTGTTTTTCTTTATTTTATTGAAGTCTGGATAATTTTTAAAGAAAAGAGGTTTATTTGGCTCATGGTTCTATAAGCTATAGAAGAAGCATGGTGCCAGCATTTGCTTCTGGTGAGAGTTTCAGGCTGCTTCCATTCATGTTAGAAGGAGAAGAGAGCCGGCATGTAGAGAGATCTCATGGTGATAGAGGAAGAAGAGTGAGTGGAAGGGAAGATGCTAGGTTTTTTTTTTTAACAACCAGCTCTTGTGAGACTAAGAGAGAGAACTTACTCCAAAGGGCGGAAATTAATCTATCCATGAGGAATACAAACCCGTGACCCGAACACCTCCCATTAGGCCCCACCTCCAACATTGGGGATCAAATTTCAATAGAAGGTGTGGAGGAAAAAAATACCAAAACCATAGAGTAACCTTTCTTCCAGAGTCGCTTTTTCTCAGAGTAAAATCCATGTGGAAAAGAGGTTGAAAATAAGTAAATCGGAAGAAAGGAAACCAGGTAGGAAACATTTCCAGTAATCTGGGTGAGAGATAATGATGAATTAGACCATGATGGAAATGATGGAGTTGGGGAAATGTGGATACATTCCAGATGTATTTTGAAGGTTGAATTCATGGGATTTTTCTCATCAATCAGATCTGAAATGAGACAGCAAGAGATAATCAAGATAAATTCAAGTCTGGCTGGGCACAGTGACTCATGCCTATAATCTTAACAATTTAGGAGGCTGAAGCAGGAGGATTGCTTGATCCCAGGAGTTTAAGATCAGCCTAGACAACATGGCAAGACCTTGTCTCTTAAAAAAAAAAAAATACTGGATGTGGTGGCACACTCCTGTAGTCTCAGCTACTTGAAGAGGAAGGATCACCTGAGCCCAGAAGGTCAAGGCTGAAGTCAACCCTGAGCATGCCACTATACTCTAGCCAGAGGCAATGCAACAGAGCAAGACCCTGACTCAAAAAAAAAAAAAAAAGTTAGCTCAAATCTATTTGGCCTGAATAATTGGATAATTGGAAGAATGCACTTGCCATTAACTGACATGAAAGTGCCTGATAGAGCAGCTTTTCAGAGGGGAGTGTTAATTATTGGCTCTATTTCAATATGTTGATTTTGAGATCCTAGTGAAAATTTCCATTAGTCTGAGATTGAGAGGAAAAGTCTGGGGCAGAATTGCTATAAATAATACTTAAATTGGATTGGATGAGATCCCAACAGTACTGAGTGTAATATCAAGAAATGAGGAAATACAAAGATTGTGCAATATGGCACTCATATTAAGAGGTCAAAATGCTGAGAAAGATTCAGCAAAGGAGACCAAGAAAGAGCAGTCATTCACTGAGAAATAAAAAATACACGGTGTCCTGGATGACAAGCTAAAAGGTTATTTCAGGGATGGAGGTAACAAACAAGGCCAGAGACTGGAAAAGTGAGAATGCAATTATTCAGATTATTAATACAAGAAATAAAAAATTAATAAAAAGTATAGTTAAATCAGATAGTATTGCTAAGTGATAATACAAATGAGTATAAAACATAGAACTAAAATAATTCTATGAAAGTTAGAAGACCATTTTATAATAATAAATATGAGGAGAATGGTGGAAGACCTGGCAAGATAAGCTTGTTTCAGAAAATGATCTAGGCTGAGGTGAGTGGATTGCCGGAGCCCGTGGGTTCGAGACCCACCTAGGCAGCGAGACCTCATCTCTACAGTAAATCAAAAAATCAGCCGGACGTGGTAGCTCATGCCTGTAATTCCAGCTACTCGGAAGGCTGAGGCGGAAGGATAGCCAGAGCCCAGCAGGCGAGGCTGCGGTGGCTGGGAGCTGCCACTGCACTCCAGTCTGGGCGACTGAGAGGGACTTCAACTCAAAAAAAAAAAAAAAAAAGAAAAAAAGAAAATGATCTTGAGATTAAAGATGAAAAATATGTACAATTTACTGAAGGTAGAATGGTGAGGGTTTTGGAGTGTTACAGTCAGAGCAGATGACATTTGCAATAATCCTTTGTGGAAGAAAACATAGTGTATTAAAGTAAAAGAAAAAGGTTAGTGTAGCTTTATTATTTAAAAAAATGAATGCAGCAACTTAGATAAATAATTATATATTTGGGAAGAGATTTATTTGAAAATCATTGGCGACATAAACCAAGATGGAAATCAAATGTCATTATATCAATTAGGATCTTTTTGAATAAAAATATCTGAATAAAAATGACTTGTGGAATAAAAGTTAACTCATAAGTCTCACAAGAGAAGTATAGAATCCAGCAGTTCTACTTCTGGACATTTATCTAAAGTTATCGAGAGCTGAGTCTTGGAGGAGGTATCTGTACAACCATGTTCATAGCAGCAGTATTCAAAGTAATAAAAATGTGGAAGTAACCCATGTGTTCATCAATGGATGAATGAATAAATAAAATGTGTTTATATATACAGCAGAATATTATTCAGCCTTAAGAAGGAAGAAAATTCTGACACATGTTACAACACAGACGGACCTTGAAGACATTATGCTTAGTGCAATAAGCCAGTCACAAAAAGACAAATACCATACTATTTCATTTGTAATAGGTAACCTAGAGCAGTCAAATTTATAAAGACAGAAAGTAAAATGGTTGCTCTCAGGAGCTTGGATTAGAGGGAAATGGTAATTGTTTAATGGGTATGGAGCTTAAATTTTCCAAGATGAAAATAGTTCTAGAGGCAGATGGTCGTGACGGCTACAAAACAATGTGAATGTGCTTAATACCACTCACTGTATAGTTAAAATGGTTATGCTGATAAACTTACGTGTTTTTTGCCACAATTGCAAATAATAACAATAATAATAATAATAATAAAGAAAGGGATTGCTGGACACTGAAAAAGAAGCAGCAGGAGGAGTAGAAGCAGATGGAGGCAGAGGACAACAGAAAGAGGTAATTCCAAGGACAGTTTTAGTGATGCCATGATATCTGGTTTCCAGATAACTTCTATATGACTCTCTTAATCTTCTTCTTTCTTCTCATACAAATTTTTCTTTCTATCAATTAATAGAATTTGTTTCTCAGAGGGCTGCAACCAAGATCATGTTAGTATAATTGGCCAGAGATATGATAAAATTGCCATATTTCTCTGCGAGGGGAATTGTGAAAGCAAGTTTCTGATGATTTTAGTTTCAGTTCTGAGAGCAAAGTTTGTGGTTTGCTGAAAAAGTTTAACAAATAGCTATCTAGGGTGAGGGAGAATGTGTGTACATACATGAGTGTATCACATATTTTATTGGTATAAAAGATGTGTAGGACACTATGTATAAATAATAGTAATATACACCCCCACTTTTTATTGTAAATTTCATATAGAAATTGATTCACACAGAATATTTACACTGATGTTTTTCAATACCTTATACCCATAGTCAAACTATAGTTACAATTCACAAGTATAGTTCCAACATAAATTTTAGTTGATATTTTCATTTGAGTTAATGCATGATACAAAATGAAAAAATGAAGACATATATCAGAATTTCATGTGAGTGACTTTTTTGGTGACTCTTCTGAATGCCAGAAAAATACTTCAATTTTTTGCACTATTCACAAGGTACCAGCTATGAAAAGACACACTTTTAAATTTAATTTCCATTATTAACATTTTCACCATCACTCTCAAATCTAAACACGTAACAAAACAATAAATAATCTTAATTTATAGCACTTGCTTTTTCCATAATGTAAATACTCTGACATAGCCAATTTCATGGTACCCCCATAGCATCATGGAATGTGGATTTTGGAAGAGATGTGCAGCAGCATACAATGGATGTACAAATTCAAGAGCAAAGATATAGTAAGAGGTAGTAAAGTACTTGGAGGTGACGAGCTTTGATTTTTTTAATATATATTTTTATTTTAAAGATGTGGGGTACAATTCAGGATAAGGTATACAAATGTTCATTATGATGAGATGTGTCCCTCCCTCCCCTGGCAGTTTCCCGCAACCGCCAGTCCCACCATCCCCTGCCCCCGGCAGTTTCCCACTACTGCCAGTACTGCCAATCCCTTTCTTATAGTATTATAATAATTGTTCAAGGTCCACTTATGAGTGAGAACATAGGGTACTCTATTCTTTGTTTCTGCAATAGATCACTGAGTATGATCAACTCTAAATCCATCCAAGTTGCTGCAAAGTCCATGTATTTGCCCTTCTGTATGACTGCATTATATTCCATTGTGTATATGTACCACTTTTTTTTTATACAGTCCTGCTTCCATGCACGGTGTGGCTGGTTCCATGTTTTTGCTTTGTGAACAGAGCTGCAACTAACATACGTGTGCAGGTATCTTTTTTGTAGAATGATTTGAATTCCTTCAGGTATATTCCCAATAGAGGAATTGCTGGGTCATATGGAAGGTCAATTTCTAGTTCTTTCAGCAATCACTACACTGTCTTCCAAAGTGGTTGCACTAGTTTGCATTCCCACCAGCAGTGTAGAAGCATTCCTTTTTCTCCACATCCTCACCAGCATCTGTTGTTGTTTCCCACACAGCTGGTCCACGACTGAGAGGGACAAACCCAGGCAGAGCCTGGACATCAATCACAGTAGTAGAACTCCATTCCAGGATATGCCTGGCTGAGGCACCCCTTGCGAGTACATACTTGGGGAAGAGACAATCCCACACCTCCCCACGGGGGGAGATCTCCTTGACCATCTACAAGGAATTCAAACGTGCTTTGAGCTTTTATTAGCTTGCTTTTAATGTAATTAATTTAATTGTGAGCTTATGAAGCTTGATTTTCAATAAGGTCTTTGTACAATAACAGGCTTGTAAAACTCCTAGAACTTTAACATTCAGTTCTCACAGGCCTCTTTGGATCAGGTGGCTAATGAGGAATAGTAGTGGTAAGAAAGGAGGAAAGGGATGACTGTTGGCTTCACAGATTTCTTTAAACATTTTAATTCATTAAAGTACACAATAGGGGCATTTTTACTCTCAATTGTATATGATAATTAGAGACCTATTCCTTAGATCCTCTTCAAGTAAGATATAGATTCATCTAAGGAAAAAGGTATCTTTGAATCTTTTCCTTTTTTTTTTTTGAGTTGGAGTCTCACTCTGTCACCCAGACTGGAGTGCAGTGGCCACTCTCGGCCACCGCAGCCTCGACCTGCTGGGCTCCGGCAATCCTTCTGCCTCAGCCCTCCAAGTAGCTGGAACTACAGGCGTGCGCTGCCATGCCTGGCTGATTTTTTGATTTATTGTAGAGATGAGGTCTCGCTGCCCAGGCAGGTCTCGAACCCGTGGGCTCAGGCAATCCACTCACCTCAGCCTCCCAAAGGCGCGGGATTATAGACTGAGCCACCGAGCTCGGCATCTTTTCCATTTTCTAATCAACTTTTGCTTCTTACTTCCCATCCTAGCTTCTAATATTCCTAGATCAAGAAAAACATAGCATTGATTTCTACCACAGACAAAACATCCAATAAAGGCAAAATAAAACTGGAGTCAATTGACTATCCTCTGTTTAACACCAAATTGATTTTAAGGCTTTCAGATAAGGAAGAAAGAAATATAATTTAAAGTTATCCTAACAAGAGATAATTCAGTTCAAACTCTTTATTTTAGAGATATGAAAATGGAGATACTTCAAGCTTGGCCTAAATTACCAAGCCAGTTAGTGGCAGTGCAAAGATGAGAATGCTGAGCTCCTGAGTTCTGAAAGCCATGTGTTTTAATACAGCTCTTCACCAAGCTTTAATTCTTGGATCATCTTTATTAAGAGAGACTTTGGCAAGTTCTTCGGGTGTGAAAAGAGAATCGTTTCATCAATCAGGCTTCCAAGCCTGGTCTGTTAAATCCACCACTGGCAAAATCACAGGGAAGTGCTGCTCCAGCTCATTGTGCTAGAAATAAACTGAGGTCTCATAGCAGCCATTATGGTCTAATTATATTTGACAGTCAATCTGACAGGTTTTGTTTATTTGTTTGTTTATTCTTTCAGTGCTTATGGCTTGATAAAAGTGAATCATGCTGTTAAAACTATCTTACCCTTCAGGAACTCTTTTTATGCTTCATTGAAAAACGTATGAAAGCATCTATTTCTAACATACCTGGTGGAGATAATAAGGAAAATGACTTCACTGAAAAGTCTATCTAAGTATGCATGGCTTGTGTAAAACCCAGTGATGGTCAGCTGTCACTAGAACACTGTGCTACACTTGATAAGGGCATGAGACTCAGGAGCATCATACAGACAGAAAATCATATAAAAAGCCTTTTGTGAAGAAATGCTTGTGAAGAAGATATTATTTTGAATCCTCTGAAGATGAGGCAACAAAGATATCTAGAAATTCTGAGCAAAACAAGACATGAAACTTAATTAAGTTCATAATAGTATTACCTCTAGTAGATGACTGATGAATTATATGTAATCCTACCTTAATTTATTTTTCTTAGACCACTCACTTTTAAGGAATGCCAACAGTATCTATGTACTCAAAGTAGATGTGACAGGTAGATCTTGATCACTTTAGAGTCCCAAGCTAAAGTTCTCAATTTTTTTATTGTCTAATTCTAATTTTACCAATTATCTAGCTAAGGATATTGACATACTCTGAATGGCTCAAAACAAAGGAATACAAACTTCTAATGATAGTTTTTAGATACAATTTCTTATCAACTGTTGAAATGATAATTTGAACCAAATTAAAAAAGGATAGTAAGGATCAATATAGTTAAATTAAGGACAATAGAAGTATAACAAAACAAATAACAACAACAGAAGCCAGGAGGGAGGAAATAGAATTGAGTAACCATCTGTGTAAGAAAATATTTTAGTTGGCTACAAACTCTTCATGAGTCAACATTGTATCAAGACAGCAAAAAACAAGAATGTAAATATATATATATATACTTTTTATAGAGATAGGGTCTTACTATGTTGGTCAGGCTGGTCTTGAATTTCTGACCTCAAATGATCCACTTGCATTGGCCTCTCAAAGTGCTGAGATTACAGGCATATGCCACCATACTCAGTCAAGAAGTGTGAACACCTTCTTCTGAGATATACTGATTAGAGTTTAAACTTTCTCCAATCCATCCTAGATTGGAGAGCAATCAACTTGAGCAATATGTATTTGCATCTTCCATGACTTTATATAATTTGGGTTTCACATGGCTACCATTAAAACTCAATTTTAGCCGGGCTGGGTGGCTCCGTCTGCAATCCTGCGCTTTTGGGAGGCTGAGGTTAGTGGATTGCCTGAGCCCTCGGGTTCAAGACCCGCCTGGGCAACCTGGTGAGACCTCATCTCTACAATAAATCAAAAAATTATCTGGGTGTGGTAGCGCACTCCTGTAGTTCCAAGTTACTTGGAAGGCTGAGGTGGAAGGATCACTGGAGCCCAGCAGGTCGAGGCTGCAGTGGCCGGAAGCAACCACTGCACTCCAGTCTAGGTGACAGAATGAGACTCCAACTCAAAAAAAACAAAAAACAAAAAACTCACTTTTGACAGTTTCTGCATGTCACTTGTCATGTACTTGTAGAGTTCTATTTTCTAAGTTATACTTTTTGTTCTATGTTCTAATGTAACTATTGATAATTTGTTAACGTTGTTTTTGCCAGTGTGAAAATTGAAAAATATGTTTTATACATGTTTTATTTTATACACTTTTTTGTGTATATATGTATTGATTCCTAGAACTAAAACTTTCTTGATTAATGAGAGTTGATTGTACTGTGTTTAGTTGTAGGCAAGACATAATGGAATATTTAAAAATTGAGTATGCTTAAATGAAAATCTCCAGGAAGGTAAAGACTCTTTAAAACATTATCTGTGAGAAATAGTTGAAAAAATGGAGACGTTGTATTTATGCATGAGAAAAAAGAGAAAAATTAGTGAGTGCTTCCTAACTGGAATAATTACTTAGAAAAGTAATTTTTTTACGTTAGTGGAATTCAGTCCATTTTGGAACTCAAAATGAAAATTGCAAGGTCGCAGATTCAGGTCAGCTTTAGAAAATATGTTTCAAACAGATTGCGGTATTCAAAGATGGAATATGATGTTTTATAATCAATTTTCCATTTCTAGAGGTGTTCAAAGAGGACTGAAAGATAAATATATTAACAATTTTATAAATGGGAGTGATTTATTAGATACAGGTTTCTAATCAGTGAGTTACAGAATTTCTTTCAACTTAGAGAATCTATGATTCAGTGTTGTGCCATTGGTTTCCTTCACCATTTATTCACAAAACACCTGACTGAATATAACTTTATTCAAGAAAATAAAGAAGGAACCTATAATCTTCATTTGGTTTCTTTTAATTTGTAATCTCTCACCTAAAACACTGCACTGATTGACAAGTATTTTTAAAGTATTATTCCTACCACTTGTTGACATGAATTACTCGACTTAGAAGAATGTGCAGAGGCTATTTACAGACCTATACCTAATCTTTGATCTTAATTTTTTAATCTAGATTTTCACATAATTATTAACTCACAGACAATTCATCTATTATATTATAAAATTTATTTATGTATTTAATATAGCATAGTCTTTACATAGGAATGTTTAATAAAGAATAATGATATTTAATCAGCATGCTGAATATGAAGCCAATTCATAATTTGAAAGGTCAACAACAAAAGGGCATCATCCATCATGATTTAATCAGTCATATTTTATTAAGAGCTGTTGAAAACAGGTGAGAACATTCCCAAATGATTAGTTCATAATATCTTAGCTAGCATCTTACAACCATCACTAGCCATAGTGTTCATGACATTAATTATATAGAAGTATATCACTTTCTAAAGGAGCAGAAAAACTTCTAAAATATTAGCAACATAAAATTAGCATTTAGAAATGTAAAATAAAATTTAAGTATCTTTAGAGTCCAAACTTCTTTATGAGGATGCCAAAATGATAGGAGAAAGACCCCTGTAAGATATATATCAGCCGGGCTCAGTGGCTCAAGCTGGGCTCGGTAGCTCAGCCTGTGATCCCGTGCCTTGGGAGACTGAGGTGAGTGGACTGCCTGAGCCTGCGGATTCAAGACCTGCCTGGGCAACTTGGCGAGACCTCATCTCTACAATAAATCAAAAACTAGCCGGGTGTGGTGGTGCGCGCCTGTAGTTCCAGCTACTTGAAAGGCTGAGGCAGAAGGATCGCCAGAGCCCAGCAGGTCGAGGCTGCGGTGGCCGGGAGCGGCCACTGCACTCCAGTCTGGGTGACAGAGTGAGACTCCAACTCAAAGAAAAAAAAAAAAAAGATATGTATCACATTATTCATATCCAAATGAAACTTCTCAGATCATGAGTCTATTGCCACACTCCATTATCCTGAGATGAAGCAATTATGTATTCTTTCTTTTTTAAAAATGTTGTTGACTGCCCAAAAAATACCAGTGAAGATGTTCCTTAAGCCAAAATATATTTGTTATCTTACATATATTCAATCAATGACCATTTATTAAGCACCACTAGGTACTAAGTATCATCTATTCTGCCACTATACAGATTTCCACAATTCAAATTAGCTCAAATAAGATTGACAAGTAAAGGAATAATGTCTGTATTATACACAATTTCTCTGGTTCATATGTAATTTTTTAAGCCAAAGGAGTCAGATAAGTGTGAATGAATTATAACCTTCAACTGAAAAGGAAAAGACCACCATCTTAGCTATTGCCCTGACAGTGGGGCCTTTTCTGAACATTCCAACCAAGTGCAAGCAGTTCAGGCATCCTCCCCAACCAGGACCACCATCAGTTTTGTTCAGCCAGTGGTAGATTGCACTCTCTTCCAGGTCTGCATGACCGGTCAGCCCCACTTTCTAAAGTCTCCATTTCCATCTACTTGGTCTCAATACCTGCCCTAACTAAAGCTTTTCTTGTGTTATTAAAATATTCTGTGACAACCTTCAGCTACATTAAGCTGCCTGCCTAGGCAGTCTAAGTTAGCTCCACACTTACCCCACACACTGTTTTTGCTTGTGCTTTGGTTAAAAAGGTACATAAGATTTTTTCTGTAATTGCCTACCACTGTGCAGAATATGAGGTCTTTTGAGAACATATATTATTATAGAGAAAAGTTTCTATTGTGATAGACACAGGAAACTCAGAAGTGAATTACACACACCCAATGCCTTCATGTTGCCAGTGTTTAGTGAGAATAATACGCAAACTATGAATTTTAAGATAAGGTGATCAATACCATTGCTATACTAGAGGATATGACAATTAAGAGGTTTGAAGGTCCAACTATCATGAGGTTTACTACTTTCCTAATGGCTCATTCCATGGTAAGGAAGTTGAGATCATCAGAAACTCATTATATTGAACTAGAATTCCCATTTATTTATTCAATCAATACACATTTAGTCTCTATTATTAAAATTTTCTGGATAACTGGAGTTTAAATGACGAGCAAAATTGGACCTGATCCTAGTGTTATAAAGTTTCTATTTTAGAAGCAAAGATAATCAACAAACACATAAGGAAATAAATAAGTTTGTGAGTAAATAAAATAATTTCAGATATCAATGTGTTCTCTAAAGTTAGACAGAGTAATAATAGGACAAAGAGTGAATGTGTAGGTTGGAGGTGTCGATACTCTATAAAGTAATGAAAGGAAAGCTCTCCCGTAGAAGAGTATGAAGTTCAGCCAGTGGAAGATAAGAAGAAGAGGTTTGCAAGCTGAAGAAACTAAGTATGTAAAGCCTCCCAGCAGGGATAGTACGTTCGAGGGACAGACATGGTGACACAGAACCATGTTGGAAAGGGAAACAAAGGCAAGGCAATATATTGTCTGTGGGAATTTGAAATTAATTCTACATAAGACAGACACTGAAATAAATGTTTTTAGCAAAAAAGAGACATGAAATGATGTCTTTTCTGAAAACATCAGCCTGAGCGAGACCTCATCTCTACAATAAATCAAAAAATTAGCCGGGCGTGGTAGCGCATGCCTGTAATTCTGGCTACTTGGAAGGCTGAGGCGGAAGGATCGCCAGAGCCTTCCCAGCTCAGGACGGGAGCCGCCACTGCACTCCAGTCTGGGTGACAGAGTAAGACTCAAAAAAAAAAAAAAGAAAACAGTTACCTGTCGTGTAAAGAAGTAATTGCTGGGTTGCAAGCTTGAAAGCAGATAAGAATTAGGAGGTAACAGCCATGTGCTAGATGAAGCATAGCAGTGACTTCAGGAGGAGGGCAGGGATCACAAGCAACGGAGATGAAGTAGATAGACCAGAGTATAGTTTGGTGATAGAATGTAAAGAACTTGGTGATAAATGGACTATGTTGGTGATAGATCCACAACAATCAAAGGCTTTTATCAAATAAACATGGACCTCTCTCCTCATCTCCATCCCATTTAGTTCATTCGTTCTTCAACTTCATTCACTGGAGGTTTTCATTTCATACTTTTTGCAACTATTAGGGAAGTGTGTCTGCCTCCATTTGAACATTGGAACACTATCGCCTTTAAAGGAGCATTCACCAAGTGATATGTAGATGAAAATTTTTAAGGAATGTTATTCATTCAGTAGCATGGACTATAAGGAAAAAATTTCTTATAAAGTTACATTATTTCCATGATCTACAGGTCCAAGTCAAAAACTCTCCATTATAGCTAGAGATGCCCTCTCCATGCCTTTACAAGCTCCTTCCTCCCCAACATACACCCTATACTTACATACATGTACCCTTAAGGCTTCAACTTCTCTTTAGAAAAATAAAACTATCATTATGTGCTCTGACCCCAAAAAAATAGGCAATGGAAAAATTATTGATTTATATTAAATCACCAAATGCAAATATGGTGTGAGGGGATAAGAATGTTTGGTAAGAGCTACAGTATTATAAAATAAATGATATGCTAGTCATTGAGGGCTCTTGTCCATGTAAGTGAGTAGAAATATATAGTATTTGCTTATTATCTCCAGCCCAAGTAGTAAATTATCACTGAAATGGCAAAGACTGAAGTGGACATAAATTTGGGGTTTGCTGTGCTGAGGAGTTTGGTGCTTGGTACATATTTCAAAAGCCTTTGGAGGCTACCCATCATTATGATATGCAGCTCAGTGCTTCAGATAAAGTATAAGGTGATTTCTAGTTGGAAACTTAACCAAGGCTATTCTGGCTTATAGTTAGAAAATTCTTTTTTCTCTGGTAGATAGTTTACAGATTACCTTTTATTTATTTTCAGCTTCAGATCTACTGCTAAAACATCAAATTCTTCATATTTCACTATCCTTTGGGAAAGAATTATTAAAAATTAACCTATCAACCTTTTATTTTTATTTTGATTACAGAATGGCTGGTTTACTCAATAATTATCTCTTAACTTCCACCATATAGCAGACAGTATTCTGGGGACTAGAGTGATGAAAAAAGAGATGTGGACTCTGTCTGCAGAGAGAGTTTATAATCTTATGAGAATTAGAAAAACATTCAAACAAAAAACATGCGTGCTTAAAAAATAAAATAAAATAACATAGGAGTGCATAGGAGTAGCATCAGAGAAAGAAAAGTTTACCTATTTTTAATAAAAATATGTGAACCATAACCAATGTATCCTTAAAACTTTGCTGAAAAATCTCTGGCATGAGACAGATTGATTAATAGAATAAAAGGAATACTCATTTATTTGATATGTGTACACAGGCATCTTCAGTATGAAGATCCAACTTTCCAATGAGTTACAGAAATTTAAATTTAAACCATCTTGAGGTTACAGAAAGAACTGGAGCTCGAGTTCTGGTAAAACAGGTTGAGGAAAGGGAAGAATAGAATTCTATTGTGGGGCAATAAGTGATTGGGAGAATAAATGGTTGGGGAAACAGAATGACTTGTAAATAGTTCTCTTTGGAAGGTGAATGAACCTGAAGGACAGGCATTATATTGTGAAAGGGTTGGCCAGATCTGATTACATTTTCCCTCTCCTTTTCTGTAATAAATAATGAAATAACAGGGAGAGAAAGCAGCTTGAGAGAGACTGAGACAAAACACTGTATTTTGGGGTGACTATTCCTGCACTTCTTCAAAAATAAGTTTACTTATAGTAGGGGATAAAAGTATATTGGCATTAACTCAGTCGAGAAAGTGGCTGATTTTAGAAAATAAGTTGTTGGTTTAATCTGGATATTTCGGCTAGCATTTTACTTGATGGTGACTATTACCTTCAAACAGCTATTGTTTAGTAAAGAAAAATGCTATATAGGATTTGCAAGGCTGAATTCAGACTCTCACCACTTCTGGTAAGGACTATCAAATATATGGCCTACTGTTTGTGACTTAGAAGTCATTACAGCAAGCAAAACAAGTCCTGTTTTCCTCTCTTGTTATTCTACTATAGATTCAGCACTGCTTGTTCACTGTTTGTTTCTATGAAGGCTGCTCTGTTTATATTCTATGTGAAAGGTGTTTGTTTTCTCTTGATGGTGGTGGCTAATGACTTCCTCCATTGTGGAAATACCTTAGAGTATCATTCTCTAACTGCCTTCTGCCCCATCCAGAGTTTCTCGAAAAGCAGATTTACTTGATTACCTCAGGAAGCCAGTTCCTGTAATGTCACGGAGACATAATACTCTATTAAACTAAGACAATCTAAGACAGGTGAGAGGCAAATATGACTGGAAACTATTACCTGGTTGCTACTTAGAGTCTTACTCAATTTTCAATGTCTTTCTAGTGATATTATAGAACTTTGTTGGATAACTTACAGTTTTCTTTTATATTACCCTTTCCAACAAGAGAAGGGCAGAAAATTCTGATTATTTTATAATTATTCAAATGGATATTAATTTTGCTGAAGTATAGTATATTCTATATATGCTGACTATAAATTATCTTTTATAGTTCCTTGACCATTTCAACCTAAATATGTATTTATGAAATGTCATTCATTTATGGAACTGTGAATTCTCTTTAGCATTCTAATTCCCATTCTATGGAACAAATTGCAGATCATTTGTGTTTTAATCATCAATTAGCCTACTCAATTGTTTTAAGTACTCTGCAAACAATACCTTGTATGTACCTTGCCCGGTTTAATTATTTAGACACTTTTGAAAGCACCAGGATTTCATTAGTGATCAATATAAAAGGGGCCAGTCCTCAATCACTTTGCGTTCATTATTAAAACCTGAGGTTCTGATGCTACCTTGGAGACAAAGAACAGATGAATCTGCTTAAACAATTGCCTAATGAGACAAATAGACTCTGCCTCTGATCTTAACCAGCCTCTAGGCTTTGAAAATTTTAAATGGTGGCAGTGATAGGGAGCACACTAGGAAACAGGCATTGTCCATCTAACCACTACATCAAGCTGAGCTGAGGAGCATAAAATAACGCAAGTGATGAATTGCACAAAACACATAATTTACAGTGTTACAGATAACTGTGCTTATCAAGCATTAATATTCTGTGTCTCAATCCTACTGCTTTGACCCATCTCATCAAACAATGTCATAGGCAAGAGCAATCCTCAACAAAGGAACCACTCACAGAGAGTAAAATTTGTGGGATTCAGTAATATTTGATATGACATGCCAGCATAACAAATGGATACTCCAAAAGCATATAGCAATTATGAGGGATTGAGGACACAGATATCCTAGCAGAAGACATTGATTAACCATCTTCCTAATACAGATAGAGAATGTAGGGGCTGTGTATAAATGGAGTTAGCTATGTTACTGAAACGCCAGAGATTTTGTCAAAGGTTTATTGTTTGCAGAGCAGAATGTCAATCGCTAAGACAATGTTTATTGTCAGGGAAGAAGACTTTTATTGGGTGATATCAGCCAAGGAGAACAGGAGATCAGTCTCAAATCTGTCTTTCTGATTGAAATTAGGGGTTTATATGGTAGGGGAAAACGTAAAATAGCAATTAGGGAGGGATAAGAAAGCAATCATGATGGGTGAGAGGTCTGGCATCTCAGTCTGAGTCACTGTTCTGGTAAGTTTCAATTCCTTGCTCAAGGGCCTGTCTCCTGATGAAGGAACTCACAAAAGGCAAATGTAAGTTTTAAGTTCCACTTTTTTTTGAGTTGGAGTCTCACTCTGTTAACTAGGCTAGAGTGAAGTGGCATACCCACTGCCACCACAGCCTTGACCTGCTGAGCTCAGGTGGTACTTCTGCCTCAGCCTTGCAAGTAGCTGGAATTACAGGTGTGTACCACCATGCCTGGCTAATTTTTTGATTTATGAAGTATTAATTTATATGCTCATTCAAACAAACAAACAAAAAAGAAAACATAAATGTGAGTTCTATGGAGAGATTGGACTGGTATAAGGTAGAAAATGGACTGCTGGTTGGAGAAGTCTGAGGAAACTAATGACTACTTTGGCCTAATATGAATGAGAGATATAGAAAACCATATGAGAAGTGGATACCCGGCCAAGAGAAATACAGGAACATAATTATCCCATCTCTGTTGAGGAAGACAACTTGACTAGTGTCATTAATTGAGGACAGGCTTTGTGCCTTTATAAATTCTTTGCTATGGGAGACATATTGTACCAAATATATAATTGGTTATATGTATAGACAGATACATTATCTTTCTGTACATCAGTTTCATGATCTCTAAAATGAGCTAAGAGAGAAGATCTCATTAGGTCTAGTATTCTTACCTGATTTCAAAGTCTAGGAGTCCAGGAGTCCATGATAAAATAATAAGATAAAGTTTTATTGCATATTGCAGTGTCACAACTCTTCTTCAACTTGGAAAAAGAGAGCTTGCATTCAAATTAGATTTGAACTTGTTAGTAACATCATTTCAGCAGAATTTTTGGATATTGCATTAGTTACTACTGCAGTTAATTTGTACAGTACTGTTAGCTTTGGGGGCTCTTTCCTACTCAACTACTATAATTAATATTGGGTGGATTTGTACAAGAAAAAAAAGAAAAAATGGGTATGGAAATATGTCTTTCATTTTCATTGATTTGAAGCCTCAAGTTTGTATAAAATTATTTTCCCAAGGACCCTAACACCAGATGTATGATTTTAAAGTAGTTGGAAATAAACTTAACAAGTTAAATACAATAATGTTACTTTAATTTTGAAAAAAAACATATTTATCTATAAAATCCAATGTCATAAACATGTATGTGGTATTTACAAGCAATAAGAAATTATGCTAAATTATATTAAAAATACTAATCTGAATATGTGTCTACCCTCAAGGAGCTTTAAACTAGTAGAATGTATAAAACTGAATTAGAAGACAATGTAGCCTGTAAGAAAAAAATGCTATATGGAAGAGATTAGTTGTAATTGCAAAGGATAGACAGACTTTAAGGAATTTGAGTGGATATTGAAGCATGGATAGAATTTCAACAAATGGTTAACAAAGACTCAAAATGGAACAGCATTTTTCATTAATGTACACCATAAACTCAGTTTTGAATAAGTCACTTTTCATAAGACTTAAGTTTATGCTTAAAAATTCACCTATGTTTTAAAAATATAATAGAAATAGGAAGTTGCCTTAACTGCTACTGGTTTTGGTCCTCTATGTAAGTTCAATAAAATTATTTTTTCTTTGGATAAGAAGTATACATCGTTGGGAAACCTGACTGAACTGCTCTGATGGAAATTCAAGCAATGAACAGATTCTAAACCAGATCAAAACAAGATGACTGATGAAACTATCTTGATTCTTGGGAGTAGATGTTTTTGAGATGTATTGTAAGGAAGAGGAATCTTGTTTTCTGTCAGTTGATTGCTTTGCTCCCATATTTGTGTTTTGCTTCTTTGTTTTAACAAGTTTCAGATATACATTTTCAGTTAAATTTTCCCTGAGACCCAAAAGTAGACACATATTTACAGATTATGTAAAAGTTTGGGTTTAGTTTAAGAATTTTTTTTTCAAATGCTCTAAAAAGAAAGGTAGATGCTCAAGTTCCAGGAGTTGACACAAATAACAGGAGAAATTTCAAATTGGTAGTTGGTAGGGAGAATTTCATGACTTCTCAGAATCTTTATCTATTTATTTTTATTTTATTTTATGTCAGCCTTGTAGTTAGAAAAGTTACCCTAATATTAGTTTACTACCCATACCATTTTCAATCATTTTTCATTTACTGAAAAACATTTCCTATATATAAGAAGAGACCCTACAAAAAAACAAGTGGAGTTTATTTTGTAAAAATTGTGTAGCTATTCTTACATATTTAAACTTTAGTTACCCTCAAAGCACTCTCTGATGTAATACACCTATGGAAACACTTTTTCCAGCGCTTAAAACAGTTTTTGAACTCATCAAATCTGATGCTTTTTGGTACCTTTGCTGCTTTTTGTTTCACCTCTTCAACAATGGCAAAACATTTCCCTTTGAGGACTTTTTTCATCATGGGAAACAAACAAACAAAAAAAAAGTCGCTTGGGGCAAGATTGAGTGAATAGGGAGAGTGGGGCATGGCTGTCATACTGTTTTGGGTTAAAAACTACTGAACACAGTGTGGTATAGGCAGCTGTACTTGTAAGTCACAGTCATGAAATGGGCAATCTCATTGAAAGAATCTCCAAAACAAATTCACTGAAGCCGAACGCAGCCTCTCACAACAACACTCACTACTACACTGATGATGCCCATGGGTTATTAGAACACTTACCTAGTAGGGAAAGCCTATATTACGAGGACCTGATCTCCAAAAAATAATTCCATTTTTGTGTGTGTGTGTGGTCCCCCCTTGTATTTCCATTGGCTCACTGACTACTAGATTCTCAGACTTATTCTTCTTAGTAACTCTGAAGCATAAAACCTACTGAGCCTTTTGACTTTCTTGGTTCTTAAAACATGGCATTTTTTTCTCCTTTTCCTAATAATGATGGCAGATAACATTTCCTAATGGGCCACACAGTTTAAGAAGACCTTTACATGGATTATATCTCCTTTCATTCTCTTAACTTACCAAATGAGTAGACCCTCATATAATCTGTATTTTGCCAAAGACAAAGCAAAATTTTAAAAAGAAAGAAAGAAACCAAGGTTTGGAGAGGTTAGGTAGTTTTCTGAAGGTTTACTACTTCCTGTTTCCTTTTGTTCTTTTTTCCCTAAAAACTGGTGTCTTCTCCAGTGTCTATATTGTGACTCTCTTTTTTAGGTTTTACTTTTCCTCTTCTTCTGTGATTTTGCCTATTCTCAAAATCTTATCTAGTAATCATGGCCAAATAATTTCTGACTTCATATCTCTAAATGACTCCATATCTCCTAAATGCTTGATATTTTCTAACAATGCCAGCTAAACTCAGATTTCCAGAAATTTCATATTCTTAAAACAGCTAAAATTGTGGACTTTTTCTGCTTTGGTAGTCAGCATTCACTCCTTCACCTTTAAGCATAGCTTCAGTTCTGAAGGACCTAACCTTGTCTTAACTGGCTAAAGTCTGGTGGAGATGTCAGTAAACTTGACTGGATCCATTATTAGGCCATCTTGATCTCACTGACACAAAGATTAGAAATAGTAGGAGTTGATTCATTTTAGATGCTTGATGGAACAGACTGTCAAGTTCTGCAACTCAGACTTCTGGAGCTTCACTGGCCCATACCCTTATTAAGCCTACTTTTTAAAGTCTCTCTTTTAGAGAA
This sequence comes from Cephalopachus bancanus, assembly GCA_027257055.1. Classification (NCBI taxonomy): domain Eukaryota; kingdom Metazoa; phylum Chordata; class Mammalia; order Primates; family Tarsiidae; genus Cephalopachus; species Cephalopachus bancanus. The sequence continues at coordinate 1,835,929 of JAPVLO010000298.1, read as the reverse complement.
TCTTTTTAAAGATTCTACAGACTCTTTTGTATTTTTTAAATTAATTTCTTTCTTCTTATGCTAGTCGGAGTTAGTTTCTCTTGCTTTCAGGCACACACACACAATAATATCCTCAATAAGTATTTATATAGTTTCTACAATGTTGATAGGCACACAATTAGAGACAGGTGTTCAAAAATGAATATCTCAGAGTCCTAACTATAAGCAACTTTTATTTTAGTAACTATACAAGTTACACATAAAAGATGCAATTATAGCCCCATGTATCTGTGCCAGAACCTGCCATCTACAGTAAGGTATCTTCTAAAATGTCAACATAACTTGCTATCTGAGATTTAAAACCAAAACTTTTAAGAAACAAGAGCACAGAGAGGCCACTTGTATAATAGATACAAGATAGCTTACATCCCTTCAAGGTATAACTGAAAACTAAAACACATATATCAAAAAATTTGTTGGGCAGTGTTGGAAGAATAGATTTGTTAAAGTGAAGTTTGAAATTTTCCATATAAGCATTGATTAGTGAAGAAAGTATCTTCACCAATGAGTTTCCAATATCAGAAGGAGGCAGTTAAGAACAAGGAATCTTGTGGCTGGGCACAGTGACTCAAGCCTTTAATCTCAGCAATTTGGAAGACTGACATGGGAATTCCTTGAGCCCTGGAGTTTGAGGCTTGCTTGGGCAATATAGCAAGACCTCTGTCTCTACAAAAAATGTTAAAAAATTAGCTGAGAATGGTGGTGTGCACCCGTATTTCTAGCTATTCAGAAGGTTGAGGCAGGAGGATCACTTGAGCCCAGGAGGTCAAGGCTGTGGTGAGTCATGGTGAGTCTTGATTATTCTATTGCACTCTAGCCTAGACAACAGAGACCCCAACACAAACAAACAAACAACAACAAGAAAACACTAAGGAATCTAGAATCTGATATCATTGGCTCAAACCCTAGAGAAATTTACTTAACTTCTCTACGTGTCAATTTTCCTAGTTGTTTTAGAAATAATACATAGATTGTATTAACTTATTGTGAGAATTAGATAAAATAACTCATTTCCTACAGTTTCTGGTACATATGAGTTAATATAAAATATCATTAACTTTTTCACTATCATTGATTTGTCAAAGTTATCTTCCTGTTATGGAAAAAGGTTATCAAGCTACCTTAGCACAATGCCATCCAAACCCTTAGCTATGATTCTGGACTCATGAAGTAAACTTCTGTTGCTAACTAGCATCCTACTGAGGCCAATTAATCTCCATGGAAGCTCTATTTTAATGCACAAACTAATAGTTTGCTTTTTATATGTCAAATTTGTGAGTTTGGCAAATGAATGCCAGTCTTTCCCTCAAACTCCTAGATGTAGGACATGCTATGATAGACACAAACCCTGGGACCCTGTAGAAGAATTTAAATAGGCAAAGCATGAAGGAAGCCTTCTTAGGAATGTGTGAGAGTCAACCAGCTTGAGGGGATAATGAAGTTCTGACTGCTAAGGTAGTGAAGAGAAGACAGAAAGCTTAAAACAGAAAAATATAGCAACAGAATGGGAGTGGGGTGGCATTATGTAAGGTGACTACAAGGACTTCAGGGTTGCTTAGTTAAGTGTTAATGGTCATCTAAGAGAATCCAAGATGACTATTGTGGAGCAGAAGACCGGCACTGTTCTTGCTGAGCAAAGCAAAGAGTAGGAACCAGGCCACTGATAGATATACCCCAAACACTTTTGGATGGGTGAAGAACCCTACACCCAGCAAAGACTCTTTGAACACATAGAGACCAGAAAACTATGGCAGATGTGGGAATCCAGGTACCTCATCCCCCATCATGCACCAGGAACTGAAGCCCTGCCTGGTGAAGGAAAGTGGGTGAGTGTACCTAAGATGCTTTGGTTTCATTCATCCTCTTCCAACCATGTTTAAGTCATAGGTCCCATGCAGGAAGAGTCCTGGTCAGGACACAGTGGTGGGCAACCAAATTCCAAGCAGAACAGGAAAAAAAGAAAGAGGAAAACCATTCTGGGTCAGCAGCCATGAGTGTGCTGGCTCCCAGGCGGGGAAAGCAAGTCTGTAGAATGAAACTCACTGGTGCCCAGGCCATCTTCCCAGTCAGATCAGGAAGAATCACTTCCAAACCCTGCATGCCTACAGGGAGGATTCCCTTTCCCCTGCCCTGTGGCAGGGAAATCATTCTTTTTCAAGATAAGAGTGTGGACTTGAAAAGGGATGGAGTGACATGACAGTCAAATGCTTTCTCAGTGGGAAGGCTGTTAGGCTGCAAACCACAGACAGCAGATGGGGGGCCCAAGCCCCCATTCATTCTCTGCAGAGTGCTAGCAGAAGGAACTTCCACAGTTCAGAAACATGCCACAGGTGTAAGCAAGAACCAGAAGTGAATGCCTCGCTTCCTCTCTCTGAGTGACCTATATTGAACCACAAAAAGGGCCCTAGAACAGAGAGTCAGTGACTAGCTTCAGAGCAACAAAACCAAAAGTAATTACAGAGAGGGAAGAGAGGCTTGCCACGAATGAGGGGGAAGAAAATCAACAAAAAAATAGGCATCTATCAGATTACTAAAGAGACAGCACCTGACAAAACAGCTATTAGAGCACAAACAATGGAAATCCCCTCGAATGACCTGCTCCAGATGACAATCACAGAAATCAGAGACTAGATGGCTAAACTGAAAAGAAAGAAACAACAGAAATTAGAAGCAAAATTCATCAAAATCATACAGGAAGTAAAAGCAGAGTTGGTTAATTACAGAAAAGACTATTCTAAAATAATGGAAATGAAGAACCCTACCCTGGACATCAAAAACAAAGCAGCAAGCATAGGGAGCAGGATGAACAAATGAGAGGAAAGAATCTCAGAGCTTGAAGATTAAAATATGGAATTAACCCAGTCTATCAAAAAAACATGAAATAAAGCTCAATAAGAAGGAGCAAAGCCTCCAAGAGATGTGGGACTATATCAAGAAACAAAATATACCGCTGTTTGGTATCCCTGAAGCAGAAAGGGAAACATTCCATGAGGTCATCCAAAAACAAGCACAAGAGATTCAGAGAAACTCCACAAGGTATTACATGAGAAGATCATCCCCAAGATATGTAGTAATTTGCCTCCACAAACTAAGTATGAAATAACAACTCCCAAGGGTAGCAAGAGAGAAAGAACAGACTGCCTACCAGGGAAAACACATCAGAACTGCTCTAGACTTATCTGTAGAGATACAACAAGTCAGAAGGGACTGGAGTCCAATCTTTAATGTTCTAAAAGATAAGCAATTCGAGTCAAGACTTTCCTACCCTTCCAAACTTATCTTCATCAGTGACAGAATTAAAATCCTTCCCAGACATCCAATCCTTAATAGAATATGCCTCCTCCAGACCAGTGCTTCAGGAGACACATAAGAAGATATTGAACACTGAAAAAAATAAAAAGAAAAAAGACTGGTCATACCCATCACAAAAGTACAGGCAAGCACGGAGTCAACAGAGCATACAGAGCATGCACAGATATAAAAATACAAATAAATACATACAAACACAAAGGAAAAAGGAAAAAAAGCAATCCTTTAAGAGTACTATGATAGTAAAACCTCACATTCCATTTACCAAATTGAATGTGAATTGACTAAATGAACCACTCAGGAGACAGACTGGTAACCTGGATAAAGAAGTGTGATCCAACAGTTTACTGCCTCAAGGAAATTCATCTCACTGCAAAGGACACCCACAGACTCAAAGTTGAGGGCTAGAAAATTGTCTTTCAGGAAAACAGTGAACAAAAGAGAGGAGGAATACCTATTCTGATATGACAAAGCAGACTTCAAACCAACAGAAGTTTAAAAGGACATGGAAAGATGCTACATAATGACAAAAGACTCAATACATCAGTAAGTAATATCCATCTTAAACATCTATGCACCCAACACAGGAATACTAGGTATTATAAAAGAACTACTAAGTAAACTAAGAGAGGACATTGACTCTCATACAATCATAGTTGGAGACCTAAATACCCCACTAACAGGTCTAGATAGATCATCAAGGCATCCAGAAACTAAATTCAACACTTGATCAAATGAATTTAATAGACATCTACAGAAAACTTCACCCAACAGAGTATATGTTCTACTCATCAGCACATAAAGCATACTCCAAGATCAATCACATTATTAGACATAAATCAAGTACAAACAAATTTCAAAAGATCAAAATATTACCGTGCACCTGCTGAGATCACTGTGGAATAAATAAATAAATATCAGCACAAACAAAATTCCCCCCAAATACACAAAGACATGGGCATTAAACAAGATGCTGCTGAATGACTTCTGGGTCAACACAGAAATCAAGAAAGAAATAAAAAGATTCCTAGAAACAACCAAAAACAAATACACATCAGAATCTCTCCGATGCCATAAAAAATAGTGTGAAGGAAGGGCGCAGTGACTCAAGCCTGTATCTCTGCAATTTGGGAGACTGAGGTGAGGGGATTGCCTGAGCCCACAGGTTCGAGAACAGCCTGGGGACCTTGGCGAGACCAGTGAGTCCTCATCTCTAAAATAAATCAAAAAATTAGCCAGGTATGGTAGCATGCACCTGTAGTTCCACCTACTTGGAGGAAGGCTGAGGTAGAAGGATCGCCTGAACCCAGCAGGTAGACACTGGGGTGGCTATGAGCATGCCATTGCACTCTAGCCCATGCAACGAAGTGAGATTCCAACTCAAAAAAAAAAAAGGATCAAGAGGGAAATTCATGGGAGGCCAAGGTGAACTGCCTGAGCCTGCAGGTTCGAGACCAGTCCAGGCAACTTGACGAGACCTTGTCTCTACAATAATCAAAACTTAGCCAGGCATAGTGGCCTTTGGGAGGCCTACTTGGAAGACTGGGGTGAAAGGATCATCTGGAGCCCACTAGGTTGATACTGGGGTGGCTGTGAGTGTGCTACACTCCAGCCTGGGCAACAGAGTGAGACTCCAACTCAAAAAATAAAAAAAGAGGAAAATTCATAACATTGTATGCATATATCAAGAAAACAGAAAGATCACAAGTAAATGAGTCAAACGTCACACCTAAGGGAACTGAAAAGGCAAGATCTTCTAAATCCTAACTTCAGCAGAAGAATCCAGATCACCAAGATAAAATCACAATTGTAGAATATAGAAAACAAAAATATCATAGAAAGGATCAACAAGACAAAAATCTGGTTAAATAAAAATGACAGACTGACCAAATTGACTTTAAAAAAAGAGAGAAGAGAGAGAAAGTCCAAATAAACACAATTACAAATGCAAAAGGTGAAGTCACAACTTACCCTAAAGTAATTCTAAAAAATACCAGAGATTACTAGGTTGTAAATAAACTAGAAAACATAAGGGAAATGAAGAACTTCCTGACAACACACAACCTCCTGAGATTGAAACAAGAAGAAATTGAAACTCTAAACAGACCAATAACAATCCAGAAAATTGACTCAGTCATAAGAAATATCCCTGTCAGCCGGGCTTGGTGGCTCAGCCTGTAATCTCACGCCTTTGGGAGGCTGAGGTGAGTGGATTGCCTGAGCCCGCGGGTTCAAGACCCACCTGGGCGACTTGGTGAGACCTCATCTCTACAATAAATCAAAACATTAGCCGGGCGTGGAAACACGCGCCTGTAGTTCCGGCTACTTGGAAGGCTGAGGCGGAAGGATCGCCAGAGCCCAGCAGGTCGAGGCTGCAGTGACTGGGAGTGGCCACTGCACTCCAGTCTGGGTGACAGAGTGAGACTCCAACTCAAAAAAAAAAAAAGAAAGAAATATCCCTGCCAAAAACTACCCTGGAGCAGACGGCTTCTCAGCTGAATTCTATAAGATATACAAGGAGAAGCTGATACCAATCTTACTGAAGTATCCTAGGCAATCAAGAAGGATAGAATTCTTCCCAACTCATTTTATGAAGCTAATATAGTGATACTCAAACCTAGCAAAGACCCAACAAGGAAAGAAAATTACAGGCTAATCTCCTTTATGAACATAGACACAAATTCTCAACAAGATTCTAGCAAATCTGATCAACAAAACAAATCTCAAAGATCATCCACCATGACCAGGTGGGCTTTATTCCTGGGATACAGCACTTGTTCAATATTTGCAAGACCATAAATGTAATCCAGCACATTACATATGTAAAACCAGGAACCTCATGACTATCTCATTAGATGCGGAAAAAACATTTGGCAAAATCTAGCATCTCTTCTTGATAAAAATCTTTGCGCACCTAGGCATAGAAGGAATATTCCTCAAAACAGTAAGAACTATCTATGATAAATCCACAGCCAACATTTTGCTTAATAGGCAGAAGTTGGAGGCATTCTCCCTAAGAATGAGATCAAAACAAGAATCCCCTTCTTATTCCTCCTGCTCAACTTAGCACTGGAAGTCCTAAACAGAGCAATCAGGCAAAATAAGGAAATCAGGGAAAAATAGGAAGTTAAGTTATCCCTCTTTGTGGATAATATGATTTTATACCTTGAAAACTCTAAGAATTCTGTCAAAAGTCTCCTTGCACTAATAAACAACTTCTATAAAGTCTTCTATGTGTAAAAGACAATTGCATTTCTATACAAAAGAAACAAGCAAAGAAAACCAAATAAAAGCACAATCCCATTCAAAGAAGCCACACAAAAGGAAATACCTTAGCATCCACATAACCAGAGATGTGAAGGAACTTTATAACAAGAACTATAAAATGTTGCTCAAGCCGGGCTCAGTGGCTCAGCCTGTAATCCCACGCCTTTGGGAGGCTGAGGTGAGTGGATTGTCTGAGCCCGCGGGTTCGAGACCCGCCTGGGCAACGAGACCTCATCTCTACAGTAAATTAAAAAATCAGCCTGGAGTGGTAGCACATGCCTGTAATTCCGGCTACTTGGAAGGCTGAGGCGGAAGGATCGCCGGAGCCCAGCAGGTCGAGGCTGCGGTGGCCGGGAGCAGCCACTGCACTCCAGTCTGAGCGACAGAGTGAGACTCCGACTCAAAACAACAAAAAAAAAATAAAAATAAAAAGGAAAATTTGGATACCCGCATGTGTAGAGAGAGGCAACGTGAAGACACACACAGAGAAGATGACTATTTACAAACTAAGCACAGGGGCTTGAAAAGATCCTCACAGCCCTCAGAACTGACCAAGCCTTCTAACACCTTGACTTCAGGTTTCTAACCTTCCTAACTCTGAGTTAATACATTTTTTACATCTAAGCCACCCAATCTGTGGTACTTTGTTATGGTAACCCAGCAGACTAATATAGCCAGATTTAAAACATCTACATGCATTTTCTAAAGAGCTTATACTTTCTATTTTGCATGATAGGGAGGCATCGAAGTATTTTTTTAAGGTATGCTATTAGGATACTTGGTATTTGTATGTATGCATTTGTATGTGTGTGTGCTCATAGATCATTATGATAGCCCTTTGGAGGATTAGTTCATGGAAACTAAATCTTCAAGTCAAAGTCTCAGTTTGGAAGTTATTATGTTAATCCAAGTGAGTCATTACTATTTGCACTGATGTTAGATATTGCTAACATCAGAAGGATTCAAGAATTAACTGTTTATAAAAGTAGTGGAGTGTGTTGGGAGCCGCAACTCCTAACAGAAGGCAAAGTAAGGGTTACCTGAAAATGGGAAAAACGCTGGCTGGGAGCAAGGCTCCAGCAAAAGCGGCCGTGCTGGAGGCAAAGCCCCATGGATCCCATTGATGGGCCCCCTTTGATCTTTGGGAGTGTGTGCATAAGACAGAAAGTACCCCTTTCTGATGAAGGATTAAGTGATAAGCGAGGATGATGTATTGGTGAAACTGAAATTTGAGACATGAATAAGGAACACAGCAAAAGCACAGTCATTAGAGACGCTAGAGAATGTTTAGTTACCTTCGTCTCCATAAAAAGCAAAACCATTGTGTATAAAGAAAATAAAAGAACTTTCCCATTCTTTATTTTTAATAGTTAACAGACCCTATACTAAAATAACATAACACCTTAGACGGGTAAGATGGAGGAGGAAGTTTGTGAGAACTGAGACAAGTCAATCCTGAGGGCAGCTGCTTTTAAACATGATTTAAGAAAGTATAGACATAGTAGATATAAGTTTGTAAGAGTAAAATGATTTAGTAGTATAAGTATAATAATATAGGAGAGAATAGTCAAGTAGATAAAAATAGGATGATGATTAAAGACAATTAGATAAAAAATAATTACATAGAAAAATATAGAATATAAGAGTAATCAAGTATAATTCATATAAAGGTTGTTAAGCATTATTAGATTATGATTTATATAAGCAAAATAAGAATAAAGATAGATACATAATAGGAAAGTTTATAGGAAATAATTAAGAAATAATAAAGTTAGTTATAAGAAACAATAAAATTATTTATAGATGTAAACGCCAATATATTGCTGTTAAGTTACATGTAAGAATTGTTAGAAATATGATATAAAAGGGGTAAGGGTTAAAAGGTTATAGTTAATTATTTTTAGCAGAAATTGTTTCGGTTTCTGTCTGTTGATTTTAACATAATGGAAACAAAAAAAGAATAGGGAGGATCAAATAAATCATTGTAGAACGTTTGATTGTAAAAGAAAACATAATGTAAGCTTTTGTGGGCATATGTGTGAGAGGGTTGAGGGCTGAAAATGCCTTATATAAACATGTGAAAATTGAATAAAACTTTGGAAGAGTCCCGAACTCGACCCAGGGAGTTGGCTTGTGTCTTCTTCCTTTGCCGCATCTGTTTCTCTCACCTTAGGCCCTGACCTCTGTGTTGGAGCTGGACTCTGACAGGAGTGAAAAATATATAAATAAATAAAAGCAGTGGAGTGATTTGCAAATGGACTAGCATTGGAACCAGATTCTCAGGGTGTGTATATATTCTACCTCTGCCAGTTGCTAGTTCTATGGCCTTGGACAAGGTACTTAACCACCCAGACCCCAATCCCATATCTTTGAAGTTTGTCCACTGAAGCCACTGAAGTTTTTAAAACATAAGCCTGGTTGTCCTTTCATCTTCTCTGCTTAAAATAATATTTCACGTGTATCTGCCCTTAAGAAAATGTTATTTCTTTCTTTTCTCTTTCTTTTTTAATTTTTCTTTGTTCTTTCTTTTCTTTCTCTCTCTATCCCCTTTTTCCTTCCTTCCTTCCTTCCTTCCTTCCTTCCTTCCTTCCTTCCTTCCTTCCTTCCTTCCTTCCTTCTTTCCTTTCTTCTTTCCATTTTCTTATTTCCCTATCTCCTTTTTCTCTTTTTGTAAGTATGAGGCTCAAAACCTCAGCTAAATTTTATGTTCACCTCCAACAGTGAGTTTCCAGTCATGAAAGATTCTGCTTTTAAAAGCATCTTTCTTGAGCCCCTTTCCTTTACGTTATCATGTGTATGATCTATCTGTCCTCAGTCACTCTTGATTTTCAGTGATTGATTTCCTTTATGCAGTAATGTTCAATGACTCGACAGTGTCTATTGCATTCAAAGAAGAATCTCTTTTGTGGCATTTTAGATCACCCATGGTTCTAAAGTACATTTCAACCTTATCTCCTACTCTTCCGCTTTGTATTCCATCTACACTGATCAAATGAGTTCTATCACCATTGTTTGATTACACCCTATTCCTTCCCAATTCATTGCTCTCCTCCGCATTCTTTTCTTTTCTTTTTCTTTTTCTTTTTCTTTTTTTAATCAGAGTCTCACTCCATCGCCTAGGATGGAGTGCAGTGGCATGCTCACAGCCACCACAGCGTCGACCTCCTAGGCTCAGGTGCTTCTTCCACCTCTAAGCAGCCAGAACTACAGGCATGCACTACCACGCCTGGCTAATTGTTTGATTCACTGTAGAGATGAGGTCTTGCCAAGTTGTCCCGCCTGGTCTCAAACCCATGGGCTCAGGCAATAAACTTGCCTGGGCCTCCCAAAGTGCTGGGATTACAGACTGAGCCACCAAGCCCAACCTGTATTCTTTTCTGATGAAACTTTACCCATACAACAAGGTCCTTCCTAAATGCCATTTCAAACTTAAACATTCTCTGTATTGGGATACTTTTTCAGGGGTGTAACAAAAATTTATTCGAACATATCTGAGTGAGGGAAATGAACTTAATGGCTTAAATAACTAGAAAGTCTGAAGGCCATTTTCAGTTTTCTTTAAGTAGTTTATGTCCTAGTCAGTTTTCTGTTGTTTATAATGGAACATTTGAAACTGGGTAATATGTACACAATTTATTTGTTACAGTTATGAAGGCTGAGAAGTCCATGGTCAAGGAGTTTCATGTGATGAGTGCCTTCTTGCTGGTGGGGACTCTGCAGAGTCCTGAGATGGCCCATGGTATCATGTGGTGAGGGAGCTGAGTATGCTAGCCTAGGTCTCTCTTCTTACAAAGCCACAAGTCCCATTGCTGTGATAACTCATTAATCCATTAATCCATTAATGGATTAATCCATTCATGAGAACAGAGCCCTCATAACTCAATCTTCTCTCAAAGGCTTCACCTCTCAAAACTGTTATACTTGGAATTAAGTTTCAATATGAGTTTTGGAGGGGACAAATATTCAAACAATAGCAGTGGGGGAAATGGCTCCTGTATGCCACCTCTCCATAGAGTAGCTCCAGGTTACACTTTACAATTTTATAAAAGGGGTGTCATCTTCATTGTCCTATGAAAAGAAAAGAAAGGGAGGGAGGGAGGGAGATTCCAGTTGGCTCTTCTTGTGTCAGATAATCACCTAGAACAATTACTTTGTCCAGGGACTTGGGAAATGTGATTGGCTAGCTTGGATCCTGTTGGAGGCGACATGGTTTTTGATTGACAGCTCAGCCAAGAACGCATGAAGTGAAGAACAGTCATTTATAAACAAACATGTAGAGAAGACAGGAGTGGCTTGGAATCTTAGTGTTGGTGTTGCTTAGTTAATGGCAGAAACAGACACAGTGCTCTGCATACTATCATAGGAACATGTGCTAAATTGTTTGTAGGACAAATATATCTTCCATTGCTATATACATATATCTGTGTAGTGTGACTTCATGGTGTCTCCATTAAGAGGCATTCCACCCCCTTGAGCCTGGGTTGAATTTGTGATTTGCTTTGAGCAATAATATGTGTCAGAGGAGACAATGTGTAAATTTCAGAACCTAGGCACCCAGAGGCCTTGCAGATTCTGTCCTTGCTGTTCAAGGACACTGTCCTAATGCCACAAAGTCTTGGAGTAAAGGAAACAGACAGCAAGCTTTCCCAGTAGTCCCAGTTGCGACTAGTTTCCAGGCAACCCACCTGCTGAATGCTGCATCATATGTGAGTACAGGCGAGACCAGCAGAAGAACCACTCAGCCAATCCACTGAATCCTGAGAAATGATGACTAATTGTTATTTTAGGCCACTAATTTTGGGGTGGTTTGTAATGTAGCAATAAAAAACTGATGAAGAACAGGACCAGGTTTGATGTCCCAAGTAATCACCAAGAAATGCTCTAAAAAAACCTATCAGTATTACTAGTGTTTTGTAAAAATAAACCCACCTGAGAAAAAGCAAAGGCTGTTTATTTAGAGTTTGCTATAGCAAGGACATCAGCCACCATCACTTGTGTTTTGGCAGAGACTTAGACAGGCAGAATAGTGGGAAAACTTTACAGTGAATGACAGGGAAGGCTCTGGTGTACCTTGATTAGTGGTGGTTGACGTGAGGAAGCTGGAGTTTGGCTAACTAGATGCAGGACACCCTGTGTAACTGGTTGGGGAGCATATTCAGTGTTCTCTGTTTGGTTCTAAATTAGAAGTGGGGCAAAAATTAGGAAATCTCTCAGTTGTTAATTAAGTTGTGACCCTTTGGAGTCAATTGTTGCAGGGGTTATTGTTTGGCATCCTGGGCTGGTTGCTGAAGATAGTGATCTGACTCATGGACTGGCAACTAAATAGTAGATTGAGTTCCTGTGCTCCTTGCTACAGAATGTGAGTCAGAGTTCTACTTTTATAAATGCTCTAATTATTGTCCTTTTGAATAATTATTTTCTTAGTATTTTACTTTTTTACAAAGAAAACATTTCTCTGGATTGCTCAAAACATAAGGCCTAGGATGACTTTAACCAAGTTAAACTAAATTGTGAGAAGATCTTTGCAAAGTGTTCATTAAGTGGGAGACACAGTTCAGGAGAGCTTGAGGTTTGAGTCCTGGAGAGCCCAGGGGTTGTGGTGTTTCATGGCCAAAGTGGTAAAGGCAGATCCTCTAAACTGAATGTTATAAAGGGTCAGCAGAGAAAAACAAAAATATATTGTTTTCCATGGTATAAAACTGTAAAAGATCCAAGGCAGTGTTACTAAGATTTCTCTTTCTAATTGTAGATGCCTGGAGTGAGAATAAAGCATTAACTCATTAACCTTTATTATTATAAACAAGTTTATTAATTTCTTAATAGAGAATAGGGTTCACTGAGAGACTTGGACTTATTACAAATAAGTTTTGATGAGTTCAACAGAATTGAATAAAATGAAACATTTCTCTTATTTCAATTAGCAAGACCCTATGCGCACCCACAACATGTAAGTCAGTGAGAGCAATGCAAAATGGATTAGATGTGAATTTTTTTTTCAAGGAATTGCTAGTCTGGCAGGCTCAGGAACACTGAAGCATGCCTATGACATCCTAGAATATAATGTAAAAAGCAGTAAGTGTGGCCATGGGAGTAAAAGATAATAGGCCATATGAAAGATGTCATGAAGTATGTGCTGTTAAGGTGAAGTTTGAAGGAGGAATAACACTGGAGATCGTTTGGAAATTAAGGGAAAGACAAGTTCAAGGGCAAGAAAGGGCCTTTGGAATATGGAAAACAAATTAGGAAAGCTACAGGATAAAGAGTAATTGGCTGAAGTGTAGGGTTCAACTGAACAACGAAAACAAGTAATTGAGAAGGAGACTAGAAAAAAAAGGCGGGGGGGGACAGCTTCGGCTAAACAGTGGAAGACCTTGAATGCCTAGATAATAATGTTGACATTTATTTGATACAAAAACATTCATCTATCTTTTGAGCGATAGAACGACATATTTGGAGGATTGCTCTGAAATGAATAATCAAGCAGTGGCTTTTACAATGGAGAGGTCTGAGCTTGGTTGTAAGGGTACCAGATGAGAATCTGTTGACAAATGTCTAATTGAGGCATCAAAAAGGAGGTCAGGGGGAGATAATAGCATTGAATTTTTAAGTACTGACTAGATGGAGGCTACGAACTGAAAAAAAAGAAAGGAGAAGTATAAAATCAGGATACTAAAAAGTTGTCTGTTGCTAACTTTATGGAAAAGGGCCCACAGTTAACACTTTTTTGAAATGACATATGGCCATATGACTTGTTGGCATACCTGTAAATTAGGACTGAAAATTATGTTTTCTTTTCCCCTCTTTGCTATTTATTTGAAGAACTTTCTCTAACACAAATATTCTCTCAATTTTTCAGTGTACTTAGGAAATGGTGATAATTATTTTGGCTACCCTCATGGATTTAGAGGAAAAAAATCTGAATTCATTTCTGCAATGCACATCGAGGATTTCAAAGATTTTCTTTTATTTCAGAAAAAGATAAGCTTCTAAAATACTCATAACAACCAAGGTTGGGCAACTGAAATTGCCTCTTGCTCTGTGGAGACAGCATAATATGAGCTGGAGGGAAAAAAATGATCCTAAAACATGAGGTTTCATATCAACAGCTTAAAAAAAAAATCTAGAACATAAATTGTCGTTTTCTTGAAGAATATTTATAACAACTCACTTGTAGTGCTCTGGTCTCTTGCTGAACAGGGCCAATGGAAAACATTTCTCGATTCAGCATTTTGTTTGATCCTTACTACAGAGTGATTGATCATAGCAATTTCTTTCACATAAACAGAATCCTCTAGACAAGCTTGTTGGAGACACTCAGGGCTATGAATACACTGTAGACCCAAAACTAATATTTTGCTTACAGTGTTTAAACTCAGTGCCAATAGGGCCCAAACTACTTGTATCATAAAAGCAAAACTCTTTTAAGCATCCTGATTTAATCAGGTTCTGGGGAAAGGGTATTGCCTAAACATGTTTCTCCCATAGAGAGGTATCTGTCTTTTCATTAGAGCCACAACATAAAAGCAACAAAATGTATGGTTTAATACAGTGAGCATCTTTAATCATTAGGAAACTAGCCAGCAACTACTCGGCTATCTCATTTTGGAGAGCAGAGAGCTGTATCAGGAAGGAAGAGAAATGGAGGATAGCATTTCCTGTGATCCTGAACATTTTCTTATATTGATGATGGTCATTTCTGCCACTGAAGTAACCAGAATCGTAATTTGAGAGGAGTGTCATTTTCTGCAGATACAAGCCTTGTGTAATCCTCCCATTTAAATGACATGATTCTGCAGGCTGATGATTTCATGGCCCACAATTTGTCACTTTTCCACTGCCTGAGAGTGAAACAGTAGCTAAATGACAATCAATAGACTGATTTTGTTATGCCTGCGTGTTCACCTTGTTGGAACTAATTTTTAGTTTGTTAATTATGTTTTAATATGCCACAAACAGAGAGGTGATCATGATTTTTTTTAAAGGCTAAGAGATCATCAAATGTAGATAAGTGAGGATGGTTTAAGTAGGATAGATTAAGATTATAGGAAATCAATAAAGTCTCCTTCCTCCATGGCATAATTCTTATAGGAGAAATAGCCTAGTTACATTTTAAAATCCTTTAAGCTATACTGATGTTTCTGTTGTTACTTGTTGCCCTTTGTTGTATTTTTTCCACCTAGATTTAAATTGTAACCATTAGATACCTACATATATGTTATTGTAAATAGACTTTTGATATGGATAAATAATTTTTCAGAGATACTGAACATTTCAATATTAGTTGTTGATTTATGTGTTGGAAATCATGCCTGATAATATATAATCTTTTCTGTTTAAGAATCTGTAAGTGGTTTGTAAAGAAAAGTCTTAGAGTTTTTAGAATATCAAGGTTTTTGGACAAAGACAAATCTTTAACATAAAGAAGTTTTAATAAACTTTTAGACACATTAATTAAATGCCATTTTCAAGATGCAACAATGAGGCTGTACTCTGTTGACTCATACCTGTAACCCAGCACTTTGGGAGGCCAGGCAGTGTTAGGGTTTGGACAGGGTGAAGATGGGACAGATGGAGAGAGAGAGGAGAGAGGCGCAGGGAGGTGCAGCACCGCTGGAGCCGGCAAGCTGGAGGTGCCACACTGGAAACCCAGAGATCCGAGTAAATGCAAAGAATGGCAACACACAAAAAGGTTAAGAAAGAAAAGTTTAGCCGGGCTCAGTGGCTCAGCCTGTAAATCCGCGCCTTTGGGAGGCTGAGGTGAGTGAATTGCCTGAGCCCGCGGGTTCGAGACCCACCTTGGCAGCGAGACCTCATCTCTACAATAAATCAAAAAATCAGCCGGGTGTCGTAGCGCATGCCTGTAGTTCCGGCTACTCAGAAGGCTGAGGCAGAAGGATCGCCGGAGCCCAGCAGGTCGAGGCTGCGGTGGCCAGGAGCGGCCATTGCACTCCAGTCTGGGTGACACAGTGAGATTCCAACTCAAAAAAAAAAGAAAGAAAATTAGAGAGAGAAAGCGAAAGAGGAGAGAAGATTCACCTCCCCAAGGTGGGGGAGGGGGCCAAAGCCAGGAAACATGGTGACAGCCATAGCTTAAAGAACACATGGCCACACCAGAGTCTAGCAAGGCAATGGCCGCTGGTTGCTTATGGTTGAGCCTTTTTAACCATTCCCCTAGATGGGGGAAGATCATTAAGGTGATTGGGTGGTGGTCTGCTTCTCGTCATCATGAAGGCACCGGCAAGCGCAGCTACTATGTCAGGTGATGGACAGCAGGCAGATGGGTGGGTTAGTCACATGATTGTTGCCATGGTGGGGCTTATTCCTGCCATGTAGGTCACAAAGGGCTGATTAGGTTAATCCTGGGGTGCGCGTGGGTGGGGGGGGGTCCTGCAGGAGACTTGTTAGACATTTGCAATTCACAAACTCATACATTTGCAACTCACAAATTCCTAGACCAAAGTTGGGGTGGTCGTATTATTATTTTTATGACTTTGGCCAGTCAAAGGGTGATCTTTGGCCTTGACAAGGAACCTTAAAGTTTACTAGAGATTATGATGCTATACCATGTATTGAAAAGTTGGGCTGTCCTGGTCTTGCATCTGAAGGAGATTTGCCAAGTGGGTTGGAATGGGCTGCTGTTTGTCCTGCAGTAGCCAAAAGTTTGAGCCCAGCTTGGGCAAAATGTTTTTTCTCTACAAAATGTTTCTGAAAAATTAGTCAAGCATGGTGGCACACACCTACAGTCTCAGCTGCTCAGGAGGCTGGGGCAGGAGGATCACCTGAGCACAGGAGTTGGAAGTTACAGTGAGATATGATCACCACACGACACTCCAGCCTACGTGGCAAGACCCCATCTCTAAAACGAAAAATAAATACAATGAAATAAAATAAAAAGATGAAGCAATAATGCAAACTAGAGTATGGGTGACTAGAGTCTCTTTGGGTGGAGGCTGCTTCTTCCAGTGAATACTGTAATAGTGGCCTTGGAAGATGTATATCGTATGGTGTATCCTCTTTGAAACTTTTTCTTTCCCCTCTTCTTAATATCTGAATTTAATATCTTTAGGGTTTCTATAAAATTCAAGATCTTTTGAGAATGAAAGAGTTCCTAGTATGTATGCAAGAAACTTTTATAAAACTGGAGTTCTCCATAGCAAACTGGGATCTACCATCACCATAAATATCTGGACTCCCAGCTGGTGTGATGTGACAGGAAAATTCCTCCACATCTTTACATAAATATGAGAATGGTGTAATTGATTAGGTAGAAAGTTTGCATATAAGGCATGGGGTGAGAAAAGGTGGGTCAGAAAAAAATAGAAGATGAAGAAAGAAGCAAATGAAAATCTTTGCATAAAGAAAATATCTAGACTTTATCACCCATGAAGATGACATGTTAATGATTTCCTGATATTAGATAAAATTAATCACCTCTAATACAGAACCCTTGTCTCCCAATGGTTCTATGCACCATTTTCTCAGGATACTTTTGTATTTCTCTCTAAACTAAAAATGAGAAAATGAGTCCTACATATGGTCTGACTTTGGTACACCCAATTATTTGAGTTGTTGGTATCATTTTTGACTTGTTTGTTTTATGTTTTCCCCCCAAATGGCTGTACCTTTAGATTTAATTAAAACACTATTTTAAAAATTTCAATGTCTTCCTCCTGCTCTCCTAAGAGAGACAACAAACCTGTGGTTGTGTTGATGAAGGGAGATTGATGTCATGACCTGACACAGGAATCAGAGGTTCTAGTCAGGCTCTGCCAATTAGCTGTGGTACTAGAAGAAACTGACCTGTGTCTCTATTCTGTAGGTTCTACTTCTGAGGCAGGCAATTGCTAGATAACTGTGGCTCCTGTTTATAGGAAAAAATGAATAAACATCAAAGCAAAATGAGTCCAAACAAGTATCTTTGACCTTCTTCATGTCATCAATATTATGCTTAATTTTTATATATAATTAAAGCAATTTTTTTCTTCTGTTGAAATTTTTGCTATTAAAAATTTTAAATTTGTTGTCATGGTTTAAGCTATAAAAGCTTAATAAACCAATAGCAGAGAAGAACATTTTTGTAATGTTACTACTTCTTTAAAATATTTTAAACCATATGTATGTGATATGTCCAACTTTTTTTTTTTTTTTAACTTTTTTTTCCTTTTTGGACAGAAACAAATGTAATTTCTTTAGTCTTTTTTTTTCTCTTCTTCCTTTCTTCACTCAAATATTTATATATTTATTCTATCCTAGGTACTATTTCTGGTACATTAGATATAGTAGAGAATATAATTTTCTGCCCTGGGGGAGCTAATATTCTAGTGGAAGGAGAAAGACAATAAATAGAATTAACAACCATTGTAGGTTCAAAAAAAGTGCCCCCCCACCCCACACAAAATAGACCGGATTGGAGGATTTGGGAGTACTAGGTCAAGATGAAGGAATACAGATATTTCAATTTTCAATGAACTAAGTCTCATTGAGAAAGTAATATTTGAGCTACATGGTATTGTATGAACAAAACCAGGGACTTTTATTTTTCAGTCAGTGATATGGTTTCACATACAGAAAACTGGTGATTAAATTAAATTGTGCTTTGACATAGTTGAGATAAAATAATAAAACAAAAAATATAAGATTGGGTGTTCTGATGACTATGCATATGTCATTTTATTTAATCTTCATGACACCTTTACATAATTAGTACTGTTATTATCTTTTCATAAGAAAACTAAGATCAACAATAACCAATTCATTCTGACTCACACAGCTAGTAAGTGGTGATGCTGGAATTTGTATCTGGATAGTCTGATTCCAACTCCATTCCCTTACTTACTAGCCATGTTCCCTTGAATACTTTTATACTAATGGAAATGTGGCTATTATTCCTGGCATATTTTCAACAGTCTCAATCATCATTTTGCACTGGGTAGGATCATTGAGAGAATGGAGGACACTCATTAACTTTCCAGCAAAACAGTAGGTGTTCAAATTTGGTGAAACAAGAGAGTTCAACATCAGTAATAAAGACAACATGAAACTTCAAGCTCTTCTCTCTAAAAATGGGTTATGCATAATTAGGTGCTTCTTGCCCACTCAAAAGAAAGAAAGCATGCATGATTACTGTGAATGGGAGTTTAAGTGTATATGTCAAAAAGAGAAAAATCCCCTTACATTTTAAAGATTGCAAATAAATATAGTTTAATCCATTATACATAATTCATATTAGCAATAACTACTTCAAAATTAATGTCAGCCAATATTAAGATTAGTAGATGACGCCTCTTAAGCTTTGCTGCAGGCTATTCTCACAGAGACCAGTGAACGCCTTTATGGCTAATTTCCTGAGGCTTATTTTCTGGTCTTTCCTGATGAAATATTAAGCTCTTTTTAAAAAGAGATTTATCTGATAAAAATAAAAAGTAAGTCCTTATACAACCCGTTTCATAGATTTTTCTTTAAGATAGGATTGAAGCATTGCATAGAAATTGGAAAGGTCTCAGAGGATAGAGTAACACTTGAGGGTCTGCAGGACTTTCTTTCTTCTTGAACCTGAACTCTTACTGTTTAGTACACTCTAAGTAAGGGATGTTAATATCACTCCTCCCAAACATATGTTATTGCTTCAAATATTGAGAGGACTGCTAATCTTCTACTTACCAAATCTCAGAAGGCAGGAAATAATTGGATAATTTAACACTCAGCAGTGTTAAACTCTAATTTGACTACTTATTATTTTCTGATATTAGAAGGTATTTCAAAATTAAGGATGATAAGTTCCAAAAAGAAAAAGATAAGAGTCTTGTGCTGTACTTAGTTTTTCCTTCTCTGTTGGGAGGATGTCCGTGTCCCTTCAGTAACTGTATAGGAGCCTCTTTAAGTTAACTTCGCTTTGCTTTTAGAAATCTGTCAAAGGGCTCGGTGGCTCAGCCTGTAATCCCACTCTTTGGGAGGCTGAGGTCAGTGGATTGCCTGAGCCCGCGGGTTCGAGACCCACTTGGGCAACTTGGCGAGACCTCATGTCTACAATAAATCAAAAAATTAGCCAGGCGTGGTAGCGCACACCTGTAGTTCCAGCTACTTGGAAGGCTGAGGCGGAAGGATCGCCAGAGCCCAGCAGGTCGAGGCAGCGGTGGCCGGGAGCAGCCACTGCACTCCAGTCTGGGCGACAGAGTGAGACTCCAACTCAAAAAAAAAAAAAAAAGAAATCTGTCTCTACTGTCTTAGTTCCTGTCATGTGAAAAAAGCATCGCTTCAAAGGAAGGTAAGACAATGGGAATTCCTTTCCTAATTCTATCTTCTAGTGTATAACCTTTGACAAATGACCTGGACTTTTTTGCCTACATATATAATTTTTTAATCAACATTTGAATATGCCCCATGAAATGGTGTTCAGTGAGAACTTTAATCACGCAAATAGTCTCTCAAGTTTTCTCCTCTCCACCTCGAAACACCTCAGGACTTTCCTAACCCTCTTCTCTTGTTTCTGTGTGGGAGGAAGAAATGGTCACCATCACTACCAAGGCCAACACATTCATCTGCCCTGGCAGCACTCATTTCTAGTGTCTTCTGGGGCATAACTCTCTCAGGTAGCTAATGTCTTAATTGTATCTTTCATGTCTCTTTCTCCAATGACTCAAATCAGCTTCCAGATATGATCAGCCTTCTTATCCTAAAATCATAATCCTTCTAAAGTATTTTTACCCCTTAGTTCACTTCCCTGTCCTCTCCTGCCTTCTGTTCTCTCCCTCTCTGCTTCCTTCCTTTTTTTCTTCCTTTCCCTCACTTTATCGCCAAATGTCTTGAAAGGGCAATCTGTCTGTCTCTCTGTCTTACTACCCTGGCATGTGAAAGAACTATGGCCTTGAAGTTGATAAAACAGGGATTTCTTTTCTGGTTCTATCTACTGGTGTGTAACCTTTGACAGATAACCTAAACTTTTTATCCCACAGATATCATAACCTAACCCTCTACTTTCTAGTGAGGATTACACAAAATAATATATGATAGAAACACATAGTATAGCTCTTGGGAGATAGCCAAATCTCAATAAATAATAACTCACTTATGTTTTATCCAGGGTCCACAGTTTTCCTTTTCTCCAAGATGGGTTTTAAAAATACACGGTCTGAACCAGGCTCAGTGGCTCAGCCTGTAATCCCGCGCCTTGGGAGGCTGAGGTGAGTGTATTGCCTGAGCCCGCGGGTTTGAGACCCTCCTGGGCAACTTGGTGAGCCTTCGTCTCTACAATAAATCAAAAATTAGCCGGGCGTGGTAGCACACGCCTGTAGTTCCAGCTACTTGGAAGGCTGAGGTGGAAGGATTGCGAGAGCCCAGCAGGTCGAGGCTGCGGTGGCCGGGAGCCGCCACTGCACTCGAGTCTGGGCAACAGAGTGAGACTCCAACTCAAAAAAAAAAAAAAAAAAATACACGGTATAAAGAGGAAAGGGAAGAATCCTAAGGGAAAAGTAAACATCAACAAACTATTGAGTATATATAATGGGTGTAACAAAAGCATTAGGTGCAGTGGCTTAGGCCATGGAAAAAAGATCAGAAATTCAGTTTTTCTTCTCAAATGTGTGATATTGTGGAAATACATGCAGGAGAGGCATAGTGATAAGGCAGAACTAGAAGACTGAGATGATGACTATGGTTCCTCTCAGCTGTACTATTGTGATATGTAGTCTCCGAAGATGTTCGCCATTAAGTTCTTTCCTCACATGCTGCTTCATACATGAAACTGTGAGTCTTCTTCCTCTTCTCTTGAATCTAGACTGCATTTGTGATTTACTTCAACTAATAAAATGTAGCAGAAGTGACAGCTCTAGGCATAGCCTTGTGGGGGTTTTTTGTTGTTTTGTTTTGTTTTGAGTTGGAGTCTCACTCTGTCACCCAGGCAGGAGTGCAGTGGCACGCTCCCGGCCACCACAGCCTCGACCTGCTGGGCTCAGGCAATCCTTCCACCTCAGAACTACAGGCGAGCGCTGCCACGCCTGGCTAACTTTTTATGTATTGTAGAGACGAGTTCTCACCAAGTTGCATGGGTGGATCTTGAACGCACGGGCTTAGGCAATCCACTCGCCTCGGCCTCACAAAGTGCTGGGATTACAGGCTGATCCACCAAGCCTGGCCTAGACATAGCTTTTAAAAGGATGGTGGCTCCAGGTCAACAGGGTGAAAGAAAAAATTAAATAAATCAGATGTGGTGGCTCATGCCTACAATTCTACCACTTTGCAGGGCCAAAGTGGGAGGATCATTGGAGCCCAGGAGTTTGAGGCCACAGTGAGCTATGATTGCACAACTGAATTCCAGCCTGGGAGACAGAGTGAGACCTAGAAAGAGAGAGAGAGAGAGAGAGAGAGAGAGAGAGAGAGAGAGAGAGAGAGAGAGAGAGAGAGAAATTAAAAATAAAATAAATAAAAAGAGGACTTCAGCATCCTTCCTTGGAATCCAGATACCATGTTGTGAGGAAGTTCAAGCTAGCCACATGCAATGGTCAGGTAGAAAAGAAGAGATAACTGACTATCCCCTAGTGGGCCATCCATCTGACTGAGGTACTGCACATGTAAATGAAAAATCTATTCCAGGCTCAGAAGACAGAAAGCAGATCAGAAGGACTGTCTGACTGAGCTAACACTGATTGCCTAATTATCAAATATCTTAAGTGTTGTTGATTCAATCCAGGAAGTTTTTAGGTAGACTTTTACACAGCATCAGACAACAGACAACTACTGATACATGGCTACAAGTCACCTCAACTTGCTGCTCCAGTTCTAATTTGCAATTGAACTAGCTCATTGCAAAGACACCTACCCACCCCAAATTCTGGCCATCCATGATTTTTGCATATGCAAGTATTCTTGCTGATAAAGCTTCCAACCTGAGTTTAAAAAGTGTTAGAACTGCATTCTTTTCCTTTGTGACTCTGGTCCTCTCTTACCTGTTATTTCCACTTTAAAT
The DNA here is from genome assembly GCA_027257055.1 of Cephalopachus bancanus. Taxonomy (NCBI): domain Eukaryota; kingdom Metazoa; phylum Chordata; class Mammalia; order Primates; family Tarsiidae; genus Cephalopachus; species Cephalopachus bancanus. Next base: position 1,813,353 of record JAPVLO010000298.1, on the reverse strand, counting down.
AAAGTTAACATTAGCACATGAATTAGATTAAAGGAAACAATCTTTGTAAAACATGATTCTGGAATGTGATAAATACACTGTCCACGCTAGTTTTTATTATTAATGAAAGAAGCAGGAGACTTCACAGCCTGACCCCACAGTAATCTACTCTGATCCAACAGAGGAAGAGAAAGTGCCATTTGGGAGTCTTAATCATAAATACTATAAATGTTTTTGAACATGGTAATATCTCTGTGTTTCCTGCCTTAAAAAGCTGATAATAATCTTCACACTTCTTTGAAAAACTTAATAGAAAGTAATGTACTGAGTAATGAACTAGACATCACATCTATAATCCTGAAATTGTCTTTGCTAGAAAACCACAAAGTATCATGAATAACTAAAATTAAACTTTGCCCCAAAACGTTAATAAAAAATATGCTATGAATATTTTAAATATTGTTAGGCAAAAGTTTTAGAGCTATACAGAAAAAAAAGAAGACAGAAAAGAGTTGAAAGAAAGAAAGAAAGAAAGAAAGAAAGAAAGAAAGAAGGAAAGAAAGAAAGAAGGAAAGAAAGAAAGAAAGAAAAAGAAAAGCACGGTTAGATTTAAAAAAAAACAACAACTCAGCAAACATTCAAAGGACATATGACCCTGTAGCCAGCCACAAGTTTGCAAAATTCATTTATTCTTGTAGATATAACTTGGTATAAAGTGAAACCTGACCAATTATTATTTATATTCAGAGTCGCTTAATTTAAAACAATGTAACTTCAAAGAAAGAAGAAGATAATGTTCCTGACCTCATGGAAACTTCAGTCCAATATTACTATACCACCTCAAGTTAGGCAAGTTCACAATTTAGCTACAGAAAGTTAACCGCAAAATTAGAGTAATTCTTTATAGACCCCAAGGTTAAACATCAAAGGCACAGATGCAATTAAAATGTTATTTGGATTTTCAGATAGCATAGAATCTGAAGAGCCTTCCAGATTAAAAAAAGGATATGTACATGAAAGCTAGAGATTATGACTTGCATAAATCAACAAACAAAATCAACTAATGTTTATTCATTCATTAAGCAGAGATTTATATTTTTGCAGATAATATACAAGGTATTCTTTTAAGAATTGTGGAGATAAAATAAAAAAATGACTTCAGCCCTAAACTCAAGAAGTTAAAGCTTTTTAAAAGAAAACTTAAACATTCAAATATCTATGGTAGTAGATAGAATACTAAAAATTCTAGAAGAGAGGTGCACATAAAATGAGACGGTTGTTTAAGGGAGGAGTAACTCCTAGTTTTAGGGTTGATTCGGCTTGCAAATACTTGTACAAGACATCTAACCATTGCATTAGACTTTGAAGATGCACACACTAAACTGGTACATTGATACACAGATATCCACTTATTTCATTTACTCAGGAGATGGGTGTTTACACATATCTAGCTTCCAGACAATAGTAAGACAGTTACTGTTTTCCTGTGCCATCATACCTTCTTAGGGAGAAAAGGTACATTTTTTAAACTAAAATTAGAAGGTAAGGCTGATTTGCAAAATAGAAAGGACAAACATCACATCAACAAGGTGAACAGAGACTAATGAGTTAGCAAAGAGAGGAGCATATCAGTTAACAGTGGGGACCTAGACGTCTGAATGCCTGTGTCTTGAATCTACCATTCCCTGAGCAAGTTGAATTTTGCCATTTGTAAAATAGTTATAATAAAATGAATAGCTTCTAGCCTAGGATTGCTATGAGAATTAGATACAGTAGTTTCCCTTTATACACATCTCAGTTACCTGGTCTGAAAATAGGTGAGTACATTATAATTAAATTTTTTGAGAGAAAGAGAACACATTTTTATAACTTTAATGGTAGTATATTATTATAATTGTTCTATTTTATTTTTAGTTGTTAATATATTTTTGTAACTAATTTATAAATTAAACTTTATCATGCATATTTATGTATAGGAAATATCAGCATATATAGGTTTTGGTATTATCCACGGTTTTAGACATCCACTGGGGTTTTGGAATGTTTCCCCCACAGATAAGAAGGGACTACTGTAATACACCGCCTGGAACATAGTAAACACTGAATAACTGCCGACATTCAGATTAATAGGAAACTACCTAAAACTGAAAGGGCTTGGTAGAGTTTCAGGGAAGAAGAAAGATTTGAGCTCAGCTTAGAATTGTCTGTAGGACTCGGTGGTCATAAAGAAAGAGCTTTGTTACAACCAAGGTCACTGTTGAAGCTGGCAATCAATAAAGCTTCAAAATCTGATCTTAGAGCTATGAAGTTCTCACTCATCTTTGGAATACCTTTGAGATTTACCGACATTGGCATTGTATTCATCTTCTTCTTGATGGAAGGCAGGCTCAGAAAATTTCAGAAGCTCATGAAAGTCAGAAAGGAATCTTAGCATGTGATGTTTATATATCTAACTAGACAAATATAGTCTCAATTTTAGTTTAAGAGGTAGACCCCACTCTAAATGATTTCTTCTGTGTGTACCATACATAAATAGTTCTGTCACTAAGTGGCAAAAATAGGGAAAAACAAAATACAATACAATAAATGGTGGTATCTTTTCCTTAATTTCCCCATCAAAAAAAGCAAAGCTTAAAATTATCTCTCCGTGATTCTAAGAAATGTTTGATATAAGCACAAGCGCCATGACATTTTTAAAAACCTGAGGGAATAAATAATCTAATGAGTTCTTCCAAAGAAAGGTGTTACATAAATATGATATATTTCCATTAGTAACAATAAACTGTGAGTGTCTGACAGGAAGAGACCCTTAAGCAATTCTGCTCACCTTCAATGGTTTTGTGAAGATGTATCTGGTCATCACATTTTCTACAATACAAGCAATTAAAACATCAACATGTTTAGAAGTTAAATTAATGATAATTAGAAAAGGTGATAACAGAAATTAATTCAGTAAGTCAGCCTCTGTGATATCATTCTTACTATGCTCAGCCCCTTAACTTTCTTATTCTATTTTATAGTACCTTACAATGAGTTCATTATGCCACCTTCCCCTAAACACTCTATATCATTATACATTAAATTTATTTAAGTCTAAGTTCAAGGTTAAAATATTTTTTAGCTAAGTGTTTGAAATTTTCTAATCTATGTTTTGAGCATGTGTAACTCTCAGCTAATCAACATGTTCAATTGTCTGAGACCACCCAAGTCATTGTACATGTGTATTTACTACTTTATAAATAGTGTTCATGTGAGAAAGTAGGGAGGAGTTACAGGTGTTCAGTAAGTGCTTGATTAGAATCAAATAATACTATGACTGGAAGAAACTCAACTGATTATCTAGTATGGAGTTGGCAATTTTTTTTTTTCTGTAAGGGCCACATAGTAAATATTTTAGGCATCATGGGTCATACGCTCTCTGTCACCAGTACTCAACTCTTCCATTGCAGCATAACATAGCCACAAACAATACAAAATGAGTAAACATGATATATTCAAGTAAAACTTCATTTACAAAAAACAGGCATCCTGCCAAATTTGACCCTTGAACTGTAGCTTACCAACCTCTGAGCTAGTGTAACTCACCTATTTCATATGTGAAGAGATTAAGGCTTAAAAGGTTAAAATGCCATTATTAGTCACAATTAATTGAATTTTCATAGGAAGAAACAGTTCTGTCTATTACAGATTTTTATTCTTCATTGTCCATGAATCCACGCTCCACAAAGCTTGCTACAATGACCTTTTTGAAATGCAGAACAAGACATGTCTTTATTGTATTTAAATTCCTTCAACAGATCCCTACTGACTTTCATGTAAAATGTAATCTACTTGTCTAGCATTTAGGGTCTACATTCATGAGGTTTTTTTCTTACCTGCATCTATTCTACATTCTACTTCGTCTCACAGGCATACTCTACCAGCCCCCTACCGTATGATAAGCTGTGTGACAATAAGAACTGGACCTGTATTATTCACTTCTATATCTCTCATGCATAGCATTATGCTTGATATCTTGAAAAAATATCTATGGAATGAATGAATGGATAAATTAAGAGCTAAGATCCGAATAGAGCCTTAGGGTAAATTTGAATACATCCCTACTTGGCCCCAACTGAAATTTTCCAGATCTTACAAAGTGTACATGATAAAAGAAAGGACTAGGGTCAGAAACCCCTCTGTGAGTGACCTTCACCAGAGCTCCACTTCATCAGCCTGTTTCCCTAGTAATCCATCTCTGTATTAACATTTGGCCATTTAAAGGGCTCCTCTCTATATTGTTAATTGTGCAAAAATATTCCACAAACTGACTTTATATAAGGACATTGCTATTTTATTTACAGGATGGTTTTCATGAGCTAGTCACACTTCCTTCTGCTTCTTCAACTTCTAAAAAGAATTGGATTCATCAAATGTACAATTTGGTACAAGGTAACACAACCTAGAGTTGTAATTTATATTTCTAGGGCATTATGCTGACTCACAGTAGAGGACAATTTTTGATACCTATATCACTGGACCCAATGGGAATGATAGTATGTATTTCGGTGTAATGTGTGGAATTATCATTACCAGAATATGGTGCTTCCCAAGGTAACTGATTTGCAAAATGCAAAGTTACAGTATCAGTGGTACTCCATGGGTATGCTGATTTGTTATCACTATAATTCTATACCAGTTGCACCTTTCTAGAGAAAGTCTCACTATCTTGGCTGACAAGAACATGCTATTATGCTCGTGACACACAGTTTTTACTAAGATAAGTAAAGTATCTTTTTTTCTAAAATTGGCCACCTAACAACCTATATGAGGATTGTGCGTCCTTCTACTTTAAAAGTATGATTTTTGAACTATTTTCCATTCTAGGTAGTAAACCAACTAATTAAACACATGTACTAGTCAAATACTTCCTAAATCATCAGTTTGATGTAGAGACTATTGGGAAGGGAACAGTCTCTACCCTTTTCCATTTAATATTAGAAGTCTAAGAATTAAAATGACAAAAAAACAGAATAGCAAGAGAATAAATAGCAAGATAAAGTTTATTCATGTAAATACAGGAGAGTCACAGAAAACATAGCTCAAAGAAGTGGTTAGAATACCATCTGAACAAGTGGAGGGGGTTAGGACTTCAAAGGACAATAAGTGGTGGGAAATGATTGAGAAGTACATGGGGGAAACTGATGGAAAGTAACATTTGTTTTAGGAAGGTCTGTCTATGTAATTTCTTGTCCCAGTACCCACTTCTATAAGGTGACAGTAGTTACTCTTTTCCCTGGTACAGGAATACTCCCTAAAAAGGAGATTTATGACACTTGATCATTTTGGAAGATTCTACTATTAGCAGACAAGTGGAATGAAGAGAGGTTTCTTCCTGCATCTTTGAGTTCTGAAATGCCTTTAGCTCAAAATATTCCTTATGCCACAATGGCATAATATCAAATCAGAACAACATATATACCATATTTTTAAAAAATCAAGACAAAGGACTCAATATTTCTGGGAGATAAAGCATCTTACTGAAGCATCCAGATAATATGGTATTGTGTGAAGATCCTAAGCTAATGTGACTAATAATATCCATTTTATTTTTCACTTAAGCAGAGCCTTCTTATTGAAAGTTGAAACCAGGAACATTCTAATTGAATGTCTCCTCCCAGAAGATTAAGAATTTCATATTAACTTTTTATCTCTAAATGAATCAATTAACTTCACAGTACAACCTGTGCCTTTTTAAAATATATAATTTGGTAAATTTATTACCCAATTTAGCAGAGTTGAGTTCCTCAAAAAAGAAGTATCCTCTGTTAGTACGTGGCAACATCCATAACATAATTAGAACCTCAGAATACTGGGGCTAAAAGATATCTTAGTAAGCTAAACACCCAATCCCTTTCTTTATAGGTGGAAAAAGAGGCCCAGAGCCGTTAACTGGTTTGCCCAAGGTCACATAGCTAGCTAGTGCCTTAAGGAGGACTTGAGTCCTGGCTTTAGTCCCATTGAAATACTTGAAAAGAGGAGTAGCTAATGACTTGGAGGTTAATGAATAGAAATACATTCATCAGATTAATGCACCAAAGCCCTGGATATTGAGAAAACACAAAATGACTCAGAGTTAATTAAATACAGTGATAAATTAGAAAATGGGACTTAAGACAGAATAGTAATAATTTCTAGTAGACAGCTCATCTTTGTGCTGTTAGGTTGCCCTTTACTGTCCTCTGTCACAACATATTCTTCACCCTCTGGTTCATTATGTTTTGGGTTCAATTATGCCTCCTCTCCCCTCCCCAATTAATATGCTGAAATCCTAACCCCAGGGCCTTTGAATGTGACCTTGTTTCGAGCTAGGGTCTTTACTTAAAGAGGTTGTTAAGTTAAAGTAAGGTCATTAGAGTGATCCTTAATCCTATATGATTGGTGTCTGGGAAATTTAGACACAGATCTACATAGAGGGAAAACAATATGATGAAACAGAAAGATAAAATGGTCATCTACAAGCCAGGGAGAGTGGCATGGAACAGATACTTCTTTCATAGCCTCAGAAGGAAGCAACCCTGCAGACACCTTGACCTAGGACTTTGGACATCTAAAATCATGAAACAGTAAAATCCTACACAATTTGTGGTGCTTTGTTGTTGCAGGTCTAGCAAGCTGATATACATTATTTCTTTAATTTCTCTCCAAGCCAAACCCTACTGTTACCCTGCCCACTACCAACTGAGATGGTGTTGACTCTTCTTTGTACTCTCAGAACCTTCAAGTGTCTGGTTTATTATGGGTACTCAGTTAATGCTTGTGATTGGTTTGCCTTACATTAAATAGAGTTCTTGTGGACACACCAACATAACTGTCATTCACAACTTCCTGCTTTGGGTAGAGTAGATAGTACTATTCTTATTTAGCTGATGACTCTTAAAGATGATAATAGCTTTCCCTTCTAAGATTACAAAGTGTTATAAAGGAGAGAGATAGGATTTCAATGAAATGCTTTCCAATGATAATAATCCAGTGCTTAAAATCCCTGTTTTGTTGTTGTTGTACAATCTTAAAGTGTCTTTAATTCACTACATGAAACTTGAGGGGTCTTTTCAACTAAAACTATTTCTATCTGGGGGAAAAAAAGGCAAATCAACAAAGGGTTTCAAAACTGATCATGTAATCAGCTCAGCTTATCAAAACAAAATGAAAAATTTTTCTGCAGAATAAATTCAATTTTAAAAGAGAAATTGCCAGGTTATAGTTTGACTGATTATTTTGTTTAATAGTAAAGTATTTAAAACAGTGAATCATTTTGAAGTTTTACAGAGCTCTTTGTCTATGCAAATCCTGAAATAAACTCACATTTTTTCAATTTTGGGTTGTGTTTCAAGATGGATGTTCACTGACAACAGCAGATAATAGAAAATAAATAACTATTTTGTTAGTTTATACGTTCTTTTGTTACACACAAAAAGTTAATAGTTTTTGAATGCCGGTTACATGTTTTGCACATCAATCACCACTCTGGCAGGAAAAAAAAAAGAGGATTTAATCTCAAAATCTAACTAAGGAGAATTTAATGAATGGATCTTTCACGGAGTGTGAGGTAGGGTAAGGGAACTGTTAGCAGTTAATGAGATGCCCAAGGCTTAGCAGAAACAGAAAGCTGTTACAATTCCAGGTTTGAGGATGTAGGGAGTAATCACTAAAGTCCGGAGGAGGATTGTGAGGGAAAGAGTACCTGACAGGGACTGTAGCCATAAAGGAACAGAGGCCACTACCAGAAAAGTCATAAGATAGGGCTGCTCTCTGCTCAGAAACTCCTATATCCTGCTGAACCCACTCAGAATTCTGAGGGCCTGGGAGCCCAGGTGATGCCCTCTGCAGAGCTTAATCTCCAAATAATAGTTAGGCAATGAATGAGAGGGGTAGTAGCAAATGGAAAACAATCAGATTATTTTATATGTGTCATCTAATTGAATCATCTCCAAACCCCATGATACATTTTATTGATTTAGAAGCAAAAGCTCAGAGGCATTAAAAACATACACCCCCTTTTTTTATGAGCAAGTAGATTGAGAAACTAGAAAAATTCAGCCTTCTTTGGGATCTAATAAAGGGGGAGAAAATAAAAATATAGTTATGTTTACAAACAAAATATTTCCTTAAATGAAGGAAGAGGGGGAAAGGGCATTTTGTGAAATGGTTGAGAAAATTGTAGATAAGTGTTATCTGAAAGGAATTTGTGTCTGGTATGGGAAAGTAGAACCCATAAGCTGGAGTATAGAGAACCTGCTGGTAGAGATGAGTAAGAAGACATATGTTTACGATGGTGGTCAAAGATTAAAGAATGAAGCCAGGTGTGGTGTGCACCTGTAGTCCCAGCTATGGAGCAGGCTGAGGTGGGAGGATTGTTTGAGCCCAGGAGTTCAAGGCTGGAATGGTCAACATAGTGAACATAGTGACAGACTCTTAAACAAATAAAAAGACAAACTTTAAATATATAAATATATATATATGTATATACATACATACATATATATATATATATATATATATATAAAGAAATTAGGAAAGTAGAAGGTTAAACGAGGTAACTGGCACTTTAGAGTTTAACAAACACTTTAGTATATTTCACATAGCTTGATACCCAACACATTTTTGAGAATGACATAATTATTTTCCTCCTTGTTATTACTGTTATTTTTTCCCCTTCATTTTACAGATAAAGACGCCAGTGCACAGAAGTTAAATGAATAGTGAGTGGTAGAGATGGAATTTGAATGCTAGCCTAAAGAATGTCTTGTGAACCAAAAATCATTACTTGTCTGAGAGATATGAAAGCAGTCTGTGATGTGATTTGGCACAAAACTAATGCAACTCTGTAAGTACCGAAGTTGCAGTTTAGTTTTGCTTAGTTATTTCTTTAATCAAATCTCTATTTTGAATCAGAGTATACTATATAACTATTATTCTAAATCTTTAAGACAAATTTTTACTAGACTCCCTGTGTTCCAAAAAAGAAAGCTACTACACCTGAGCGTAACCCAGATGATAATTTTCATTAGCACCTTGGTTGACCTAATGCATTATGTGTTAAATAAGTATGATGAACACTGCCTGCATAATCATTTTCTAACAAATGCAACTGTTGCCTTTAGAGATTAATTGCCAAGTTTTTATATTCAACTAACAGTAGGTTGACATTTAACATCTTAGATTTATAGATTTCCTAGTATGTTTTTGGACTGTTTTCTTTGGATGGATTCCTCAAGGATTTGAAATTGGATTTCTCCACAGACAGGTCTAAGTAAGTGGAGGAGCTAATCACATCATTTCTCTTCAGTCTCTTCTAAGAAAACTAGTTTATTACAGTCTTGAAAACTTCTTGGAATATTTGTCTAGCACTGGATGTGTCCGAATATATCAGGTAAAATCATGACTACCATGATCCATCCATTAACTGTGTCTTATCTTCTCATTTCATATAGATACCTGTATGCTGTACACAACAGTATTGGGGAATAATAGCTACAAAAACCCTGCCTACCCATCTTCAAGGTAAAGGACATCATATTAATCTTCCAATTCCCACCAAACTATCAGCGCCTTGTACATATTAGGTACTTAAATGGCATTTGATAGCATGGCTTATTGAAGAACATTGAACTAGTTCTTTATTTAATATTTCAATACACGTCCACTTTAGGTAAATATGCAATGCTGGCTGATGAAGAGAAAACAAGTTTTGTGGCCTGATTGGTATGAGTAGTAGTTAAAAATCATTTTGTTTCAAAAGAGAAAAGCCTTTCAAAGTCAGTGAAGCTAATTAAGTAAACTGGGGGAGTCAGAGGCAAGGAGCATGAAGAGGTCTTTGCTTCTCTGAAAGTAAACTTTATTATTATTATTATTTTCTCGTAACTTTGAGTTTTCATGTCACAGGCCATCATGCCACATCTGATTATATTTGTACCCCGGTCAAGTCAATAAAGCTAACTTATTCCTGTTCCAAATTCCTAGGAAAAAAGAATCTGATTGATCCAACTTGTGTTACAAATTTATGCTTGATTCAATCAATCACTGTCAAGAGATCTGGATCCCATAGCAAATTCTTGGTTGCTAAGTAAAGACAGCTAGGTTGAGATGACAATTCTTCAAGAGAGAGGAACATACTTGGCCAACCCCAAAATACTTCTGTGGTATATAGGATGTCCCTTTGACCTAGATTCAGAAAACACATTTTTTTTTCACCTCTTCTCTTTCTCTGTGATTGACTACAAACAACCGAACATTTACCTCTAGCCCCAGGCTGTAAACTCTCATGCTGGATAAAATGGTAACCTGTTTTTAACATCTTGAATTCTACCCCTGCCTACCCCTAATATTTATCTCAGGAATACTACACAGATGAAAGGCAAAATCCTAAGTATTTTGTTCTAAGTATAGGAAGCCTGAACTGTATTATTATTTAGATACCAGCGATTCTGAACTGACCCTGAGAAGTTTCAAGTATATCATTTCAGTGGGATTTTACAACACAGTGGCATTTTTTAAATGTAAAAGTTGGAGGAGACTGTTCTTTTTCTACAGGAAGCGAATAGAGAATAGGGTGACAAATTTCTCTATTTGCACTGCAAGATATCGTCAGTGAATCTCTTCTCTATTCCTCAGTTAAAGACAGTTTAACTTTTTCTCTACAGCAGGATCATCACAGTAAAGATAGCATGCTAAGACTTTACCTTTTTCCTGGCAAATATAGAAAGAAACAAAATAGAGGTCAGATAAGCCAGAAATTCTATTTAATAAAATCTACCTCTTAACGAACATGCTGTGTAGGTTTTCTTTTTTTTCCTACCTTTCTTCCTCAAAGTCAAATCTAAATAATACAGTCATCATGTCTAGTTAATAGTTGTGCCTTTAGGGGGACTACAGCATAAAGTTACTGAGGGGAAAATGTCATATGACAAGCTTTCCTTGGTTTACAAGGACTTGAGGTTAAGTAATTTCTTCTTCCCTTATGGTTTTAAAATATTGACTTCAGAAGTTGTCAAATCCGCCTGGCATGGTCCTTGTTACAAGTAAATAAGCTCCTTCTGTGAAAGCACTAGCAATCAGCTTTCCCAGGGATGAGATGCTGATATCCCAAGGCCTGCCTTTTTCTCTATTGAATTTATCTATTTGTGTATCTGTATACTTAGGCAGACAATGTAATACATCTATTTATTGTCACCACCAGTGTAGCCGTCTAAAGCTATAACCAAAGGCATGTGTTCTCATAAAGGAAGAGAGGCACATTAGTCTAGTTTGATGCAGCAGTCACAGGCTTATCTTGTGAGTTATCTGAAGATAAGGGGCTTGATTGTTGTGAGACACCACTGAGAGTCATTACTTTGTGATTGCGAGGAGGCTGACAAGTCAACTGTGTGACACTCCCAACAGACCGTACATCAGATTTCAGGACAACAAAAACGATGGGGCAGGGGTAGCTCTTTATTAATCATAAAATGAACTATTTACCATCATACTATGAGAGTCTTATGATTAGTGATTAGGAATTTATTTAACACTTATGCACACAATTTTCAAAAAGAGAATATAGTATGTGATAAATAAATATTTGTCAGTAAATGGATGGATACATAGATGAATGAGTGTATGGATGGGTAGATGGAGGGATGGATAGATAGGTGGATGGGTAGGTGCACTATATCACTTCCTTTCAGATCGTTCCAGAATAACATAGTATATTAGGTTATTTAAAATGCATGATTTTTAAATAACTTATAGTGTAGACCTGGCCTACCTCTCTGACTGTTTCTTGTAACCTCCCTTCCTTGCCCATAAGTTCCAGTCACACTATGCTTCTTTCTGTCCATCATGCCTGCTGTTCCCCATGCCTGACAGCTTTTCTTCATGAACTCCACATATCTATTTATTTCCTAACATTCTAACATCATTTCACATGTTACATTATTAGAAATAATTTTTCTAACCACCCAATCAGAAGTAGTAACTTGACTTTCAATTCTCTCCTTGACATTTATTTTTCTTTTATGTACATATTTGATAGTCATTGTTTTATTTACATTTGTGCCTTTATTTTTCACCATCCAATAACATGTGAGCTTTATGAGTATTCACTACTTATTTAGCCCTATATTCACTGCATAAATATCTAATTATTTATTGACTGAATGAATGAATGGAAGAAAAAAAAATTCCCATAGTTTTAATTATTAGAACTTCCCTAAAATATAAGCTCCCATAATCATTTAGAATAGTGTACACATATAAATTAGACTTATACAAACTTTAAAAGGATTAAATCTCCTATTTAAAAAAAGTGACTGTGTTGACCTGTTTATCTACCCACTTGGTTAAGATATCAAAAGATAAAAAATAAAATAGTGTTATATTCTTATATATTTTTGGAAGGGGGTGAAGTATAAATGCACATGCTCATACATATATACATGCACATATGTATGCATATGTTCTTATAGTATCAGGATTTGTTAGTTTAGACTAGTGAAAGACATACAATTTTAGAAACAGACCACTTTTAGTACCTGGTTCTTTGCTCTATACTGATTTGGAATCCTGGCATTTCTTCAAGCCAAAAAAGACTTAGTTGTTTGTTTGCTTTGTTTTGTTTTGTTTTTGTTTGCAGTGATTTCCACTATAGACAATCTGATGATCTACGTAGCATCTTGAAATGTGGTGGTATGTGCTGCTTACTATAACAAATGGGAGAAACAATGACATTTGGTGACCAGGAGTTAAGGTTGCTATGTATCTCAATGCATGGCAAAGCCTCACATAGTAGGAAAAGCTTTCACACTACACACAACTTTCAAAAAGCTGTTCACAATCACCTGAGTCTTATATATAATTCTGCTTTACTTTTAAATACAAAATCCTTTGCACTCAGAACCATCAGCTAGACCCTGGAGCAAGGTAATACGCTCTCAAACAAAGATTGTGACCTATCACATGTTCCTTTTTATTTCTGAAAATGTATTAAAATTCAGTTATGAAGGCTGTCTTTAACAGTATCAAGGCTGGGCTTAGCTCACACCTTCAATCTCAGTACTTTCTGAGGTCAAAACAGGCAGAAGAATTGAGGTCAAGGAGTTTGAGACTAGCCTAGGCAATATACTGAGACTCTGTCTCTACAAAAAATGAAAATGAAAAAAAAAAAAAAATGGTTGGGTGTGGTAGTTCACTCCTGAAGTTCCAGCTACTTAAGAGACTGAGGTAGAAGGATTGCTTGCTTGCACCTAGAACACCAAGGCTATAATGAGCTGTAATCATACCACTGCACCCCAGCCTGAGAGAAAGAGTGAAACCCTGTCTCTATTAAACAAACAAAAACAGTATCAAAAGAAGCCTCTGAAAGTTGACCACTATGTGGAGTCCTTTTAAGGACAGTTGTCTTTGCCAGCCATAGACTTCTCTGAATTTCTATAAGTGTGTTAAATTAAAAAACAAACAACAACAAAACCCAGACTCAGGTAAGGAGAAATTTTGTTCAGAAAGACTATTCTATTGAAAGAAAAGGGCTATTACAATAAGGAAAATGTTTTGACCATAATATCTGCAAGCATCTCAAAGGGAAGGCAGAAAAAGCTCTTTTTTATGGGCAAGTGGATGTGAAACAAAGCTAGACAGATTTGTTTATTGGAGTGGGAGGAGCAGGTGGTGTGGTAGTACAGTTGACCAGGTAATATTTTTCCCAGAGATCAGTAGATTCTTGGGAGAGGTCTTTAAAGATGAGCTATTCCACTTTTCAATGCTTGGTTAAAGTCAAGGGAGAGTCAAGATCCAGGCATCTATCTGTAGGATGGGAGAAGTCTAACTAAAGTTTTGTCCAGTCAAGTCAGCAGGTGCCCCCCCCCGATTGGTCAAATTGTATGAACTCAGTAAATCAAAGGATGATTTCATTCTTTCTACAAAATTACAGTAAGGATTGCTTGCCATTTGGGGAAATCACATACATGATAGTTACACCACTTAAGATATATTAACAGCTAGTACAAACACTTGTATCATTCTGCATTTGGGGCTATCAAATTCATGATAATTCTGGAGGAATAGATGGAAAGAGGTGACTGTTGTATTTTATCTTCTTGTGTTGTCATGATTAAGCAATTACACAGCAATTACAACAAATATATTACCTTATCAATTTATTTTCTTTTGTTTCTTCATTATATCAATTTACGGTATTATATCAGTTTTTCATTGTCTGAGATTATATATAGGGCTAGACAACATGCCTGCAAGTTTAATATCAGGATACTAAAGGTGGCATTATGAAATATTTGTTCTCAAAAAGGGCTGCTGGTCCTTTAAAGATGATAATCCCTATTCTACTATCAGATTATTGTTTATGGATAATGACTCTGCAGCTAATAGAAGTTGAGAAATTTGCCCAGAGTTACAGAGACAAGGGATACAATTACACACAGACATACTCTCAGATTGTCTGACATTTTTGAGTTGACAAGCATGGGGCTAAAATTACAGATGCAGAAAACAGCCCTATTCGGACCAATAAGAAAAAATATATTTACACATAAATGATAAAACTGAATTAAGTAGAGACTGATTTAGCAAACAAAAATCTCTAGAAAATGTTATTTCTGATAAGTACATTAATATAAACTTTTATTTGTTGAAAAATTTCTTGCTATATTTGGGACAAATGGACATGTGGAAAAAAATTCTCTGGAAATCGATTTCTTAATCTGTAAAATGAGATACAAGTATGTACCTCATAGTATTATGAGACTTCAACAAAGTAAGTGAAGTGATTCATTACTTGCAAATATTAATATTATTATAAATTACCTGAGGATCTTGTTAAAATGTAGATTCTGATTTTTAAGTCTCTGTGGGGCTTGGAATTCTTCATTTTGACCAAAATCTCTAGTAATTGCCAATGATACTGGTTGAAGACCATTTGAGTGGCAAGGATGTAAGCCCCCTGGCACATGAGGAGGGGCAATTCCGTTGCCTTCCTTTATGGCTCTAGCATTGTTTTGAAGCTGTAGGAAGCATTTGCTCTGTTTTGCTCAGAACTCAGTTGCTTTTTGTATTTTTAAATCATCTCCATTTCACTCATAAATGAATTTTCAGAATAAGAAAAGTGATAAGATGAAGACTATTTGGGGTACTGGAAAGTAATATTCCATTGAAAGAAATTGTTGAAAATGCTTTTTTCTTCCCTCACACTCCTTGTCCTTTGCACAGGTTCAAAGCAGTCCTTCTGTGTTAACATAACTACTAATAAAAAGAGGAGGAAATTTGTTATGGTTAGAATATACATGTTCCTCCAAAATTCATATGTTCAAACTTAACCTCAAAGATGACAGTATTAAGAGGTGTGGTCCTTGGAAGGTAATTAGATTATGAGAGCTCCACACACACAATTGTGATAAGTGCTCTTCTAGAAGAGTCTTCAGAGAGCTGTCTGGCCCTTTTCTCTCTTCTGCCTTGTGAAGATAAAGCATTCATTCCCTTTTGCTTTTCTGTCTTTCACCATTTGAGCCACCAGATGCTATCTTGGAAACAGAAAAGAAGCCTTCATTATGCACCAGATATACTGACACTTGATCTTGGACTTCTCAACCTCCAGAACTATAAGAAATACATTTCTCCTGGGATCTGGATTAAGATGGTTGACATGAGGCTGCTAGAGTGAGTTTCTTCTACATAGTAAACCAAGATAGACTTTCCTCAGCACCCAGAGAGGACTGGATCCGGCAGCATGCCCCATGAATCTCCAGAGGAGTGATAATAACCATTTAGAACAAAGAAAAAAAATTCACCTGAGCTATAACTGGCCAGACTCTCTCCTGTACTGCACAGTTCAACACAGCAGGGGAGGGTGTATTATAGGAATACAGCAGTTCTTTCCTCCTGTCGTGAATATGAAGGTCTCCCTGGGACTTATGGGGTACCAACCCCTCAAGGAAAACTGCCTTCCTCACAGCCGTGTTCTGCTGTGGAGTGGTACAGGGGAAAAAGCCTTGAGCAGCTCCAGCCACCATTTCCCAGGAACTCAATCCTTCCAGAGTGGAGCAGCTGCTCTCCAGTCAGCTTGGGAGGGAAAAGACCCAAGGGCAAACTCCACAGCTGCAAACAGTTCTTGGCTGGATGGATTACCTAAAAACACCTGAGGCCCTGAGGCTAGTTGCAACTTGACATTCAGATCACAGGTTGCCTGAGGCCAAGGTGAGAGCTGGGTGGGACACATTGCCATAGCAACCTCTTACTCCCTTGTGAACTCTTCTGGGCCTGCTCTATGCAACAGCTTTACTCCAGTGGCCTGGAACTCCCTTCTAACCCCCACTGGGACAACTAAGAATGCACACTTATGGGGTACTCCATTTCCTTTCCCCTGCATGAAGCCAGAAGGTTCAAAACAAACAGAAACTTGGGGAATCCCCAGAGTACTGTTCTTTACTTAGGCTGACTAAGAATTTCCTTGGAGCAACATTTACCAAGGCAAAAACCTACAGTCACCATCATATCTGGCTTTCACTCACAAGTGTCATCTCCTGATTGGAGGTCAGCAATACAGCCAACCACAATGAATACAATACCTCAACTTAGGGGAAGACCAGATTCCAAGCACCAGTTAACACTTTCCAAACCACTCCGGCCACTCAGGACTCTGAGCCAGTATAGGTGAACAGCACAAGGCTGCCACATCTGGCAATTGAGAAACTCACCACACAGAGCACTATATAACAAAGGGGACCCTGCAGTGATAGATGTCAGTCTCTGCCAACCTCAAGTAAGAAAAAAAAAAAAAAAAAAGCTATCTACTCAAATGGGAAGGAACCAGATAAACAATTCTTACAATATGAAAAATCAAAGTTCTCCAACACCCCTAAAAGATCACACCAACTCTTCAGCAACGAACCCTAAACAACATGAAAATTTTGAAATTCCAGACATAAAATTCAAAAGGTTGATGATAAAATTGGTCAATGAACTTCAGTAGAAAGTTGAAAACCAACATAAAGAAATTTTTAAAACTATTCAGGATACAAATGAAAAATTCTCCAAAGATATACACATTTTATAAAATAAAAAAGAAAACTGAAATTCTGGAAATGAAAGAAGCATTTAGGAAAGTACAAAATGCATGGAAAGTTTTATCAGTAAAGTAGAACAAGCAGAAGAAAGGATCTCAGAACTTGAAGACAAAGCTTTTGCATAAACCCAATCAGACAACAATAAAGAAAATGAATCAAGAGAATGAAAAAATGTTTCCAAGAAATGTAGGATTATGTAAAACATCCAAACCTAAGGATCATGGGTTAATCCTGAGGAAGAAGAGAAAGCAACAGGGTTGGAAAACTTATTTGAAGGAATAATGGAGGAAAACTTCTCTGGCCTTGCCAGAGATATAAACATCCAGATACAAGAAGCCCAAAGAACCCACAGGAGATTCATTGCAAAAAGATCATCTTTAAGGCATATAATCATTAGGCTAAGCAAAGTTAAGGTAAAGAAAATAATTTTAAGAGAAATGAGACAAAAGCATAAAATAACCTACAAGGGTAAACCTATCAGACCAATAGCAGACTTCTCAGAAGAAATCCCACAAGCCATAAGGGAGTAGAGACACATTTTCAATCTCCTTAAACAAAATAAGTATCAGTCAAGGATTTTATATTCTGCAAAACTAAGTTTCATAAATGAAGGAGAAATGAAGTCCTTCACAGACAAACACTAAGGGAATTTGTTACCACTAGACCTGCTCTAGAAAAAATATTCAAAGGAGTCCTTATTACAGAAACAAAAGGACACAAAACACAAGTAGGAAAATGCTGGAAATCATAAATTACACAGGCTTTATGGAATGCCAACAGAATAGAGAAAATAGACAAAGCAACCAGATAACCAGTACAATGAATAGAATAGTACCTTACGTATAATTATTAACTCTGAAAGTAAATGGTCTCAATGCCCCACTAAAAATATATAGACTGGCATAATGGATTAAAAAAAAACACAACCCAAATATCAGTTGCCTTCAAAATACCCACTTAACTCAAAAATTCATATAGACTAAAGGTTAAAGTGTGGAAAAAATATTTCATGCAAATGGAAACCAAAAACACAACTCAAATTAGCTCAATCAGAGATGAGAAAGAAAACATTACAAACAATATGACAGAAATTAAAGAGATCATCTAAAAGTATTTAAACACCTCTATGCAAATGACTAGACAATTTAGAGAAAATGAATAAATTCTTGGAAACATGAAATACCCCAACCTAGAAAAAAGAAGAAATAGAAACCCTGAACAGATCAATAATGAGTGGTAAAATTGAAACAGTGATTAGAAGTCTCCCAATAAAAAAAGTCCAGAACCTGATGAACTCACAGCTGAATTCTAACATGTTTTCATAGAGGAACTGGTACCAATTTTACTAAAGCTATTCCACAAGATCAAAGAGGAGGAAATCCTCCCTAACTCATTCTATGGGGCCAGTATCACTGATACAAAAGCCAGAAAAAGACAGAACAACAAAAAAAAGAAAACTACAGACCAAAATCCCTTATGAACATAGGCACAAAAATCCTCAAGAAAATATTAGCAAACTAAATTCAACAGCACATAAAAAAACACACTATGACCACGTGGGTTTTATCCCAAGGATTCAAGGGTGGTTCAACACACGCAAGCCAATAAATGTAATTCACTACATAAGCAGAATCAAAAATACAATTCATGTAATTATCTTGATAGACAGAAAAAGCATTTGATAAAATCCAGCATCCCTTTATGATAAAAACTGTTAGCAAAATAGGCATAGAGGGAACATTCCTCAAAATAATACAAATTATGTAAGGCAAACCCACAGCCAATGTCATGCTGAACAGAGAAAAGTTGAACATATCCCCCTCAGAACTGGAATAAGGCAAGAATGCCCACTTTCACCACTACTATTCAAGATAGTACTGCACCCACATGTTCACTGCAACACAATTCACAATTGCAAAAATGTGGAATCGATCTAAATTACCATCAACTGATCAGTGGATAATGAAAATGTGGTATATATACACCATAGAATATTATTCAGCCATAACAAAAATGAAATCATATCCTTTGCAGCAACGTGGATGGAGCCAAAGATTATCATCCTAAAAAACTGACTCAGAAATAGAAAACCAAACACCACATATTTTCATTTACTGGTGGGTGCTAAATGGTCACAAAGATGAAAACAATAGACACTGGGGACACCAATAAGGGGGGGAAGGTGAAGAGGTTAGGGTCAGAAATGGCCTAATATCCTACAGGGCACATTGTTCATTATCTGAGGAATGGCCCACCTGAGACCCAGTCCCCACCACCACACAATATATGTCCATGTGTCAAACACACGTATACCCCATGAATCTAAAATACATTTTTAAAAAAATTTTCCATTGGTTAAAAATTACCTAGACTAAGGTTTTTTTTATGGCAGCAAAAACTGATTAAGACAGAGGTATTATTGTTATTTTCTTATATAGTAATATTTCTATTTACTATATAAATATACATATCTACTAATCTAAAAAAGTCTCATTTTTCTTATTCTATAAAAGTTTTACCATTTCTCTACTATAATCAGAAAAAGCATTATTTTCATCTTAGAGAGAAGAAATGATAAAATGATGTACAAAACAGTTCTATTAGCTTAAAAATCCCAGATTCTTCATCAATGGACTTTAGAATGATAAAGTTATTTTTGTAATAAATCCAGTTATAAAATATCTTGTGTTTTTTAGTTTCACCAACAGATGACACCAGTGATTTCTTTACATTTTTTAAAATAACATTTTAAGAAAAATTTTCAAGTCTTCAGCTTTGGGGACAAAAATTCCAGGTAAAGAAATTACTAACACTGAATTGTTAACATATTAAAATTATTTTATAGAGTTATTGTTTTTGTTATTTTCATACCATTTGCAAAAGCATTATAAAAGATAGATTTTTGTGGTAGATGACTAGACATCTTAATTCTTTTCACCAACACAGAATTGTAAAACTCATTCTGAAATAAGAAAATAGCTAAAGGACTTTATGAAACTATGTGTTTCATCATGTAAAAATTGGTTGTCTGTTTCTTCATCTGTAAAATCGGTTGAATATATTGTTCCTCAGACATCTTTTTCCTCTTTATTAAAGTCACTGAATAAATGGAGTAGCAAGAATTCAGCCTCAATGAATAAGAAGACCTAATGACACTACAAGCAAATCAGGTCACCTAATAAAACTAGTTATGTAGTTGCTGGGACCAAAGTGCCTAACAGTGGCATTGAGATTTCCAAGGGTTATCATGCCTTCCAGATGGGAAAGCACACAGTTTGTAACTTATCGAATAATATTATTGTGAGTGGTTCATCTCTTTAACTGAAGTCTCTAAATACCTTGATAACATTTTGGAATTTTGGGGATTGAAAATATTTGGTTTAGGGCACTTGAAATCTGAGCATTACTGTGTATATTTTACTCCTTCCTTTTCTGTTGTTCCTATATTCACCTACACTGTGTATTTTTATTATCTTCTTTTTTATTATAAAGATGTGGGGTACAATTCAGGGTTAGGTATACAAACATTGATTATGCAGGTACCCTTGTTGATGAAATATGCCCCTCCCTCCCCTAGCAGTTTCCCTCAACTGCCAATCCCACCCCGACTCCCCTGACAATTTCCCACTACTGACAATCCCTTTCTTACAGTATTATGATAATTGTTCAAAGTCTGCTTATGAGTGAGAACATATAGTACTCTGTTCTTTGTTTCTGTGATAGATCACTGAGTACGTTGACTCTAAATCTATCCAGGTTCCTGCAAAGTCCATAGGTTTGAACTTCTTTATGACTGCATAATATTCCATTGTGTATATGTACCACGTGTTTTTTATCCAGTCCAGCTTCTATGGGCAACACGGTTGGTTCCAGGTTGTTGCTATTGTAAATAGAGCTGCAACAAACATATGTATGCAGGTATCTTTGTCATAGAATGATTTGAGTTCCTCCGGGTATATTCCCAATAGGGGAATTCCTGGGTCATATGGAAGGTCAATTGATAGCTCTTTCAGAAATCGCCGCACTGTCTTCCAAAGAGGTTGTACTAGTTTGCATTCCTACCAATAGTGTAGAAGCGTTACCCTCTTTCTGCATCCTCGCCAGCATCTGTTGTTGTTTGTTTTATTAATGATGGCCATTCTTACTGGAGTTAGGTGATATCTCAATGTGGTTTTCATTTGCATTTCACTGATTATGAGTGAGGCTGAGCACTTTTTCATGTGACTGTTCTCTGCCCGTATATCTTCTTTTGAGACGTGCCTCTTCATGTCTTTTGCCCCCCTTTTAATGGGGTTGTTTGTTTTTTTTCTTTTGGCGCATTTTGAGTTTCTTGTAGATTCTAGATGTTAGGCCTTTGTCAGATATACAGTTGGCAATTATGATATGATCCTCTACCTTGAAAGTGCAAGAAAATCTGTCAAAAACCTGCTTGCACTGATAAAGGACTTCGGCAAAGTCTCAGGGTTCAAAATAAATGTGCAAAAGACAATTGCATTCCTATACACCAACAAGCAGGCAGAGACCTAAATTAAAAAGCAAAATCCCTGGCTCAGCCTGTAATCCCGCGCCTTTGGGAGGCTGAGGTGAGTGGATTGCCTGAGCCCGTGGGTTCGAGACCCGCCTGGGCAGCGAGACCTCATCTCTACAATAAATCAAAAAATCAGCCGGGCATGGTAGCGCACGCCTGTAATTCCGGCTACTCGGAAGGCTGAGGCTGAAGGATCGCTGGAGCCCAGCAGGTCGAGGCTGCGGCGGCCGGGAGCGGCCACTGCACTCCAGTCTGGGCGACAGAGTGAGACTCCAACTCAAAAAAAAAAAAATAAAAATAAAGCAAAATCCCATTCACAGTAGCAAAAAAAAAGAAAAAAAAAAACCTTGGCATCTTCCTAACCAGAGAAGTGAAAGATCTTAAAATGAGAACTACAGAACACTGCTCAAAGAAATCCAAGAAGACACAAACAAATGGAAAACTATTCCATGCTCATGGATTGGAAGAATCAACATTGTTAAAACGTCCATCCTACCAAAGACAATCTGCAGATTCAATGCTATATCCATTAAGTTACCAACATCATTCTTCTCAGACCTGGAAATGAAAATACAGAAGTTCATATGGAAACATAAACAACCATGAATAGCCAAAATAATCCTTAGCAAAAGAAACAAAGCGGGAGATATCACACTCCCAGACTTCAAACTTTTTTCTGTGAGGCTACAGTAATCAAAACAACCTGGTATTGGTACAAGAATAGGCATATAGACCAATCGAGCAGAATAGAAATTCCAGAAGAAAAGCCTCAATTTCTCAACCAACTCATCTTTGACAAAGTCGCCAACAACCACCACTGGGGAGAGGAGAATCTATTCAGTAAATGGTGCTGGGAAAATTGGCTGATCACATGCAGAAGATTGAAACAGCACCCCTACCTATCACCATACCCAAAAACTAGCTCTAAATGGATCAAAGACCTAATGTAAAACCTCAAACTATAAGAGTCTTAGAAAATGCAGGAGACACCCTAATGGAAATTGGAATTGGCAACCAATTCTTATTCAGAACTCTAAATGCCCATACCTGAAGAAATAAGATAGACAAGTGGGACCTCATCAAACTAACGAACTTCTGCAAACCAAAAGAATCCATCAAGAGAGAAGAGGGACAGCCTACAAAATGGGAAAAAATATTTTATCATCATTTTAAAATGATGACTATTCAGATGCTTTATAGAACCACCCACCATGCCCCACAAATACTTAATACACAGACATTAATCAATTTGTGGAGTTGAATTTATAAAAGGAAATACAAAGAAGCAACAAATGTGTGATTTTATTTGCTGTGATGTGCATTAAAAGAAAGACTCTATATCAAAAAGAATTGTAAGCAATAGCAGGACACATTTTCAAAGGGCACATTCAGAAGAATCCCTAAGGTTGCCTGTCAAAGAAAGCCATTCCATTTTAACTAGGTATTTAAGAATTTTATAGTGACATAGTTTTATTTTTGTTCATCTCTAAGGAATATGTTTTATTAGCAAAAAAATACAGTGCATGATTATCACTACTCAGGTGTAAAGCAAAAATTATACAAACGATTATCATTCTTGATGAAACAAAATAATATTTTGTATTGCTAATCATTATTTTATTATTTCAAAAATTACTGACAGGGAATGGCTAATGGAAAACTTAATGATTTGTGATAAAAAAGATAACATTTCATTTTTATTGTTTTATCCTTTAATAAAGACTTCTGCACATTCGTTTGCTTCAGAACCAAGTTACACTACTTGCTAATTCTTTCACAGATACTAAAGAATAGTAAACATAATATATTCAGTTTTGAGCATCCCTCAATATTAGCAGCTAAGTGATCTACCTTCAGGGACAGAAAAAAGTTGAGATCTGATTTTGTGAAAAAATTATTTGTTTTAAGTGCTGTCGCTATTTTAAATGATTTCATTTTTAGACATGATTGTCTTCAATAATTAAATTGTATGGATAAATACAGCATAACATTTTTTATATTAGTAAAATAAAGTATTTTTTTTAATTGTTTGTCATGTCAAAACATACAGACTAGAACAACAACACAAGGTGCTCAATAATATTCTTTCAGGAAAATCAGTGTTTTGATTATGTAGATCCTGATCTGGTCCCATTTTGGAAACTTGAATTAATTCATTATAAAATACTTGTTACATAGAAAAGAGTATATATTCAAATGTGTATTATATGTTCACATATATAATGCATAAGGCATATGCACATTATAAAATATATTAATAAAATAAACACCACTACCCTACTTGACAAAAACCATATAGAAAAGTGTTAGATAAAATTCAAAAGATTTGTTGGTTAAAGGTTTCCTAGTATATATCCCAACATAAATAATTAGGTCTTTGGTATTTTTATTAGTAGAAATCATATTTTTCTTTCTTTTGCTAAAGGGTAGAGCACACAGCACACATGCACAAAAATGATAGATATGATAGATATGATCTCTCTATATAAGGAGAAAATTTTTTCTATAATAGTGTTGGGCAGAAAGCATATAGAATTGTTTTCAAATCTCAAAATATGCCCTTTATTCAATGTTATTTTTAAATTTTCTATTGAGCATAGGTCATTTCCTAGATTTTTATTATTTTGTGAATTTTCTAATTTTTGAGCCATGTATGATAACTTCTTGAAATTTTTCTGGATATGACTTTGCCTTTAAAGCAAGTAATGATCAAATATTACATGTTCTCACTTATACATGGGAGCTAAATATTGAATACCCATGGACATATAGATGAAAACAATAGACACTGAGGTATCTGAAAGGGAGGACAGAGGAGGGGGACAGAGGGAGACAAGGGTTGAAAAACTACTTAATGGGTACTATGTTCACTATTCAGGTGGTTGGTTCAACAGAAGTCCAGCATCATGCACTATATCCATGTAACAAACTTGTACATGTAACCCCTGATCTAAAATAAAAATACAGTACAATACAATAAAACAAGTAATAATTTATGCATTTTTATTCTGACTTTAATTACAAAAATAATTTCAGGAAGTAGGAGAATTTTTTAAGAGGATTTATAATTTTAACAAGGTTGACATCATATTACTACAAATAATAAGGAAAATATTCTTTTCAAGTTTTTGATGAAAAACCTTTCCTCTTATAATTCCCCATTAGGAAAATAAATAAATTCAAGAAGCTTTCACTGAATTACTTGCATGTAATTCATGCAAGTAATGTAATTACTGCCCAGTTTGAAGTTCATCATTCAAAATTTGTTATATTTAAGTACTACAAAACTGCATATTTTTGAAAAATTATTTTAACCTTTTGATATTTTGAAGAGAGGTATCTGGTAAATAAGCCATCATTTTCATTTTATAAATAAGAAAAAAATGATATCAACATGATCTGTCTTAATTCATACAGAAATCAAGTAGTAAGGAAATGATCCATTCAATCTAGAATTTCTTGAAACAACCGAGGGTTGTGGGCATTCTGTAAATGTTTAGGTTATCAATACTTTTGTAGCTGTGCATTCTACAAGCCTTAATTTCTTTATTTTTGCTATGAAAATAATAGTTGTAACTGCCAAATTAGCTCAAACTATTAGCACACATCTAACACACAGTGATTCAATAAAGCTTTGGCTAATACTGTTATCCCCAAAGGTTAACACAGTGCTAAATGTTTACTGTACTAAAATTAGAATGTCCCTTTTTGTGGTCAAATATAGTGAAATATAATTTACATAAAGTAAAATCACACATTCTTTTTGATGGATATGTACATTTGTGTAACCTACATTAAGTTATGGAACATTTCCAATTTCCCAAAAGTTCCCTTGAGCTCCTTTTCAGTCAATATGCACTGCTATCCAAACAACACAACCGATTTCCATCAATACAGTTTATGTATGCCTGTTCAGAGCTCAACTTAAGTAGAATCATTCGGTATAATTCCCGTGATATTGAGGTAGAAAAAGAAATATATGTTTGGTCTCTGTCCTTGGCTCCTAGTATATAACTCCTATAGCCCTTCCATAGAATATCTTGTATGCCAATGGATGACTGGGCCCTTAGTTTCAGGATGGGTGTTGATCCCCAGAAAGACCCAGGCATGAATAGAAGGTTGGGACTTTCAACCCCACATCCCAACCTCTACCGAGGGGAGACAGACTGAAGTTTGGTTGAGTTGATCGCCTCTGGCCAGGAAAGTAACCAATCATGTCTGCATTATAAAACCTCCTTAAATATCCAAAACGACAGGTTTTGGAGAGCATTGAGGTTGTGGAACACGGAAGTTCCTGGAAGGTGGTGCGAAGAGCGAGAATATTGGAGCCCCTTTCCCATACCTTGCACTATGCATCTCTTCTATCTGCCTGTTCATCTGCATATTTTGTAACAACCTCTATAATAAACAGTTAAACATAAGTGTTTCCCTGAGTTCTGTGAGCCATTTTAACTAATTCAAAGACCCCAAGAAGGAGGCTCATGGTAACCCATGATCTGAGGACGATCTATAGAAAGAAAATGGATGACAGTCTATTACAGTTGACTCTCGGTGTCCACGGGAGATTGGTTCTAAGACGCCTCTCAGATACCCAAATTCGCAGATGCTCAGTTGCTCAGCTGGCCCTGCGGAACCCTCAGATAGAAAAGTCAGCCCCGAGCACTCCTCAAATAGTGTATTTTTGATCTTCAGTTGGCTAAAACTGAGGATGCAGAATCCTGGGTTGCAGAGGGCCCGTACATGACACTGGCTCTGAAGTGGGAGGTAAGGTTGCGGAGCTGACTCCTTAAACTTTGTCGTCTCACTCTCCATAAAATCAATTAAATTCTAAGATGAAAGTGTTATAGACAAACGGAAGCCCCTAATTTTTAAAATGCATCTTTATTAGAATAATAACCACTTAGATTTTAAAACTTATTCCTAATCAGACTCTAATTAAAACTGCAGGAGCGGCTTGAATTTAAAATGTACACTTCCTGTTTTTTGTTTGTTTCCCCACCCCTCGCTTAGCCCTTGGAATGCGTCCATTCCCTTTTGCTATTTACACCTCCAGAATAAACAGTTGGGCAACTTCCTGACACCGCCTAGCACCAACCTACTTTTGAAGACCACCTGACATCTCCCCGTTGGCGGAAGGGGAGTATAGCACAGGTCCCACACGGGTCTCACATAACCGAGGTAATGATTTCTTTTCTTTTCTTTTTTTTTTTGAGTTGGAGTCTCACTCTGTCACCCAGACCGGAGTGCAGTGGCCGCTCCCGGTCACCGCAGCCTCGACCTGCTGGGCTCCGGCGATCCTTCCACCTCAGCCTAACGAGTAGCCGGAATTACAGGCATGCGCTACCACGCCCGGCTGGTTTTTTGATTTATTGTAGAGATGAGGTCTCGCTGCCCAGGCGGGTCTCGAACCTGTGGCCTCAGGCAATCCACGCACTTCAGCCTCCCAAAGGCGCGGGATTACAGGCTGAGCCACCGAGCCCGGCGGTAATGATTTCTTAAAACTCAGTCTATATAATCCCCCTGGCTCCTTTGTTCGGGGAGGCAGTGGTTAACAATGCATCAGCCTAAACTCTGTCTCCTTTTGCCTGACAAAAATACCTCTTCTCCCAGCTTACTGCCTTTGTACTCAATTGGTCCGCAAGGGTTAGCAGCCGGTTTCTTGGACCCGGCCAAAACAATAGTGTCAGAATTGAATTGACTTATAGGCCACTCATTGTCCACTGGAAAGTTAGTCATTAGTGGGGATAGATCCATGCACATTTTGGCCATGAGAGGTAAAGTATTCTGCTTGAGCTGTGTATATGAAGGTAGGAAAAACAAATTTATTTTTCCCATTTCTTACCATGGTTCTTCTTCTATGTGAAACACTCCGGTGTCCAACTTCATTCACTTCACAAGTCTGTGAGGTTTATCCATATGTATGTATAGCAACTGTTTATTCCTTTTAGTTGCTGAGTAGTACGAATATGGCTCTCTTATGAATAAAGCTACTATAAGCATCTGTGTATGAGGATTTATTTGAACGTGTGTTTTCATTTCTCTTGGGTAAACACTTAGGTGTGAAACTGGTGGATCATACAGGTGATGTGTGTTTAAGATACGGTCAACTGATTATCAAAGTCGTTGCACCATTTTGCAATCCCACCGGCAATGTGTGAGAGGTGCTGTCACTCAGCTCCACATCCTCACCGACTATTGCCAGTTGTCTCTCCTACCACATTCTCCTGGATGTGAAGTAGTTTCTTATTGTTTTAATTTGAATTCATTTGATAACTGCTGATATTATACCTCTTTTCATGTGTTTATTTTCATGTTTATAGTAGTTAGTCATTAAATAATCTAGATACAAGTATTTTGTCAGATATGTTATAAATATTTCTTTCTAGTATGTGTATTGACTTTAAAATTTCTTGTTTGTGTCCTTTGAAATCAGAAGATTTTATTTTCCTGGAGGCCAGTTTATCTTTTTTTTTAATCTGTCAATCTTTTGTGTGTATTATTGAAAACTTTGTTTACCCAAAAAATATTTTTCATATTTCTCCCTCTGGAATTTTATAATTTTAACTTTTATGTTGAGATCTCATAATTCATTTAAATTGCTTTTTTTTTCATTTAAATTGCAGGGTGTTAGATTACGGCTGCAGTAGGTTGAATATATAAAAATATATGTCCAAGTCCTAATTCCTTGTACCTATGAATGTGATCTCTGTGAGAAACAGGATCTCTGCAGATATAATTAAGTTAAATACTTTGAGATGAGATCAACCTAGTTTTAGGGTAGTCTCTAAAACCAATGACTGAAGTCCTTATAAAAGATATGAGAGGGTGATTTGAGAGACACATACAGAGGAGAAGAACATGTGAAGGCTGAGACAGAGTAGAGAGTTATGCTGTCTCCGGACAAGAAACAGCAAGATTTGCAGGCAGATGCCAGTGCATAGCAGAAAAGCGTGAATGGATTCTCCTCAGGGTCTTTGGAAAGAACTAACTGCAGACACCTTGATTTCAGACTTTCAGACTCCAGAACTGTGAAATAATAAATTTCTGCCATTTTAATCCATTGGTTTGTGGTAACTTGTTCAAGCAGCCCTAAGAAACTAATGCAAGAGTATTACGATTTATTTATATTTGCATATGGATATGTAGCATAATTGTTCTGCAACATGTATTACAAAGATTGTCATTTTATTGTTAATTTGTTTTTATGCCTTTGTCAAAAATCAGTTTACCACCTAAGTACAGGTAATTTCTGGACTCTCTAATTCTGTTCCATTGGTCTTGGTGCAAAATCACACTGTATTTTATATTTTACTTTATGTCAATTCTCTATTCTCTTCTAATAGCAGCTTTATAACATCTCTTGAAATGAGAAAACGTGGATTCTTAATTTTGTAAATTTGAAAATCAACTTGTCAATTTCGAAAAAAAAAATGTCCTGGGATTTTGATTGGTATTGGTTTGCATTTATAGGTCAATTTGTAGAGAATGGATATTATAAATATTTTTAATCTTTTGAAAGGTGAATATGCATAAATGCCTGTTTATTTAGGTGGGATTTTGTTTTTGTAAATTATCAGCTATTATTTTTCAGTTTTTACTGTAGAGTTTTTGCATACATTTTGTTAAGTCAGTTTCTAATGGTGTTATGTTTTACATTATGGTAATTGTATTTTAAAATTTATTTTTTCACTTATTTTAGTGATAGCAAATAAAAATAAGGTTGATTTTTATATATTGACCTTGTATCTTATGACATACAAAATTTATTTAGCTCCAGCTAGGATTTTTGTGCCTATCTCAAGATTTTATATTGTGAAATATCACATATTCTCAGAATAAAATTTTACCTCTTTTAAAAAATCTTTGTTAATTTTATTTATCTCATTTTATTGTACTAAATATGATCTATTGTACAATATAGAATAAAGTTACTAACAGCAGATTTTTTTTTTAACCTAGTTTCCTGGTAACATTCAGTATTTAATCATTGTATGATGTCAGCTGTAATTTTTTCAAAGGTGTACTTTATCAAATTGAAGTTTACTTTTATTCATAGTTCACTAAGAATTTTCATCATAACTTAGTGATGAATTTTTAGGTGCTTTTTCAGCATCCATTAAGATAATCATAGTATTTTTATTTATTTGTTTTTGTTTCTGAGCTTTATTACATATTTTGGTTATTTTTTAAAAATATTGAACCAACTTATATTTCTTAAATTAACTTCACTTTGGTGAAAGTGCATTTTCCTCTTTGTATTTTAATTGATTTGGTTTCCTAATGTCCTATCAAAAATTTCTATGTCTATGTTCATACAAATCACTGAGTAGTAAGTCTTACAATTAGTTATATAATATAAAGACATATATTTATTATTTTATTGCTATGTACATATTGTACATACTGTTTGCCATGCTACTTTTTAAATGCTTATTCTTTGCATGTTAAATACTTTTCCTTTTTTTAACTTTTAGTCTGTCTAATATTTAAAATTCATATTTTGTAGAAAGCATATAATTGGATCTGCTTTGTTGTTATTCAGTCTGCCAATTTCTGCCTAAGTGGGATTGTTTAGTGTATTTACATTTAGTATAATTATTGAACTCATTGATTTAAGTGTACCATCTTACTATTTGTTTTTCAGTTGTCCTGTTTGTGTTTTCTTTCTTTTTTTACACCTTTCTTGCTTTCCTTTGGGTTATTATTTATTTAAACATTCTGTTGACTCTGGAGCTATGCAATATGCAGCCTTACCTTATCAGAATCTATTTATATTACCCTTCACTCTTCACATTACATGATAAGCCTGGGAGGTCTGGCTCTGCACATGTGTAGCCTAGTCTGAAGCCAGAGTCTGCTTAGAGCAACTTAAGAAGTCCCCCATTTTGCTCAGCTCTTTTCTCTCTGTTGTTCCTTACTGCAGATTTGAGTCACTTCTGCAGTTTGAACTCTCTTGCCTGCTCTCTTAACTGATGGAATATTTAAATCAGGTCAGTGGAACACCCCAGCTATGCTTAGATTCCAACTCTCTGAGACACAGTCATACGATTATTCTCAGGCAGAAAACTGGGCTATCATAATGTTCACCTTGAGAGATTCTCTTCTCAGCCATCACATTCTTGCACTGCCCACTGGCCGCTGCCTGAATCAACTGCTTCAATATTTTGTCAAACTACAAAGTTTTTTATGGTCAATGGGCTAGTCTGGTACTAGTTATTAAATTGTGGCCAGGAGTGTAAGTTTCACCTGAACGTACTGTTTTGAAAAGAAAGAAGGCCGGGCTCGGTGGCTCAGCCTGTAATCCCGCACCTTTGGGAGGCTGAGGTGAGTGGATTGCCTGAACCCGCGGGTTCAAGACCCACCTGGGCAACTTGGCAAGACCTCATCTCCACAATAAATCAGAAAAATCAGCTGGGCGTGGTAGCGTGGGCCTGTAGTTCCAGCTACTGGAAGGCTGAGGCGGAAGCATCGCCGGAGCCCAGCAGGTCGAGGCTGCGGTGGCCAGGAGTGGCCACTGCACTCCAGTCTGGGCGACCGAGTGAGACTCCAACACAAAAAAAAAAAAAAGAAAGAAAGAAGAAAACTAAAAGGGTGATATTTAAAAGAAATTATTGTGTGTGCGAGAGGACAACAATAAAAAGTAACATGATTTATAAGGAGATGTGTCTTTGTGTCTCGTTTTTCACAGGTATTTATAATTTAAGATAAAATTAAAACCACAGTCTTTTGACTCAGACAAAGCAGAATCTTAATCATTTCTGCCTCATATACGTTTCATGAATATTTAAACATCAAATTTAAATGCATTCATCAATGAAGATGAGATAATGATAGGTAATATTACAAAGCTCCTACCTTGTTTTGAGTGTTAATGACGTATTTTACTGAGGTGAAAGCCTAGCATATACTAAAAACTCAGTAAGTGTAAGTTATCATCCTTACCATCATTAATAGTATTATCGTTACTGCCTTATCATTAGGATGGTTTTCTGTACTTTGTTTCAATCAGTTCATAATATAATATAAAAACATATTTTTACAAGTTTTAAAGCAAATCATTGTAGAAGAACTAGGTTATATAATCCTTTGAGTCAATAAATAAATTTAGATACAATGTAAGTCCAACTCTATATTTCCATAACTTGACATTTATATGCTGGAGATAGCCTCGACCCACAAACCAACATTATTTAGACATGTTTAAAAATAAGAGGCTGGGCTCGGTGGCTCAGCCTGTAATCCCGCGCTTGGGGAGGCCGAGGTGAGTGAATTGCCTGAGTCCGCGGGTTCGAGACCTACCTGGGCAACTTGGCGAGACCTCATCTCTGCAATAAATAAAAAAAAATTAGCCGGGCGTGGTAGCACGCTCCTGTAGTTCCGACTACTTGGAAGGCTGAGGTGGAAGGACCGCCGGAGTCCAGCAGATTCGAGGCTGTGGTGGCCGGGAGCAGCCATTGCACTCCAGTCTGGATGACAGAGTGAGACTCCAACTAAAAAATGAGCCTAAAAAGATTCCTGCAATATTGAAGATAAACCAGAAATACAAGCAATAAGATGACAACAAGAAAATAGTAAGCCGGACTCGGTGGCTCAGTCTGTAATCCCGCGCCTTTGGGAGGCTGAGGTGAGTGGATTGCCTGAGCCCGCGGGTTCGAGACCCGCCTGGACAGCAAGACCTCATCTCTACAATAAATCAAAAAATCGGCCGGGCGTGGTAGCGCGCGCCTGTAATTCCGGCTACTGGAAGGCTGAGGCGGAAGGATCGCCGGAGCCCAGCAGGTCGAGGCTGCGGTGGCTGGGAGCGGCCACTGCACTCCAGTCTGGACGACTGAGTGAGACTCCAACTCAAAAAAAAATAGATAGATAGATAGATAGAATAAGATATAGATAAGAATAAGAATGCAAATGTAAGTCATCATTTAGCTTGATTTTAATTTTAGTTAATTCTTAAGGATTCCTTTAGAAACAAATTGAAGTCTGTTTGACCTATAGATCAGTTAAAGAAGATCAGATTAGAGTAAGACTTTCCTTTGTTCCCTCAACTGATCTGTCTTTAAAATGATTATGTATGAAATGTAAAAGAACTTTTAGCTAGAGTCACCCATTAAAAAAATTCCACATTATCAACAGATAATAAAATTCTATTTTCTGATTTCCAAGTGAATAATTTATTGTTGTACTCAGCAGCCCAAATATTGACAAGTGAAAACTTTACTCAGAAAGGACAACAGAGGAGACAGTACCCATTCTTATCTATCATATTGGTCTATTGGGAAATAGAAGAGCTGACATCAGAGGTCTTTATAGCCTCAGATAGGTATTATACAAAATTCTGATTGCTTACATGTAAGATTGAAATGGAAATAGTTGGAAAACAGTCGTTTTATCTTGTCAGATTCTTTCAGAGGACTTAAGGTTCACACTAGCAGAACCCAAGCAATATTTGCAAGAAATTGCTAAGTAATGAAAATTTACCCTACAGTTCCAACCAGAAATGAAAGTATCATGTCAGTGCAATTCCCATCAGATGGTCTTTAGATAAAGAATCGGGATTTTAACTTCATTTAATGAAAAAACCTTGGTAATCTGTCTTGTAGTATAATGGAACTTTTATCACACTGTGTAAGTAAATTATGGATGGAGTTATACACTCAGGAGGTGACCTACATAGTATATGTAAAAGGCAAAATTAAGAATGGTATTTAACCTTGAACCAAATTTTGAACCTTTACTGAAAAATCAGTGGGGTGTGCTTGGTAAAATGCTGAATACAAACATGCCAATGTATTTTATTCTCCAAACACTCCAGGATGTGGATTCTTAGTTAATTTCAACTTTAAGATCTTTTTCTTTTTCTTTTTTAGAAAGTAAATCTGAAATTGCTTGAAGTATCTTCATCTATACCTTTGGTTGAGACCATGACCTTTGGAGTCAGCAAGACAATAGTTATATCAGCTTAGACATTTACTTTTTTTGTGACCTTGGATGATTTACATACCAATTTTGAGCCTCAATTATATATATATATATTTTTTTGAGTTGGAATCTCACTCTGTCGCCCAGACTGGAGTGCAGTGGCCGCTCCCGGCCACCGCAGCCTTGCCTGCTGGGCTCCTGCGATCCTTCCACCTCAGCCTTCCAAGTAGCTGGAATTACAGGCATGCGCTACCACGCCTGGCTGATTTTTTGATTTATTGTAGAGATGAGGTCTCGCTGCCCAGGCGGGTCTCGAACCCGCGGGCTCAGGCAATCCACTCACCTCAGCCTCCCAAAGGCGCGGGATTACAGGCTGAGCCACCGAGCCCGGCTGAGCCTCAATTATCTTATATGTAAAAAGGGACTAAAACTTGCCTGGCAGAGTTAATTTGATCAATAAAATAATTTAAAATAAATGGTATTTTTATGCTTAACAGTTTAAATACTCAAAGATAGCTATTATAGCTGCGGATGATATGCATTTTAAATGTGTGAACTTTTAAGCAAGTTACTAAACCTATGTCACATTTTTGCCATCTTAAAGTGGATATATTGTAAAGTTGTTATGAAATTAAACAAGTTATTGATGAAGGAAACAGTGCTTACCACTTTGCAAGTGTTCCTTAGTAGCTTGGATTCCAAATAAGAATACCAGATAGTGTTTAATAATACCAGCTGACTCTGGAACCTTCCTGCCAGGATTTAACTAGCTCTCCAAATTATTTAACCTCTCTGTGTTTCAGTTTCCTTATCTTATATTTTAATAATAGCATTTGCCAAATGGTCTTTGTGAACATTAAATGGGGTAAGACATATGAGTTCAGAACAGCACCTGGCACCGAGTAAATGCATAACAAGTAGTTTGATCCTCTTGTGTATGTGCTATTTTTTTTCAAAAATGAAACAGAGAAAATTATAAAGATTCATATAAGATTCATATGCTCAGTACCAAAAAGCAACAAGTGATAACATGTATCATTCTAACAATATAAAAATATTTCAATACCTTTTTTATTCCAAGTAAAATATTGAGG
This sequence comes from Cephalopachus bancanus, assembly GCA_027257055.1. NCBI lineage: Eukaryota > Metazoa > Chordata > Mammalia > Primates > Tarsiidae > Cephalopachus > Cephalopachus bancanus. The sequence goes on along the minus strand of JAPVLO010000298.1, from coordinate 1,778,746 downwards.
TTTTTTGTTTGTTTGTTTGTTTTTCTTTATTTCTGTAACCATGCCACACTAAATTTTAAAATGTGATCATACTAGATATTGGTAAATACTATGTGTCCTTGAAATCAGACTTCCTAAGTTTGAATTCTATATCCACTGCTCAGTACCCATGCAATCCTGGCTAAGTCTCTTATAACCTTCCTTTGTTATGGTTGCTCATTAGTAAAATGCTGGTATGCTTTCCCTGTAGGTTTATTACAAAAGGAAAATAAAAGAGAAAGTACTTAGCACAAAACTTTGCTCTATAGTAAGCACACATTTTGCTGGAAAACAAATTTTTGAAATATTTTCATAAAGTCCTAGGTGTAATATAGGATTTGAAAAGACAGCTAATCTACTCTTTTTCTTATGCAGTTTTAATATCTTTAAGCTTTTGGAGATGACATTGTTATATTTTATCAACTTTAACAGTGCTTTTTGACCTATGGCTTTTAATAATTTGATGGAATATAAAGTTCTCTTAATTGATCATAACCAGAATTAAAAGCCATCTATTTGAATTTAAGCTCTAGGAGAGCAGGATTTTGTCCATTGTGTATCTCTATCTCTATCTCTGTTTATTTAGCTATGGTATATAGATACAGATATATATACAAGAGGAGACATGCCAAATGGAATTTATTTATAAAAAATTGAGTATTTATTTTGTGTCTAAACTTCAGTTACCTTCAAAATACTCTCCACTTGATGCAATACACCTAATGCCAACATGTTTTCACTCCTCAAAACAATTTTTGAATTCATCAATTTTGATGCCTTTTAGTGCTTCTGCTATTTTTTGTTTCATCATTTCCACATCAACAAAATGTTTCCCTTTGAGGATTTTTTTTCATCCAGGGAAGCAAACAAACAAAAAAGTCACTTTGGGCTTTGGGGAAGATTGGGTAAATAGCGAGGGTGGGGCACAGGGGTCCTGCCAAACAGGGTCAAAAACTACTGATCACTCAGCATAGTGTGGGCAGGTGCTCTTATAGCTCACCCATCACGAAATGAGAAAACATGTTGAAAATATCTCCGAGAGAGAGAGAGAGAGAGAGAGAGAGAGAGAGAGAGAGAGAGAGAGAGAGAGAGAGATTCCCTGATGCCAAGTCCAACCTTTAAGAACAATGCTAGCTGGTACACTAATGCCCATGGGTTCCTAGAACACTTACCTAGTGGGGGAAGCCTCTAATCAAGGGGCTCACCCTCCAAAAAATAATTTCCCCCTTGTATATCTTGAGATATAGATAGATATATAGATATATGTATCTCTCTCAAGTGCCACATAGTAGGTGCCCAATAAATATTTATTGTTAAATGAATAAATAAGAACAATATTTCCTTATTCATACACATTTTTTAAAACTACTTAGATTTCAGATATTTCATTTTAAATATCTAAATATTGAAACTCCCTATATAAAATTAATATTGGGCTATGGAGTAAAGCTGTAGAAGAGACACAAATCCTGCAAAAGCTGCAGCTATGGTTAGAATTTAATAAATCTGTTATTTCTATGTTTGCTTTCACTCAAATAGAAAGCAATTGATTATCTTCATATCCTGACACCTGGGGAAGGGGAAGTTGCTCTGCAAAGCTGATGTGTCGGGGACCAGCCCCAACAGAGGGAAGGGTTAGGACCGCAACGGATGCTCCAGATGTCAAGAAGAGACCACTCGGAGGCGATTTCTTCTGGGAACAGTCTGATCAGGACTGAAGCCAACTTTATTCAAACTCCTTCCAACTTATATACCATTTTTCATACCCTCCAGCAGTGTAACAATCACTTGCTGGGGGCGTACACCTCCTTACAAGATTGTCACAAGACTTTCAAATTTCATGCACACAATTACAATTCCATGATGCATGACGTGCTGCCCACAATGTAACAGGTACACAAATTAATCAATAGTTTCACAAGATGTTTCCCATAACTCATTCATGTTATACTTTATGTTCTAAACTTCTTGATTAATTCTAAATTCTAATCAATCCAATGAGCTAAACTCTGATTAACATTAAATCCAAAACTAATAACTTCTAATGATTTTTGACAACTAAAACTATTAACTTATTACCTTAACTTTATACTAATCTTCTATCCTTACTCAATTTATATTTATCCTATTAACTTACGCCCATATTCTTATTATTGTAACTTTTTAAGTTATAATCAAACACCACATTAAGTATTACTTAACCTTACACCATATCTATGAACTTATTTTTATTATCCTTATAACCTACTGATTTATAATATGCAATGTCTTGAAATCCTATACTAATTACCTAAAAACTTATCCTTAAACTAAAATCTTAACACTACTTCTATGAATTTCTTGTGTCTAAACTTTACTTCCTTATATACTTCATTACCTAACTCTTAACACTATGTATTATCTTAATTGAACTCTTATAAACCTTATCATTAGCCTTAATTAATATCCAAACTATAAACTTACTTCTATATTTTATAAAACTTAATAAATCTGTAATTCTACTTAAAAATCTAAATCTTATTTCCTGTTATGTGAAAGCTACCTGCGTCTGGGAACCTGTCACACTACTTTGGGACAATGAGCTGCACCGTTGCCATGACGATAACCGGGGGCTGAAAGTTTCAGCACGTGCAGAAACCAAGAACGTTCTGCTTGACCTAAGGCAACATAACAAAACTATTATCACAATTATAATGTTTAACTTTAACCTAAAGGAAAACTTTCTAGCAAGAACAAAGGCTGACTAACCAGTTTACCAGGAAATAACAGCTAAAAAATACCTTTGAGAAGAGAGAAACAGTTTAAGAAAAGAGGGAGAAATAGAAAATGATTTCTGCTGTGAATTACTTTTAATCACAGTTGAATTTGGTATATTACTGTATAAACTTTATTATTATGTATATGCATTGGTCTTTATTCATATGCCAATATAATAGTTGTAGTGCTCTCCTTATACCAGAGACAATTCTCCAGACAGGTCTCCATAGGCCTATAATGCATGTGGCCATAGATGTTGGCTCCCAACACTGATGAAAATATTTTCTCTTAAACAATGGTTCTAAGACCTCAAAGGCAGAGGTTGAAGAAAAAAAGTGACTCCAATCTCCAGGAATCCCACCTCCCCCATACCTTCCTCCTAAACTACCTCTATAATGACTCACTGCTTAGGGGCTATTAGCTGAGGTCACCAGACTTGCTTTGTAGGTAGCGTGTAGGTACTGTCTATTGTAAAACCTAAGATTGGTGTTTGAGATCTTTTTTTTTTTTTTTTTTTTTTTGAGTTGGAGTCTCACTCCATTGCCCAGACTGGAGTGCAGTGGCCGCTCCAGGCTACCGCAGCCTCAACCTGCTGGGCTCCGACGATCCTTCCACCTCGGCCTTCCAAGTAGCTGGAACTACAGGCACGCACTACCACGCCCGGCTAATTTTTTGATTTATTGTAGAGATGAGGTCTCGCCAAGTTGCCCAGGTGGGTCTCGAACCCGCGGGCTCAGGCAATCCACTCACCTCAGCCGCCCAGAGGTGCGGGATTACAGGCTGAGCCACCGAGCCCGGGGAGATATTTTTTATTCTTTGTACTCTGAGGGACCTGAGGCTCCACCCGTGCCAGGAACACATAGCAGGTAGCTGGCTTCACTGGTTTTGTGACACCCATCCCAGTACTCAGGATCAAATGGAGAGTACTTTGAAGGTAACTGAAGTTTAATTTTGAAGACAACTTTGACACCACTATGGCATTATCAACCAATCAGCAGTCCCCAGCCCCTACCAGCCAAATTTATTTTTAAAACTCTCTGAATTCTCAAAGAGTGAGATTTAAGAAATATCTCCCAGCCTCCTTACTCAGCAGCTTTGCAGTATTAAATTCTTTCTCCACTGCAATGACTACATCAGTCTTGAGTTTTTCTGGGCAGCAGGCATAAGAACCCAGTCAGCCTGTAACAATATTTCATTTCATTCTGACCTCAAGTCCACCTATGCTGGTTTGTTTTTATAAACTATAGTAGATAGCATTTATTTAGCATTTAGTATGCTCAATATACTAGACTTAGAACTTTGCCTGTATTAGCTCATTACTCCTATAAAGAAGGTAATATTAACTCACTTTAACACTGGAAGCTCAGCTACAAAGAACTAAGTAATTCTTCTAGGGTCATGTAGAAGGATCAATTAATGTGAGAGCCAAACTTAGTTTCAAACCTTGGATCTACAACACTTGCTTCTAACTAAAAACTATGTCAACCTCTATATGTTTTTATTTTACAGAAAAAAAGATCATTTAACAATTGATAATTCTAGTGACAAAAAAAAAAATTGTGGTAGATTCAGTTCCCCTAAACAGCTAACATAATCTTTTACCTCATGGAATCCTGCAGATCTTAAAAGGAAAAAAGAAGGAAAATATTCTTCACTCATACAGCGTAAGATAAAAAGGATCACTTGCACTTCTCTCTGTTTATTACTTCTTTATTTAATTGGAACTCAATCTTTTGAAAAGCAACATGTATAATGTACTGTGATTTTTTTAAACTAATGTTGGATCTCAGTTTCACTAGAGTCAGAAATAAACAGAACAGACCAACTGAGGCCTTCTTTGGTTTTCCTAAAAGTCTTTCCTTAAAGACTTGTGCCTTGATCTGCCACCATCTCTCCCCCCTAAACTAGAGTGCATTTTACCTTATTCTGGGTCATCTTCTAAACATATCTCTTTATGATCTTGTTATTATTAATATATAGATACATGTCTATTGTCTCTTCCTCTGGTTCAAGAAATTCTCCAGAGTGGATTGTGTTCTCAGTCACTTTTATCCTAGTACTTAGAACAGCCCAGAACTTAATGTGTATTCCATAAATATTTGTTTAACCAGTGAATGAAGGATGAGAATGGTTTTAAGAAGCAGAGATTCTGCTAGATACTCATCAGGCACTGTGGAGCACTTAGCAAAGTGGGCTGACAATCAGAGGAAAAAAAAGTGTTCTTTTTAAATCATAGTTAGCTCTTAAGTGAATAACAAATGAAGACCTTCACCCACATTAAAGGAAGCTATTTTATTATTAGTATTAAGATACATTAACACATTGTAGGACTTGATTGAGGTATTCTTTAGTTGAAATGGACATTGAAACCTCTAAACTTGTGAACTGCTAAACATTGAAGGGAAACACAAAAGATAAAGGTTTGCATTTTCTTTGATCTACTCAGGGTGTCTGACTGTGTTTTCACTTTCTGTTGAAACTGTATCAGTTTGAACCTTAACAGAGAAAAGAGCAACAGAAGAGACTGATGTTTTTGAAATTTTCCTGTTATTTAAGAGAAGTTAGGTAATGATTTGACCACCTTTACAAAGCTTATTCAATTTCTAATTTGAATATTGGAGATACAAATTCCTCTTCATTGCACTACTACAACACCTCCTCGACACATATACATAAATATATATCCACCTTATTATCTCTTTTTCTTCCCCATTGTATATTCCTTGTAATATGTTATATATTTATTGATATGTTGTTGCTTTACCAGAAAAGATTGTAGTCTTCCAAGGGTAGAAAATACTTTGTTTATATATCTGTCAAGTTCATTCTCAGCACTTTCATTTACATAGGTTTCCTGACATAAGTTTTCCTGTAGATTAAACAACTAAAACTCAGATAAATTAAATGAATTGTCTCAAAGATGCACAGATCATAGTTTCATTGCTGAATACTGTTGACAAAAAAAAAAAAAAAATGCCAAGGTCTGTATAATATTTTAAGATGGTTTATCCTGAATCAAACTTGAGAACTTAAACCCAAGAACACCCAATAATTTAAACATTCTCAGGAAGTCCTTCGAATGTTTGCCCACTGTGGTTTAATGGTGGCTTGGTTATATATGTTTTAGAAAGGCAGAAGTTACAAGAAACCATAAGTCCATATATGTGCCAGGAAGGTGAAACATTTTCAAACAGGGGCTTAGTAGGTCATAGATGAATTCAAAGATTTCTTGACTGGTAATTTGTAATTCCTATCAAAGGAATTTTGAAAACCAGTAAAGGAGATACTTTGTTAAGATAAGAGGGCAGAAAATTCCAGGTTTGTTGATATGTAGATGAAGGCCTATATGTGGCAGACTTCAAAGAGGATAGATAAGTGTCTTACCAGGCTCCCAGGCAGTCTGGGTATCCCCAAGGGATCGTTTTGCTGGGCCATAAAAATACTTCGATTTTTAAATGTGTTATGTGATGTTATGCCAAAGTCATATTTGAAAGCTAACTTTAGGATATAGGATAATAGAGTAATAAAACCCAGTCTATGAGTCTTTATCAGGTAGTTACTCCCGGAACCTGTTAAGAATTTGGATAAGATAAGAAAAGGTCAGGTTTAGTCCTCAATATCATGCAGGGACTTTATGCAATTTGCTATCTGTATGAAATGAGAATACATAGTTCATTTTTAACCTGGTGGTATGCGTAGAATCAGGCCATGTTTAACTATATACCTGTTGAACCCATTCTAGTGTAGGTCTCAACTGAGTATAAGCATATGCAGTATTGAAATCTAAAGGAAAAGGTGCACGTGGTATTTTGTAATGGAAAAACTGTATTTATTTTCCCCGTAAAGATTGGCAAAAGAAAAAAAAAATGGATGGAAACAGCCTAAAATTGGTTTGAGAAGGCTTCTAATCAAAAGCTGCTATGATAAATTGTGTTACTTTAAACTTTTTTTTTTGGAGTCGGAGTCTCACTTGGTTGCCCAGGCTGGAGTGCAGTGGCATGCTCACGGTCATCCCAGCATCAGTGTCGACCTGCAGAGTGCAGGGCTACGGAGATCCTTCCACCTCAGCCATCCAAGTTGCCAGAACTACAGGCACTGGTTACCTAGTCCTGCTAATTTTTGATTTATTGTAAAGATGTGGTCTCTTCAAGTTCCCTGGGCTGGTCTTGAACCTACAGGCTCAAGTAATCCACTCACCTCGGCCTCCCAAAGCGCTGTGATTACAGGCTGAGCCACCAAGTCCAGCCCCAAACTACTTCTTCATAGTCCTTTAGGGACATAAACATTTTGGTAACAAGGGAATTTTTTAATAGAATATTCTAATATTTTCTGTAACCTATCACTTCCTTGAAAGGAAGTTTATCCTAAAAAACTTGCGTACAAGAATGAAAGATCCCCAATGTTTAAGTCACTCAGGATGTAGGGAATAAATTGCCTAATTTTTGAAGGTACGTTAAGGCAAGTAATTAGGGAACCATTATGTAGTAGAACATCATTAATGTATCTCCAAAGACAATCTACTCCCACTTAGCTTTATTGACCTGCTCAATAAATCCCAGAGAAGGCAATGATGGAGTTCAGCTTATTCCAGGAAACACATTTAGATACAGTTTTAGCTAGGGTCATTGTTGAGGTGGAAGGAAATGAACACATTTTCCTTCATCTTGAAATGTTCCTTTCTGGAAAATCTAATTCACCCCAAGAAGATGACTGGATACTTAAATAATCTTTGAAAAAAATAAATCTTTTCCTGAATTTTATCTCTTTAAAACTCTGTCACTGCTATAAGTGGATGTTCATGAGAGGAATTTGTCCTGCTCTTTAAATTAGTCTTTATGAATAGTCAAAGTGATTTTCTCTTAGTGTTCAAACTTCCTGCTGGTGATTAATCAACATTTTCGGAAACCAAAATATATAAAGACTGCTTCCTAAATTAGCCATATAACTTTATTTTGGACAATAAGTGAACACTGTGATTCTGCTTTGTCAGTAATCACTGAGAAGTCCTGATGTGTACCAGATTCAACCACTGAGTATCCAATAGCTTCCCAAATAGATGAGCTAAAAAATTTTATTTATCAATCGATGACAACATACTTAATTTTTTTAAAGTATGAATAAATAAATACTGTTTGTAGGTGGATTATATGTTATTTTAAAAAGTGTAAATAGGTCAGATTTTTCCATTCTCAGTTTTTTATAGATTGAGATTCTTAGAATGTTAAAACAGAAGGGAACTGACTTTCTGAAGGAGGTGGTTTCAAAGTCAATTCCATCCTGTGAACCCCTTGTTCATATGCAATCTAATGAAGAAGGCTGATATGAAAAACGGGAGCTTCTCTGTTGTATCAGGAGGGGCTTGGGCACAATAAATGTTTTCCCAACTTGTTCCTTGCCATGGTCATTCAAGAACTTTGTGAGTTACAGTTTGAAAACTACTGATCTACTCAAACACCACTTTATAGATAGATAAAAAAAATTGACAATGTTGTATAGACTGAAATAGTCAGGATCACACATAGAAGTGGAAGCAGAAATTAGATTAAAAATTAGTTCAGTATACTTTTAGAACAGCGTTTTTCCATGAAAGCATACCTGAGAAACTTTCACCCTTACTAATCAGTTTATCTTCCCATCTTCTCAGTAACTGCATTGCTTATTGGCTGTGTCCATGGTGACATGAAGTAATTTGTGAAATGTTTCAGGTCAGTGGAGTAGTCTACTTCCCAGGAGAATTGAATTGAAAACACTTTGAAGGTAGAACTTCATAGCACAGCTTTTTGCATCCCATAGGGTGCTTTTGGTCTACATAAATAAACAGTGGGATAAAAGAAAGATAAGAACAATGACAGAGTATTTAAAAAAAGCAGTATTCCTTTTTGGGCAATATATTTTACAGAACATTTTTGCACAGAATGTGAATATGTGTCTCACGAAAAAGAATGCCTCGCATAAAGAAATGTGGAAAAGCCTGTATTAAAGTTAAACCCTACTGATGAACTTCTCAGTGTTTTTAATATGCTAATGTACATTATGAATCTATAATAATTGGGGATTTTTCAACTTATTTTCCTTAAAACCTTAAAAGAGTGTATGATACTGCATGCTCAAGAAAACGATCTGCAGAATATGTTCAGTTAAATGTAAGAAAGGGACAAGACTAAAAGTCAGAAGTTCAATGATTCTAATTTAAACCCTTCTGTACCACAAAAACATTGACAAGTAACTTCTCCGGTCCTCAGTTTATTCATCCATAAAATAGCATTGCCTATTTAAGAGTGAAATACCAAATAAGATTAGTATAAAATGCTTTGCAAAAAGCATGAAGTATTATTATTTAAATGTAAAGCATATTTATTGTTCTGTAATTTTACAATCATAACATTACTGGTTGACTTAAATAGAGACACAAATAGCATTGCTTCAGCTAATGTTTTCAGAGCAAAGCAATAATATTTCTAGACAATTATGTCTTAGATAATAAGCCGCAGTTTTATTCAAATGACTTGTAATTAGGATAGGCATTTTTAATTATTTTTAGTAGCAAATAATTTGAATGTTAATCACTTTTATTGTGAACTTACTTCTCCTATGGAGAAGCTAATTGAAAAATTGCCAAATTTTGTATTTTTGTAAATATAACAATAGATAGATGGAGTAGATATATTAAATGCACTTGAGTTATTTGAAGATTTTTTTTATGAGAGGTTACTAAAATAAAACAATCAAATTCACATTTCAAAGAAAGAACAATATAGTCTCTTTACAAATATTCACATTTTATAATTTGATATTAAATCTTAGAATCTATTTTAAAAGTAGTTACCATATTTTTAATAGGAAATAAAGATAATTTTGAAACAACTAATATTTTTTATCTATTCAAATATGCCCTGCCAGTATCATCAAAACACTTTAGTTATAGAACAATTACAAAATTGATAGTCTCATTAGAAATTTTTTAAATAGATAAAAGTAGTCACTTAAAGGGAAACAATGACTTCTATGCCAAAAGAGTGTAGAATTGGCATAAATAGCAAAGTAGAACAAGGCTTTCCTCTATTTATATTTTGATGAATTCAAAATGCAATATAACTTCTGTGAGGACAAACACTCTGTCTACTTAATTTTCCACTAAATATCAGAACCCAGAAGAAATCCCCCATCAACAGGTAACATTCACTTCCAGACAGGAGGGACAACAGGACTTCAAAAGGTTCCAGTCCTCAAACTTTAAGACTTCCAACTAAGACTCCAAACCTTGAAAGCAGAGATTAATTGTCCCCACTATACCCTGTCCAAACATCCAACACACAGGAACTATGAAAAGTAATATATAATATCATTGCTTTAAGCCACTAAGTTTTGAGAATTTTTGTAATGTAATCATAGTAATTGAAACAGATTTTGGTACCAAGAATAGGGTTCCATATAACAAAAACTTTAAAAAGCCACAGTGACTATGAATGGGAGACCAAAGTTGAAAGGGCTTTGAATAGACTGGGAGTGGAAGCCTGATGGTCTCTGAAGAGGCAGACAGTGAGACTTTATAGAAAAAGGAGGAAAATTTGACACCGGGAGACAGGGAAACCTTGTTATATTCTGGCAAAAAGTTTAACAACACTACACTCACAGTAAAGTAGCAAGTAGAAAATGTACTTAATTAAATGGATAATTTATTTAAGGGATTTCTAGGCAGAGTGTAGAGGATGCCTCCTGGCTTCTTTTTGCTGCTTATAATAAAATGCTAGACAAGAAAGATAAACAGAAAGACCTGTTAAGAAGATCCAAGACTTGAATTCAAAAATAAAATTGTCTCTCTTCCCAGCATCTCCAGGATTCTCAAAAAAGAAAGTGTTTCAGAATAAAGCAATATCCTTTAAAAAGACTTTGCAAATATGTAAGATGGTGCCTAAAAGAATTGTAGAGTGAGGCGAAAATTTCTTTATGAATTTTAAAGATGTGTCAAATTTTAAAAAATATATTTATAAAAATAAATCTCAAATTCAAAGTTAATAAAACATAAGGGTTGACTTTTACTGTCATAAAAATATTTTTACAATGCCCAAAATTGGATTGACAAATAATTTTTTTCTTCATGGAATATACTGTTTGGTTTATTGAAAACATGCTTGGGTTTTCAGTGGCCACTTAATAATTGGGAAGCCAAATTCATAACCCAGAGCATAAAATAAATATGATTTAATTCATCAAGGGTATTATATTTCATTAAATTTAGTCATTGATAGACACATCATTATTTTTGGTGAAACTAAAAAAGAAATTACCAAATAAACTATACACATGCTTTCTTATTATTTCATAAAATCTCTTTATTACTAGCATTTGTATTATATACATTAAATAATTTGTGCCCATTATATTTTATACTCATTTATAAATAGTTTATACTCATTAAATGAAATTATTTAAGTTTTTGTCTTAGGTCTTTTTTTTTCTTATAAGTAACTCCTGTGTATATGTGAAAGGAAAATTACTTCTAAAATGGCTAAGGCACTTAACATTAAATTTCAACTTTTTTGAATCCTTTCAACTCAGAGCTGTTGATATCAGTGTTTTTTCACACCACATTTTTTTGTATGTGCCATTAAACCATTATTGGTACAGCATTTCTTAAAAGATTTCTCCATTGTTTTTTCCAGAATTTTCTTCTAAGCTCCAACACCCATCCACTCTGCAAATTCTTCTGCTTTTCTGATTTTACCAGATGATGACAATTGAAGGTTTTCAGACAATATTTAAACCTATAGTTCTTCAGGGTTTCACGGGTGGTGAAATACTTTATATGCCAAAAGGTTGCAGAAATCCAGTGATGCCATCTGTATAAATGAACAAAATTGCACATATTCAAGCAGCTACCTCATAGATGCTATCTGGTCACCAGTAATTTAAACATTTTTTAATTGTGATGTACCTCTATGATAGAGAAGTTAAATTGTAAAATAAAAAAATAAATCAATAAGCATGATATTTGGGGTAAACTGTATATTAATTATCAATGTGTATTGTCTTAGTCTTAGTGTAATTTAATACGCTTATTTTGGTTTCTTGGGAAAGCCAAGAGTGACAACCAGTAGGATATAAGTGAATTCGATTTTTCTCTTTCCCAGAGGCAACCTAAAAGTCATATCAGAGCATTAGTAAAATGAAAAATTAGACCCTGACTACCTAGAGTGATCGAATTTAATCAGAGTCACATACCAAACTAGTTGGTTAGTTACTTCTGCTGCCTAAGTCCTAGATAATACAAATGAAAACTTAGACAGTGCCAGTGCTCCTCGGATCAACACAGCTTTGCAAAGCAATCTGTTTAGTGTGAGAAAAAGAGTACAATTTTGATAAATATCTGGGTTCTGCAGGTTGAATCTGAGGGTATCAAGCAAGGCTAATAATAAGATAGGGTATATCATTCATATTGTTTCCAAGACTTTCATGAGCTCATTTGTGTTTCCACAGTTCCAAATTTCCTGGAGAATAAACACAAGCTACAACTGAATGGTAGATCCCTATGTAATCCAAATGGTCATAAACATGTACTCTATCCATGGATACATTGCCAACTCTGGCTATTTACACTGGTTTTAAACCAAGTTCAATGTTCCAAATAACAAGTGTTCCAGAACTGTAAGAGCCAAATATTTGCTTTAAAAAATTTGTTTGGCTAATATTAGGACACAGAAGTACTTTTCTTGCTAAAAGATTTACAATGTAATTCAACTGATTCCTCATTATTTATGAAATATATCATTTGTATCTGCAATCTGCTATTTAAATCCATCTATATGTATATGATTAATTGTGATCTGTAAATAATTATAATTAAACATAGTCAAGTAAAAGCATGATGAGTTTTATGACACCTGCAAATCTCTCTCAAAACTGAGTATAATCGCTACTGATTAGCTAGTTATTGGGTGATATTTTTTTCTGCTTGCTTTATATCATTAATTTTAATACAAGCACATTCATATTTCAAACATTCTCGGAATAGTATGTTTCTTTCAGTTAAACTTCATTATGGGTTTCAGCCTTTGGGTACAATCAATGAGTGAAATTACCCAGGCACATGTTTAACATAAGAGAAGGCAATATGAAGTATATCACTTTGACCAGGTCTGCAAGTAATGAATGTATTAATAGTATTTACATTTTTGGCAAAAAAAAATTAGTTCATTTACATTTCTATCCTGTTCAATGTATTGGTAAAAGCAAGAACTGCTGGAGAGAAAGATGATTTGAAATGCTAATGTGGAACAAAGTGATAGAGATGTCCAAGAGAGTTTGGAGTGAGTAAGGCTTTCAAATCTGGGCCCGTGATCGAAAATGGAAAATAAAAGTGCGTTTTCCCTGGCTTTGTTGCCAAAGTGGGAGGATAGTATCCAGATGCTGTTCTCGCCAATAGCATGCTTGTAGTGGTAAACACTCTGAGCTTAAAATTTAGAGGGTTCAGAAACTCTAGGAAGCTTGCCCAAGGTCACTAACATGAAAAAGTAGAGTTTGCAGTTTATTTTAATTTTTTAAACCCTCTGAAAACTACTATTATTACAAGTCCTTTACTGGGTTTTAGAAATATATATTTGTAATGGTTAAAAATTCCCACATATAACTCTTCTACAGTTATGAATTTACTTGAGGGGTCATGATATGCATGGCTGCAATAATAAACCAATATGTAAGCAGCATTAATTGTGAGGGAAGAAGAGTAAGTGTTTGGCTTATCTATCATCTGTTATGGTATAAGAAACCATTCCCAAAACATAGTAGTTTAAACTAAAAAGTATTTATTTATCATTGCTCTTACATCGATGGGTCAGCCAAGTGAGTCTGTTAGTCTGGGCCAAGCTTGCCCATGGTTGGCTGGGCTCATTCACGCATCTGTGCTCAAGTGGCTGGCTGAGCTGGGTGCTGGATGTCCCACAATGGTGCTCACCCATGTCTGGCACTTGGCCAGTAGTCACCTTGCACAACAGTGAGGACTAGGCCTTATGTAGTCTTTCACTGTCCAGGAGAATTAAGCTTTTCATGGTTATCCAAAGTGCCAAGAGGGCAAACAGCACTGTGCAGGGCCTTGGAACTAGCAGAGCTTCATGTTCACTGCATTCTATTTGACAAAGCCATTCATACAACCAACTGAGATTCAAGGAATAGAGAAACACACTCTAATCATGATGCGAAGAACTGTAGTCATACTGCAAAAAGCTTGAATGCAGAAAATTCAAGAGACTTTTTTTTTATCAGTCTATTGGAGCATGAAGTAGAATGTTTTGGAAGTACCAGAGAAAATTTTTCTTTTTCTTTCTTTCTTTCTTTTTCTTTTCTTTATTTCTTTCTTTCTTTTTTTTTTTTTTTGAGTCAGAGTCTCACTCTGCCACTCAGGTTGGAGTACAGTGGCACTCTCATGGCCACCACAGCCTCACCTACTGGGCCCAGGCAATCCTTCTGCAACAGCCTTCTGAGTAGCTGGCACTGCAGTGTGTGCCACCATCCCCGGTTAATTTTTTTATTTATTGTAGAAACAAGGTCTTGCCAAGTTGCCCAGGCTGGTCTCAAACCATCGGGCTCAGGCAATACTCTTGTCTCTGTCTCCCAAAGTGCTGGGATTACAGGTGTGAGTCACCACACTTGGCCCAGAGAAAATTTTTCAAAAGAGTTCACAGTTGAACTGAATCTAAACGTTAAAAGAATGTTATATATCCAACAATGAAAAAGTGACTGTTTTAGTTTATGTGGAGACAAAGGGAGACAAAGGGGTAGAGTGCTAATAGTGTAAGTAATCAAAGTTTCATAGTATTAATTTAATTTAAAGTCTTTAATTTATAAGATATAGTAATGATTGAAAAAGTGAGATGAAGAAATCACACTTATTCAATGAGTTGATTAATTCTAAAACACAATTTTAATATAGTTTATTTTCTATTTGTAGAATTTTTATATTTATCTACAACTGAGCTCAAAGTATTTGCATGTGGATTCAACATTTCACACAAAAGGTTTTACATGTCAGACAAACACAATTAAGAGCATCATGGCAATATGTCATCGCACAGTAGTTTATTACACTTTTTTAAAGTAATAATTGTTGATATAACCACTGTTTGAGTTTATTTTTCTTTTAACATCCAAATACGTAAGAAAATAACAAAAAGACAGACTGTGTCAATACAAAGATAAAAACAAATGGACATGAACTTTTTAGTTAGAATTATTCAATCACTTTCAAAATATATGAGTATAAGGATACTTATACTTGTCTTGAAAGGATATGAAAGGTCATATGGTTTATCTTTCTGACTTTAGATGCAAGATTCCTTTCTTAATAATTCCTTTCTATATATAGCAACAACATTTTTTAGACTGGTGTACACAAAACAGCAAGAGACCAGTGATTAGAAAGAAAGAGGGTTTAGAAAAGAGAACTGGAATGAATAATCATTTGATACCCACCCTCCTCCTCTCCCCCCTATTGTCCTCGTTCTATATTTGTACACAGGCAGCTTCATTCTTTTGAGTCCACTGTAGCCTCTAATTGTGTCACTCAAGGGTAAGTCACTTACTTCACTGGACCCATTTTCTATGTCTATAAGCAGGAAACATAACTGTTAAAGCTGGATGTTACATGTGATTACACTAAGAACCAGCACGACGCAAATGTTAAGTGGATTTTACAATCAGACACATAGGCCTTTAAGTTCTTTTTCTATATTTTCTAGTTAGGAGCTCATTGGTCAATCCTCCAGTGTTCTTTTTTTTTTTTTTTTTTGAGTTGGAGTCTCACTCGGTCGCCCAAACTGGAGTGCAGTGGCCGCTTTCGGCCACCGCGCCTCGACCTGCTGGGCTCCGGCGATCCTTCCGCCTCAGCCTTCCAAGTAGCCAGAATTACAGGCATGTGCTACCACGCCCGACTGATTTTTTGATTTATTGTAGAGATGAGGTCTCGCTGCCCAGGCAGGTCTCGAACCCGCGGGCTCAGGCAATCCACTCACCCCAGCCTCCCAAAGGCGCGGGATTACAGGCTGAGCCACCGAGCCCGGCTCCTCCAGTGTTCTTAACCTCATTTCTTCATATATAGAAAGCAGATGATTATCTACCTTAGTTTTTATGAAGATTAAATTAGAAAACTATTGAGTGAGTTCCTTGCACATTTCCAGTGTGTGACAAGTCCTTTCATATTATCATTAAAATGAACAGATGTTTAGACACCTCAACTTTCCTTAATTTTTTAAGTAATTAATAAGCTAAACGTAACTAATAATAGGAAATGAAAGAGTATGGTACCAAGCTCTGAGATGAAATGAGGACCAGTCACCTGAGTACTCTAATTGATAATCTTATATGCTTAGAGCCAAAGTGGATATACGCTGGACTTGGTATTATTTAATCATTACAAAGGAAAATGCACATGAGCTGGGACCTTTGAAAGTAATTTTTATTAATTAATTTAGTCTTTTGTTTATTATAATTAAATAATTATTAATGACTTTCCTGACTTACTCAAAAGATTTCAACTCAAAGTCTTCTTTCCTGTCTACTAAGAACATTCTAGAATCTCTTTTTTTACTGTAATCTTTCAATTTTTTTGGAAATCCACCTTACATTTTTATTATTTTAACTCTAAACACATATGTTAAACTGTGGCATAATTTATATTTCTTCAAAATGACTAAAAATATAGAAAACTGGCACATCAACGTTTTTCTATGCTCAAAATGTAATTTCTTTATCCCTGCTCAAAGTACAGTCATTTGCATTTATTTTTTGTTGTATACTTTAAAAAAATTGATAGACTAGGACAGTAAAATTAGTTTATTAAAGCAGTTTCTGATGTTTTGTTTGTCAGAGCAGAAATAAAACATGATGCACTAAATTGTTTTTAGAGAGCGGCAGGCATTGTTATGTCAATCATGTATGCATACCTGAGAAAGTGATTAAATTATTCACTCTATTCACCTCCCTCATGAGAAAGCTGGCAACAAAAGGCAAACAAAAATACAGATCAATTTTTAGACCTAAAAAGACCTGAGGACTTCTCTAGTCCAATTTCTTTATTATAAAATTGAGAAAACAGAGTCATGGATGAGTGATTGCAGGTCACACAGCTATGGTAAAATCTGGATGAAAACATAGATTTTCTGATTTTCTAATCCAGTGCTTTCTTCTCTACACCATGATGAGAGGAAGGTAGGGAGATCTATGCAAAACTTTGGCTCCTCTGTGATTGTGCAAGAAAGCGTCCAGTGATAGACCTTGGGCCTCTGTGGTCAACAGGTCATCAGTGGAAAGAATAGTACATCCAGAGTGAACAAGAGTGAGGATACCTAGAACCTGCCAGGTACCTTTACCGTTGTTTAAAGACTGCATCAGATTGAAACAACCTACAGAAAGTAAGAGCTGCTTCTTTACCTACAGTTTACAAATCTCATGCAATTTTCTTTTTTGACCAAATATAACCTGTAGCCATATAGTGAAAAGGATTCTGGGAATCATTGTCAAATTTAACCATACTGTCTCAGTAAAATCACCTAAGTGGTATCTTCTGATTCATTCTAATCATAAAATTCTTCTGGCATCACTCTGCTAAAACAAGTATTTTTAGAACTGCGGAGTTCAAAGGTGAATAGAGCAAAATATAGCTTTTCAGACATTTTACATTTCCCATGTTCTAATATTATTATAAGTCTCGATGAACCTCAATTTCTTTCTGCAGCATCTCCATTAACCAAATCTTTAGAAAATATGCAGTACTCCTTCCTATCAATATGTTCATAAAACAACTATTTAGGATCTCTCTCTTTTTTAATTTCTGCCTCGATAGGTAAGTAGTTAGCTAGGATGAATGAATGAGTAGATAAATGATAGATAGGTAGGTGGATGAACAGACTTAGATAGATAGATAGATAGATAGATGATGGATAATTTTAAACTGTTTTATCATATAATAGAATATTAAAGTTCGGTAACCAAATTTTTAAAGCACTCAGACTTTTATTTTCCTTTAAGCTAATTGTTGGTGCTTTCCTGGCAGCTAAGCAGCGTCTATGACAAAAACTGATCATTCATATCACATTGTCTTCTCCACCAGTATGAGTATTGAACCTTGTTGGAGATAAAATGAACTCTTAAAGAACAAGCACTGTTTGTAGTGCCACCAAAAAAAAATGTTCCTGCTATAAAACACTGTTCCTGAGACCAATTCAACACTCAAAAAGAAAATAGATGAGGACGTGGAAACAATTATTCTGATCATTGGAGGAAATACCCACTGGATACTTCAGGTTAAGGCATGTTTTCTCCAGAATTATCCAATAATTACCTCTTAACTCACAGTGGAAATGGTTTGAATGTCCACTTAAGTTTATGTCTCTCTTCACTCTTCCTTCTGTTTTCCCAAATACAATATCAAGATCATCCCCAGATGATATTTTATTATACTCTCTATTAGGTCTTTTAGGGAGTCCACTCCTGGTAGAACCAAGGAGCACCTGTCAGGGCAAAGAAAGCCTATGCTTCCAATTATTTCTGCCCTACAGGCACGTCTCATAAAGGAGCTTTCTTTGCCAAGTTCTAGTTATTATATCCTGGGGCTTCTTTTTTCCTCTCCAAGATACCTATTGAGACCAAAACTTCTGACAGAACTGCAACTTTGTGGCACTAAATATTACAAGATTCTCTCATGATTTTAGTTTTTTCACTTCCTGACTTTTTATACACTTATAATTGCATGCTTTCAGTCTTTCCATTCAGATTAAAGCAGTATTATTTAAGAGGATTTTTTTCCTTTTCTTTATTTCTGTGGTTATTATTGGAAAGAGAAGATTCCAGGAACATCATGGAAAGTACCAACATATTCATAAATTTTTAATGTCTTAAATTCAATATCTTTTCTTTCAACTTGTATTCTGAATATCATACAGAATTTTAAAGATAATAGGGTTCCAAAACTTTCTTTGTGTGCATTCCTAGACCAGTTGTGTTGAAAGGGATACGTGATATTGTGGGTGGAATCACATTTTTTTTTAACTTATATGTCTAGATAAAGCCAGAAATATTGCTTAGAAAGAGAATCTTCAAAGGGATATAGGTTCTGGGTATGCCAACATTTTGCATGATACTAAAAATATTTCAAGTTGTATTCTGCCAAATCAATTAGAAGGTTAATCATATTACAACGTAATCAATTAATCCAATATCTCCCTTTGGTTCATAGAGAAGGAGTAAATATCTGATTGGTATACCAGCAAGAATCTGATTAGTTCTGATATTTGACTTAATCTTAAAACTGCTTTGTAAATCTGACCTGCTACAGTTCAGGACAATAGTACATATGTATAACTTAAAATTACTCAATTGAAGCTACATTACTATATAATTTTATTCCATGGTAACATGTGTGTGTATGTGTCTGCCGATGCAATCAAAAATCATTTGTGCAATCAAAAAACTCCAATTATAAAATAAACTAAAAATTGACCATTTTATTACAAATAAATAAATTATAGATAATTGTACAACTTCAAGTTAATTTAAAAGACTATTGGGATATTAAAAATTAGGGTGTAAATTTAGAAACTTTATTCACTACTTATATTACCTAAATATTATTTTCTTTTAACTTTAAATAAAGGCAAAATTGATGCTGCTAAGGAAATAAAATGGAACCATTAATATTAACTAATGCCATCTATTGTGAGTCATATTTTCTTAATGTAATATCTTTTAAAGTACAATGTGTGATGGAGATCACAGGGAAATTTTGAGGAAGTCTGCCACAGCAAGATAATTTTGCAATAAGAAATCAGAAAAATCTTATTTGAAAAAAGGGTTAACACATAGAAGCCTTCAGATTCACCAAACATATACACATACCCATACTCAATTCAAAAATAAATAGTAAGATGAAGGAATATGGATAGATATCCACTTTCTGTCAGATTTTTAACCTTGCAAATTTTGAATGCATTTGAATTTCATTTTCCAAACGTAAATTAGACAGAATCACTGAGTCAGTTAGCTTACTTACCATAAATATCTAAGAATACCACTCTATAATATACATCTAATGACATCCTTAGTGAGCAGGACGTTAGCGGGATATATAGTATAGTGGTCTTTTAAACCACACTCACCAGAATTAAGAGGCTGCTTCTGTTATAATTCAGCTAAGTAATACATTCTGAATCTCAGTTTTTATGTTTATAAAATAAATATTTTTTATTTCTACAAAATAAAGTCACATCTATAAAATTAAGGTTTTGTAACAATTCAGTGAGATCACTTAGATTAAAGACTTTTTACTGAAACTGTCATATAGAAGTTAATATTACGGTTCATGCTATTATACACTTCAGTCTTCTGTTACAAATGATGTTATATGTGACATGCAGAAACACACTCATAGTATGACTGGGGCTAAAAGTATGTTTTAAAATTCTTTATTACTGAAAATATTGGTGAAAAAAATTGTGGTTTTTTTTTTTTTTTTTGAGTTGGAGTCTCACTCTGTCGCCCAGACTGGAGTGCAGTGGCCGCTTCCGGCCACCGCAGCCTCGACCTGGTGGGCTCCGGTGATCCTTCCGCCTCAGCCTTCCACGTAGCCGGAATTACAGGCAAAAATTGTAGTTTTTGAGAAACTACTTTATTTCTGTTGCAAACATGATCTAAAAGAGTCTCTAAGTTCATGAATAAATGAACCATGGAGAAATGGGTAAATAAAATCATCAGTTATGAATAATTCAGTCTGATTGGGCAAGATCTTCTTTACTGCTGTTAAAAGTAGCTACTTATTGTTTGTCTTGTGGCTAAAATGGTCCAAGTGGTTCTGCCATCGGCAGAACAATCTGCCATTTTATATTTTTGATTCCAAATTCTCACCAAAGACAACTTCCTGTGACCAGATGATTTAATGTGGCCCATAGAGAGCCAACTTTCAATTTTGTAGCTCAGCCTATAAGGGTTTTTTTTTTAACATTAGATAATATCCCACATCATTCCTTGATTGATGGAATTCAACTGTTGCATCTATATTGCCATTTGACCAGAGTTAAATCTAATAGATACAGATCGTAGCTAACAGCCAGTCTGCCAACAAATGATTCAGGAATGCTGTATGAAGAATTTTTTTCTTTAGTAAAATCAATATCAACTAAGCTGCCTGCTGAATGATATTGCTTGAAGCATTATAAACACCATGATCAAGAAATTCAACTGCAACCTCTTCTATCAGGATCACTAACAGACTTCTCACAGCTTGAAGCTGAACTGAACAGAAGTAGAGTGTATAAAACGGGGATGTTTTAGGCATTGACACCTAGGTAGGAGGATCTCATGTTCTTGTTCTGTAAATACAGCAGTCCTGATTGGCAGTAGATAAAGAATGAAGTAAACAAATTTATGTTCATCACACTGAGAAACCTTGAGTTCAAGTTCTGGCTATGCCCTTGTTAGCCAGTTGTGTGATCTTGAGCACATGATGTCAGTATTTTGGAACTGCAAAATGAGAAAAGTCAGAATAAATCACTTTAAAGTTTCTTTTTATCTAGATTTTTAAAGACTGTCCTTTTTCACTCCCAATACAGGAACATAGGAATGTCAAATTTCCACTTATAACATAATAAAGCAACTTAGTGTTTTATTGTTTGTGCTTAATTCAGCTACTCAAGAAATTTGTATTGGGTACCAGCAAAAATCTAGGGATGAAACAATAGTCCACAGTATTAAAAACTTATTAGCAATGAGTCAAGCTCTGCATCTCAGTGACATTTCTTATTTTATTCTGGTCATTGCTCTCAGTTTTCTAAAGTAGCCTATGCAGACTGCTTACTCTAGCCCTTGGTCCTTTATTAAATAAAATTATTGACTGTAGCAGTGGGATGGGAGTTGGCTCTTGTTATTATTTCATAAACATTCAATCTTAATAAAGAAGCACAACTAAATTTAAAAAAATCTGTAATTTCAGATGAAATTATATTAACTCTTTGACATTCCAATAATTATTATATGCTGATCATAATTTCAGAATGTTAGGTAAAATGACTTTGATAAAGTATAGGAAAAGTATTAATAATCAGTTCTTGCCAGGCTCGGTGGCTCAGCCTGTAATCCCGTGCCTTTGGGAGGCTGAGGTGAGTGGATTGCCTGAGCCCGCGGGTCCGAGACCCGCCTGGGCAGCGAGACCTCATCTCTACAATAAATCAAAAAAATCAGCCAGGCGTGGTAGCGCGCGCCTATAGTTCCAGCTACCTGGAAGGCTGAAGCAGAAGGATCACTGGAGCCCAGCAGGTCGAGGCTGCAGTGGCTGGGAGCGGCCACTGCACTCCAGTCTGGACGACAGAGTGAGACTCCAACTAAAAAAAAAAAAAAAAATCAGTTCTTATGTGGTAGTTTATTTGGTAGACAAGATATATTAAGGCATGGGATCCATAATGTAATTATACTATGATTGAACAAGGTGGCCTTTACGTTACATTGAATTTAAAATGATAAGTTTTTTTATATCTTTAAATTACTTCTCTAGATTTCAGAATTCAAAATTACAACTTCTACTTGCTGGACCCTTATATAACCTCAAGTTGCATACATGTCTTCCAGAATTGATATTTTTTCTTTCCTGTTCTTTTTTTTTTTTGAGTTAAGAAACAACATAACAGAAAAAAATCTTCAATCTAAATAGAAAAGAAATTGTTCAGCACTAGCCCATGTAACATTAAAATAATCAGAGTCACCCATTATAAACCACCACAGCAAAATAATCCCTTACTAAAAATTCTATAAAAGTTAAGACCATAATTTCAAATAGAACTCACTACAAAAGCAGCCAAAGTGCTGCCATAAAGCTTTCTAATAATCAAATTAGACTTGAAATATTTTGTACCAGACTGAAACAATGTAATTTAGAAATAAATGAATAAATAAAGAACTTTGGAGTAGAATTACTAATAAGATCCAAATGCTGATTTATATAGCACTAAATAACTGTAGGATCCAGGTATTAAGTTTAACTACAAAGAAAATTACACAAGTAGCACACTGGTTCTCAGGAGTACATTAAAAAAAATTCTGTTCTTTATTTCTTTGTGTTTTTTTTGTTTTGTTTTGCTTTTTGAGTTGGAGTCTCACTCTTGTCGCCCAGGTTGGAGTGCAGTGGCACACTCACGACCATCGCAACCTTGACCTGCTGGGCTTAGGTGATCCTTCTGCCTCAGCCTTTCAAGTAGCTAGAACAACAGACACATGCCACCACACCTGGCTAGTTTTTGTGATTTATTGTAGAGACAAGGACTCACCAAGTTGCCCAGGCTGGTATCGAACCCCTGGGCTCAGGCAATCCTCTCACCTTGGCCTCCCAAAGTGCTGGGATTACCATCTGAGCCACCACATCTGGCTTTTTTAAAACAATTTTAAAAATTGTTTATTTTAACAATGTGGGTTACGATTCAGGGTTAGATACATATGTGGTCAGCGTACAGGTAAAGTTTGGTTCTCCTTTTTGTCCCCACTTCTTGTTTGAGATGTTACCTTATTGATGTTATGTGCAGCCCTTCCCTGGCAGTGTCCCACTAATGCCAGTCCCTTTCTTAAAGTACCATGGTAAATGTTCAGGGTCTGCTTATAAGTGTACGTGGTACTCAAATCTTTGTTTCTGCGATAGATCACTGAGTATTATAGACTCTAAGTAGCACAACCAATTCATTGGTAATTTCCAACAGAATCTTACAAATTTATTTAGTCAAAGGAATGAACTAAGGTCCTGAAAAAGTTATTTAAATGATTACTAGACTTAGGTAGAATTTAGCTCTTTATTATATGTGCCTATTTATAATCCAACACAAGTTAATATACCAGTAAAACTCTACCTGGAAGATGTTGGAATTTTTTAAACCAAAATTCTAACTTTAAGTTTACCACATTGTTTTACTTTTAGTTATATTGAAAAGTAATCTTTAGATAGACACAAAAAATTATCTGCTCTGAAATTGCAACAGTGGAAATAATGAAAATGCGAGTCAGGGACCATTTAAATATAAGCTGGAAGGAAAAAATAGTCTATAAAAATGAATATAGGAGACGAGAACAAGATGGTGACAGCATAGGTGAACTTGTGAGATTCTCCAAACATGAGTTCCCCAAAAGACTCTTACCTCTCTTTTCCCACCCCCCAGCACACCACCAGCCCCACTGGTGAGAGGCCTGGGGACCTTTGGTCCCATGCAGGGCCAGATATTGTGGCCCCCTGCCACTGCTGCTCCACTGCATGCGTGGGAGTCTCGGGTCCCAGCCCCCTCCCAGCTCCCTCCCTGGCTACATCTTCTCCAGCCTGGCACCCAGCACCAAGCCGCCGGTCACTAAGGGAGACTCTGGGTGCCCACCCCTCAGAGACACCGGTCCCATTCCTGGCTGAAGTACCCTGTGGGGGGCCCAGGGCCGCTCTCGCCACTCACCGCCTGCCCTTTGGAGCTTTGGGGCTCTGGAACTCCGGGTCCACCCTGGCTGAGGCACTCAGCATGAGACCCCAAGCTGGGGGACCCAGACAAGTGGAGAAAAACAGATCTACATAAAATGCCTCGCCATTCTCCAGGCAGAGACTTCCATTACCCCGCCCACCTATCAACAAACTTTACCTCAGTTCCTAAGGCAAACAGGAGACAAAACCACACCCCTATGCTGCAACGAAAAACAAAAGGGAGAGGCCGGAATCAGAGATCAGAGAAGTGACTTTAGTCTGATTGCTCATTTTGACTTATGGTTTTATCATTGTAACTGTTGGTTTTGATCACATTTGTTGTTTACCTTCTGACCTACACTGTTTCTTGATTTTATTGATCTGTCTCTGTGTAGCTATCAGTACTCTTTAGGGAACCTTTTTTATGTGTCTTTCTTCACTTCTTCCCGGCCTTGTGTCTCTTTCTCACCTGATAGTTGGTATGTATATCTGTTTTCCCTCTCACTCTTCTCTCTTTCTAACCCCCTGTTGACCTCCCCTTCCTCCATTATTTTCTTCTTTTATACCCCTTTTTAATCTGGGACCAAGACTACATACTGCTGAATGGACAGATTGTAAGGCAGAGGGAAATAGGTTCCGGTGTGCTCATACACCTGTTCGTGGATGCTAGAATCAGCATTCTGAACCACAGCTTCCCTCTCATTTAAACCTCAAAATTGCAAAAAGTACACATTGCAGCCTATGCTCCAACCTGAAAAGTGAACAAAGCCAGAAGACCCTCATAAGGAAGAACAGGATATTGCAGAAGAGAAATAAAAGCAACCCCACCTTCACTCAAAAATGGAATTAAAGAAGGGAAGAGAAAGGGGGAGAGAGAGAAAAATCTACACAAATGAAGACAAACCAAAAGAAGAGTATGGGTCTCTCCCAGACCCCTGGGAGGGCAGATACTGAGAAAACTGACTTTGGAATGCAAACAATGAAGAGCCCCCAGAATGAAGGGTCTCAAACTACAAACATAGATATCAAGACAATAATGGATATCAAGACAAACTACAAACATAGATATCAAGACAATAATGGAGAGATTAAAAAGAATTGAGGAGACACAAGAAGAAACTAGGAAGGAGCTGATATCTGAGATAACAGTAATAAAGAATACTGTGAATGGAATAAATAATAAACTGATAAGCATGGAAAGTAGAATTACCCAAGCAGAAGAAAGAATCTCAGAGCTTGAGGACCAAAATATAGAACTAACCCAAGCTCTTAAAAACACAGAAAATAAGCTCAAAAAGACAGAACAAACCTTCAAGAGATGAACGATTACCACAAGAGGCCTAACCTAAGAGTAATTGGACTACCTGAGGCAGAAAAAGAGACAGAGACCACACTGGAACAAACTTTCCATGAGATCATTTGAGAAAACTTCCCTTATCTAATCTGTGATGCAAAAATTCAAACACAAGAGATTCAGAGAACCCCTGCAAGACAACAAATGAGAAGGCCAACTCCTAGACACATAATAATTCACTTAAACAAAGTAGGCATAAAAGAAAAAATCCTAAAGGCATCAAGAGAAAAAGGCCAGATCACCTACCATGGAAGACCCATCAGAATAGCAGCAGATTTATCTACAGAAACCCTGCAGGCTAGGAGAGCTTGGAGCCCTATCTTCAAAGTCCTAAAAGATAAACAATTTCAACCAAGAATAACCTACCCAACCAAGCTAAGCTTCATCAGTAAGGGAGAATTAAAATCTTTCCCAGATACAAATCCCTAAGAACTTATGCTGCCACCAAACCATCCCTACATGAAACACTTAAGAAAGTACTAAACACAGAAGAAAAGGAAAAAAGAACAATGTTCTTCACAAGAGTACAGGAAAAAGAATAAAATATACATGAACCAACCCCAAAACCAAAAGAAAGACCAAAAAAAAAAAAAAACCAAAAAACAAAACCAAGTAGAAGAACAACAATTTGATGAACTCTATGATAGGGATGAACTCTCACATTTCAATAATTAGCCTGAATGTGAATGGACTAAACGCACCACTGAAAAGACATAGAATGGCAAAATGGATAAAATATCAACAGGCAACAATATACTGCCTTCAAGAGACCCACCCCACTAGAAAGGACAAATGCAGACTCAAAGTAAGAGGATGGGAAACAAATTTTCAGGTGAATGGAACACAAAAGAAAGGAGGAGTCGCGATCCTAATTTCAGACAAAATACCATTTAAGCTATCAAAATTTAAAAAGATACAGAGGGCCACTACGTAATGATAAAGTTCACTCCATCAACAAGAAATATCTATTCTAAACATATATGCACCCAACATAGGTGCACCAACTTTCATAAAGCAACTTCTAGGAAAACTAAAAAAGATATTGACTCTAACACCATCATAACTGGGGACTTTAATACCCCACTCACAACCCTAGACAGATCATCGGGATAAAAAATCAGCAAGGAGATCCGGAACATCAATGAGACTCTGTACCAAATGGACTTAATTGATACCTACAGAACACTCCATCCAAAGACCAAAGAATATACATTCTACTCATCACCGCATAGAACATATTCTAAGATCGACCACATAATTGGACATAAATCAAGCATAAGCAAATTTAAAAGATCTGAAATTCTACCATGCACCTTCTTGGACCACAGTGGAATAAAAATAAACGTTGACACCAACAAGGTCCCTCTAAAACTCACAAAGACAGGGACACTAAACAGCATGATGCTAAACAACTCCTAGGTCCATGATGAAATCAAAACAGAGATCAAAAGATACCTGGAAACAAATGAAAATGAAGAAACATCTTACCAAAATCTCTGGGATGCCTTGAAAGCTGTAGTAAGAGGGGAATTTATATCTCTACAAACACACATGAAGAAAATGAAAAGAACACAAATTAACAGCCTAACAAGCCACCTAAGGAAGCTGGAAAAGCAAGACCACAAAAACCCTAATTTCAGCAGAAGAATCCAGATAACCAAAATAAAAGCCCAAATCCAGGACATGGAAGACAAAAAGATAATACAAAAAAATCAATGAAACAAAAAGCTGGTTCTTCAAAAGGATAAACAAGATTGATGGTCCCCTAGCTAGACTGACCAAGAAAAAACGAGAAAAAAACCAAATAAGCACAATCAGAAATGCAAAGATGAAGTCACATCTGACCCTGAAGAAATACAAAAGATCATTAGAGACTCCTACATACACTTGTATGGAAACAAACTCGAAAACCTTAAGGAAATGGAGGACTTTCTGACATCACACAACCTATCTACGTTGGAACAAGAAGAAATTGAGACCCTTTAAATAGACCAATAACAATCAAGGAAATCAATTATGTAATAAGAAAACTACCTACAAAAAAAAGTCCTGGACCAGATGGCTTTCCAGCAGAATTCCAGCAGAAATCTACATTTAAGGAGGAGCTGATACCAATCCTACTGAAGGTATTCCAGGTGATTGAAAAAGATGGAACTCTCCCCAAATCATTTTACGAAGCCAACATCACATTGATACCCCAAGCCACGTAACGATCCAACAAAGAAAGAGAACTACAGGCCAATATCTTTGATGGACATAGATGCTAAAATTCTCAACAAGATCCTAGCAAACCGGATTCAGCAATACATCTCAAAAATCATCCATCATGACCAAGTAGGCTTCATTCCTGGGATACAAGGCTGTTTCAACATTTGTAAAACCATAAATGTAATTGAATACATCAACAGATGTCAAAACAAAAACCACATGATTATATCATTAGATGCAGAAAAAGCTTTTGATAAAATCCAGCACCCTTCTTGATAAAATCCCTTGAACATCTAGGCATACAGGGAACATACCTCAAAATAGTAAAAGCCACCTATGAGAAACCCATAGCCAGCATACTCTTGAATGGACAAAAATTGGAACCATTTCCCCTGAAAACTGGAACACGACAAGGATGCCCACTCTCACCCCTCCTGTTCAACATAGTATTGGAAGCCCTAGCTCAAGCAATAGGAGAAGTGAAGGCAATCAGGGGTATCCAAATAGGAAAAGTGGAAGTCAAGTTATCTCTCTTTGCAGATGATATGATTGTGTACCTTGAAAACCCAAGAGAATCTGTCAAAAACCTCCTTACACTGATAAAGGCCTTTGGCAAAGTCTCAGGATACAAAATAAATGTACAAAAGACAATCTCATTTCTCTACACCAATAATAAACAAGCAGAAACCCAAATAAAAAACACAATTCCATTCATAATAGCCACACACAAAAAAAGAAATACCTTGACATCTTCCTAACCAGAGACGTGAAAGACCTTTACAATGAAAACTACAAAACACTGCTCAAAGAAATCAAAGATGACACAAACAAGTGGAAAAATATCCCATGCTCATGGATTGGAAGAATCAACATTGTGAAGATGTCCATCTTACCTAAGGCAATCTACAAATTCAATGCAATACCCATCAAATTACCAGCAACATTCTTCTCAGACCTAGAAAAAACAACACAGGAATTTATATGGAAACACAAATGTCCAAGAATAGCCAGAACAATCCTCGGCAAAAAAAAAAAAGCAGATGGTATCACATTACCAGACTTCACATTACCAGACTTTACTATAAAGCTACAATCATCAAAACAGCTTGGTATTGGTATAGGAACAGGTATATTGATCAATGGAATAGAATTGAGATTCCAGAAGCAAAACCTCAATTTCTCAACCAACTCATCTTTGACAAAGCCTCCACCACCTACCACTGGGAAGAGGAGAACCTATTCAGTAAATGGTGCTGGGAAAACTGGCTGACCACATGCAGAAGATTGAAACAGGACCCCTACCTATTCCCATGCACAAAGGTTAACTCCAAATGGATCAGAGACCTAAATGTAAAACCTCAAACCATAAGAACCTTAGAAAATGAAGGAAATTCCCTCATGGAAATCAGAACTGGCATCCAATTCCTGAACAAAACCCGAAACCCACAGGACTTAAGAGAGAAGATAGACAAAGGGGACCCTATTAAACTGACAAGCTTCTGCAAAGCCAAAGAAACCATCAAGAGAGCAGGGAAACAGCCTACAGACTGGTAAAAAGTATTTGGCAACACTAGGTCTGACAAAGGCTTAACATCCTGGATCTACAAGGAACTAAAATGCTGAAAAGAAAAAAACAAACATCCCCATTATGAAATGGTCAAAAGATAGGAACAGACACTTCACAAAGGAAGACATCCGAGCAGCCAACAGACACATGGAGAAATGTTCAACCTCACTAATCATCAGGGAGGTGCAAAGCAAAACCACACTGAGATACCACCTAACCCCAGTCAGAATGGCAATCATCAACAACTCAAAAAATAACAGCTGCTGGAGAGGGTGTGGCAAAAAGGGAACACTTCTACACTGTTGGTGGGAGTGTATACTAGTGCAACCTCTGTGGAAAGCAGTGTGGCGATTCCTAAAAGCCCTAAATATCAACCTCCCGTATGACCCTGCAATCCCCCTACTGGGAATATACCCTGAAGAACTCAAATCACTCTATAAAAAAGATACCTGCACACGTATGTTTATCACAGCATTGTTCACAATAGCAAGAACCTGGAAGCAACCATGCTGCCCATCAAAAGAGGACTGGATGAAAAAATGTGGTACATATACACGATGGAATACTACGCAGCCATAAAAAGGAACAAAATCATGAATTTCACAGCAACGTCGATGGAACTAGAGTCTATAATACTGAGTGACCTCTCACAGAAACAAAGATCCGAGTATCACATGTTCTCACTCATATCATGGGCCTTGAACATCCAATGTGATACTATAAGAAAATGACTGACGGTACTGGGAAACTATGGGGTGGGAGGAAGATGGGATTAACAGTGGCAAATATCTGTCTGGGGACGGGGAAACACCTCTTATCAACAGGGTGCCTGAATGAAATGTAATTGTATACCTAACCCTTAACTGTACCCCACAATATCATGATAAAAAATATTTTTTAAAAAATGAATATAATTTAATGTCTTTCTCAGAAACCCCTACAGAAAAGTAAGATTTATTAGCAAAATGTAGATTTGGGGTCTTAGCTTACAAAATAAATATGACCATGCACGCATTCAGTTAACTCTTTTTCAAGTCTCCTTTTCTATTGCCTAAATAAGTAAACCCTTAATGGACACTCAAATAGCCTGGTTAGTCAAGATGTATGAAAAATCAAGAATCAATCAAATATTTTTTTCCAGAATAAAAATATATAATATATATATAATACATAATACCTAAACATATATTATATATGAATACATATTATATATATATAAAATATCTGCAGATATATTTTTATATTTTATATTATTGCTCTGTTTTTCAGTATTTAGTTGGAAAGCAAGAATTTTTAAATATGTACTAAATTTAGAATACAGAAAGAAAATAACAAGATATAACTGTAGAAAACATGAGACTCGAACATGAAATCATCTTATTCTGAATTATTATATTAATTGCAAAATGTTCTCTAGAGACCATAATTCTAATGCATTGTCATTATATATAAAAGTTGAGACTCAAGCATCAGGGATAATTTAAAAGAAGATGAACATGAATTTGGCTTAGTGAAGACTCTTATTTGTTAATCATGGGAGCAATAAAGGATAGATTGGAATAGCCATGCAAAAACAGTAGTTCTGTAACTATCAGTCAAGTTCACAGTTTCAGAGAGCATATTTGACAAAACCTGAAAGTGGCAGTTATTCCAAAATATTACAGCATAATGTGTATTAAAATTATCTTTGGGGCAAATTCTGAACATTTTTTTAATTTACCTATTCAACATCCATTTCTTGAGCACTTTCTAGTCTCCAGTCTTACAATTGGAGATACAGAGGAAAACCAGATGACACAGTTGTTATCCTCAGAGAGTTTATAGGGTGATGAAAAAGATAGACATTAAGCTGGGCTCAGTGACTCAGCCTGTAATCCCGCACCTTTGGGAGGCTGAGGTGTGTGGATTGCCTGAGCCCGCGGGTTCGAGACACGCCTGGGCAACTTGGCGAGACTTCATCTCTACAATAAATCAAAAAATCAACCGGGCATGGTAGCGTGCACCTCTAGTTCCAGCTACTTGGAAGCCTGAGGAGGAAGGATCGCCAGAGCAGTGGGTCGAGGCTGCGGTGGCCAGGAGCGGCCACTGCACTCCAGTCTGAGCGACAGAGTGAGACTCCAACTCAAAAAAAAAGAAAAGATAGACATTAAACATGTAACACCAATAAAGTGTGACATATACTATAATCACATATTATAAAACATAACCAGTTTAAGTCATCATAGAAAGTTTCCTGTAAGAAGTGATATTTAAGCTAAATTCTGAAGGACAAATACATATTAATTAGAAATGTAATGATTGAATGTGATTGATAACATTGAATTCAGTAAAATATTAATGTGTCCAAGTGCCACATGTATTTCCTATGGTATAGAAGTATGATTAACATTTGACCTACTTTATTTATTGAACCCTTCAACTTCTTAAAGTCAATCAAAAATTTCCTTGAACATAATTGTTTTCAAAACTTACAGGGAATTATTGCCATTTCCGGATGTCAATGATTTTCAGAAAGTGCTTCATGGTGAAATGAAAATCCATTAAATTACGTACTAAATCACATTTGACAAGGAAACACATTACATAACTAAATGAAAAAAATTATGTACCCTTAAATTAGATTTTTGAATTTTCTTAACAAAATTTTGTTTTTTTAAAATGGTTGAATTTTTAAAAATAATACTTACATGCTGAAATATATGTAACTAAAGGTATTCTGAATATCATGTCTTCTCTAGTTATTTACAAATATTCTAATATAAATAAAACAAATTAGATTTTATAATAGAATCTAGTAATGAAAAGAAAATAAAAACTTGATCTAGTTACAATTATATTTATTCTCTAATAGGAATATAAACCTAAGCTCTCATTGTATAACTATAAAATAATTTTTCATAATATGGAAGACTGAGTTGATGTGGAATGACCCTTCTGTCTCCAAGTACACTAACTATGCCCAGAAATTTTGGATAAAGTATTTAAAAAATAAATCAGTATTACATTGTTTATGTGGAAAAGAAGAGAGGACATGGAGAGAGGGAGGGAGAAAAGGAAGAAGGGAGGGAGTAAAAAAAGAAACTCTCAAGAGGCCAATAACAAACAAACTTTTCCAAAAGGTAAAGTGTTATTCATGCTCTGGCTTCTTGTGGGCATGGGATTGGTGATGAAGATCCCATTAAAGATATACTTTTAATGGAAATCACAATCTAAACCGTGGTCTATTATGAAGCATAATTAGGAGAAACAAGAATTAGAAGAATTAACATATAGAAAAATATAAAATTCATACTTTAATTAAATTTGTCAAAGGTACTGAAAAACAATAAATTTTTATGACCAGTAATTACACTACCACATGATATTAGGTTAAAATTAGTGATAGTTTTGGAGAGGAAACTGTAGCCCAAAGTGATAAAGTGAAGTGAGCAGGCTCATATGCGTAGCAAATGATAGACTCAAAGCTAGCAATAGGGTCTCCTAATTTTAAGATAATATCCTACTACAGCAGTTTCTACTGCTATAATCACATTCCATCTATTTTTCCATTTCCTTGTACTATTGTATATTTAATGATTTTCTATAAATTGACTCAATTAACACTTTTAAATTTATTTCAGAAGGAAATTTTATACCAATAGGACAAATGGAAAAATCCCTGTTATTTGGCATAAGTAAGTTAACTGTAAAAAATATGTACAATGGTATATACAATGGATATATAAAATTACTATTTTATTTATTGGTTTGTTTGTTTGTTTTTTATTTGAGTTGAGGTCTCACTCTGGTGCCCAGGCTGGAGTGTAGTGGCATGACTATGGCTCACCGCAACCTTGACATCCTGGGCTCAGGTGATCCTTTCACCTCAGCCTCCTGAGTAGCTGGGACTAAAGATGTGTACTACCATGCCCAGCTATATTTTTATTGTAGAGAAGAGGTCTCACTATATGACCTAGGCTGGTCTTGAACTCCTGGGCTCAAGTAATCCTCTCGCCTAGGCCTCCCAAAATGTTGGCATTAAAGGAATGAGCCACCTCATCTAGCCTTATACTAGTATTTTAATAATTGAGTAAAATAAACAAATAAATGTAAATAATGCATCTAATTGATTTATCAAAAGATATATCTGAAAATAAACTCATCAATGAGATGGTTGCATCTACGTGGAATTTATGTACTTGGCATACTGCCCTTTAGGTAAATGATGAAGCAGTAAATTGGCAAGATGATTTTGTTTTCTAGTTTTGATCATAACTAATGCCACCTCCCAAAATATATATGATATCTATGCTTTCTTATAGATTGAGAAAGAACTTGTAAAGGAGTTACACACAACTTTAAAATATGCATTTTTTTTTTTTTTTGAGTTGGAGTCTCACTCTGCCGCCCAGACTGGAGTGCAGTGGCTGCTCCCCACCACTGCAGCCTCGACCTGCTGGGCTCTGGCGATCCTTCTGCCTCAGCCTTCCGAGTAGCTGGAACTTCAGGCGCGTGCCACCACACCCGGCTGTTTTTTGATTTATTGTAGAGATGAGGTCTCGCCAAGTTGCCCAGGCATATTTTTAACAAGTTAATTGAATGAATAAATAACGTATTTTCAGATGATCAAATCAGCTCAGTTCACCATTTTCTTATCATGAATAACATAGCTCCAGTTTTACCATTTGCTTTATCCTATGCATAGAATACCAATTTAAACTTGCCTTGTACAGATGAATTTTTATTTTTCAATGTGTAAGTATACCAGCAATGTAAATTAATTTCAAAATGTAATTGCATGAGCAAATATGTTATACCCAGTATTTTTTTCACAAAATCTACTGATCAGAACTTTTCCATGGGAACGTGAATTAACTTCACTGTAAAATAGTAGTTGTTGGTAGTCACACTGTTGACAAAGTGGAGAAAACTATGGATTCAGTGCTTTGTTCTTAATAGCACTAATAGTTTCACTAAGAACTCTTAAAATGTCAGACTTTTCTCAGGCTTCCCTGTGATGCAAAAGTGAAGATGTGATGAAAATGTTAATTTAGGCGGTAA
Source organism: Cephalopachus bancanus (assembly GCA_027257055.1). Taxonomy (NCBI): domain Eukaryota; kingdom Metazoa; phylum Chordata; class Mammalia; order Primates; family Tarsiidae; genus Cephalopachus; species Cephalopachus bancanus. The sequence continues at coordinate 1,744,345 of JAPVLO010000298.1, read as the reverse complement.
TTGGTGAATAAGTCCATATAGTTTCAGAATGACGGCTTTGTCAATACATGCTTTAGTTTAAGTTTCCTTGGAAACAGATCCTGAGACAAGAATTTGAAAGCAAATAATTTATTTAACAGGTGCAAGGAAAAATTGTAGGGTTATAGGATAGTAGTACAGAAAATAAAGAATATAATATCCAGCCTTCAACCATATAAATCTCTGGAGCTCTGTTCTACAGGAAAACTCTTAAATATGGTACAAAACAAGAACCTCAGAATTATTCCAGCAAAAAGCCAAGGAAGTTAGATATTTATACATAAACTTCCAGATCCACTGGTTGAGAACTGCGTTCAGAGGATGTTAATACCCTGGCACATCCATCCTACAACACAAGCATGGATAAATAGCTTTCTGTTGTTCTGCAAAATGCCTTAGGCTTAAAGATGTATTTACTGGCAGTTGGAAATTGCTGGAAGCACACCAAAACAGTAAGGTCTGAGGAATATGGGTGGGGCAATAACATCTGCTGCAATTGACAAGTGATTTGGATAATTAAACAATGCATTTTAATGACTGATCTATGATTAATTCCAAAGAAAAATAGCATGCTTGTGAAATCAACTCAAATTATTTTTTATTTATATATTATTTTACTGATTAGCAATATCTTAATGACATAGTGTTGATAAGAATGGTGTGATATCTATTGAAATACTGTGTATTAGAATTGATAATAGTAAAATAAAAGTGTCTACTATCTGCACTTTTAAATTTATATTAGACTGCACTTGGGCTTCAAGGAACCACAATTCCAACTAAAAGGGCTTAAACAATAAGAAGATTCACTATTTCATATAACCAGTAGTTCTGACATATGGTGGGTACACAAATGGCTGACTCAACAGCTAATATTTTCTAAGATTCATGAGATTTGTGCTTCTTTAGCAGTTGGACTTTTCCCTCAGGTCAAACAGACTAGGTCTTGGTGATTCTGAAACATATAAGTGAAACAACAGTGCTCAGGAGAAGAAAAGTTTATTTCTGTTTAAGAATGAAGAAGTCTTGTTCAAAATCACCCAGCAAAACATCCATCTCTATTCTTTTTGTATAATTTATCTTTTACTGAAATATAATTTATGTGTGATACAATTTATCATTTTAAAGTACATAACTAAAAAGTTTTTAGTATGTTCATAAGATTATGAAACCACCTAATTCCAGAGAATTTTTATCATCTCATAAAGAAACCCAATATTCATTAATATTCACTTCTAACCTACTCATCCCATCCTCTACTAACCAATAATCCAAGTTCTGTCTCTTTAGGTTTGTCTATTTTGGATCTTTCCCATAAACAGAATCATATACTATGTGGCCTTTTGTTTTTGCCTTCTTTCACTAGCATAACGTTTTCAAGGCTCATTCATGTTGTTGTTGCATGCATTGGTACTTCATTCCTTTTATGACTGAATAATGTTCTTATTGGAGTAGTATTAGTACTAGGAAGAAGAAGAAGAGGATGAGTTTTAATAGTATTAGTAGTAGCAGCAGCAGTAGTAATAGCATTTGATACCAAATTTAGCTTATCCATTTGTTTGTAGATGAAACTTTGGGTTGTTTTTATGCTTTGTCTATTATAAATAAAGCAGCTATGAACACTTTTGTGAAAGTATATATGTGAATGCATGTTTTCAGTTCTCTTAGATATACAAATCCATAATTGGAATTTCTTAGTCATATGGCAACTCTATGTTTAACTTTTTGAGAAATTGCCAAGTTGTTTTCCATGGTGGCTACACAACTGTACATTCTCATCAATACAGTATGACAATTCCATTTTCACCGCATCCTTACCAGCATTTGCTATTGTTTTTCTTTGATTATAGCCATGCTAGCATAGATGAAATGGTATAGCATGTGTTTTGATTTGCTTTTCTCTAATAACTAATGATATCGAGTAGTTTTTCATGTCTTTATTGGCCATTTGCATATTTTTTTTAGCAAAGTTTCTATTGATTTTGCCTGTATCTTATTTTTAAAATTTTTAAATTTTAAAGATGTGGAGTACAATTCAGGTTTAGATATAAAATGGTCATTGTACAAGTAAATTCAGGCCTCCCTTTGGTCCCCACTTCACCTGGATTGAGATCAGGTACCATTATTGATGATAAGTATCCTCTCCCCCACCCCCCAGCAGTTTCCAGCTACTCCCAATCCCTTTCTTATTTTTTTTTTCTTTTATCTATCTATCTATCTATTTTTTTTGGATGTTGGATACAATTCAGGGTCAGGTACACAAATGTTCATCATGCGGGTACCCCTTTCCCTTGGCAGTTTTCCACTACTGCCTATCCCTTTCTTGTAGTTTTATGATAATTGTTCAAGGTTTGCTTATGAGTGAGAGCATGTAGTACTCAGTTCTTTGTTTCTGCGATAGATCACTAAGTATAATAGACTAAGTCCATCCAAATTGGTGAGAAGTTCATAATTTTGTCTTTCTTTATGGTTGCCTAATATTCCATTGTGTATATGTACCACATTTTTTATATCTAGTCCTCTTTCGAATGGCAGCACGGTTGAGGCTGTTTTTGGCTATTGTGAATAATGCTGCATGAAACAGTGTGTGCGGGTACCTTTTCTTTTCTTTTCTTTTTTTTTTTCTTTTTTTGAGTTGGAGTCTTACTCTGTCACCCAGACTGGAGTACAGTGGCCGCTCCCAGCCTCCGCAGCCTTGACCCTCTGGGCTCCCGCAATCCTTCCACCTCAACCTTCCAAGTAGCTGGAAATACAGGCGCGCACTACCACACCCAGCTAATTTTTTGATTTATTTGCCCAGGCAGATCTCGAACCCGCGGGCTCAGGCAATCCACTCACCTCAACCTCCCAAAGCACGGGATTACAGGCTGAGCCACTGAGCCCAGCTTTTTCATAGAGTGATTTGAGTTCCTCCAGAAATATTTCCAGAAGGATGATTGTGGGGTCATGTATAAGGTTGATTTTCAGATCTTTTAGGATTCACCATACTGTTTTCCACAGAGGTTGTACTAGTTTACAATACCACCAACAGTGTTGAAGTGTTCCCTTTTCCCACATCCTCTCCAGCATCTGTTGTTTTTTGAGTTACTGATGGTGGCCATCCCAACTGGAGTTAGGTGGTATCTCCATGTGGTTTTGATTTTCATTTCTTTGATGATTAGTGAGGCTGAGCATTTTTTCATGTATCTGTTGGCTGTTCATATGTCTTCTTATTCATCTCTTTGTCAACTTTGTAATGGGATTGCTTTTTTTCTTTTCGGCATGTTTGAGTTCCTTGGAGAACCTGGTTGTTAGGCCTTTGTCAGATATACAGTTGGCAAATATTTTTTCCCATTCTGTGGCCTGTCTCCCCGCTGTCTTTGGGTTTGCAGAAGCTTTTCAGTTTGATGAGATCCCACTTGACTATCTTATCTCTTATGGCATGCGCATTTGGGATTTTGACAAGTAATTAGTTGCCAGTTCCAGTTTCCATAAGGTGTCTCCTGCATTTTCTAAGGTTCTTATAGTTTGAGATTTTATAGTTAGGTCTTTGATCCATTTAGAGTTGATTTTGTGTATGGTGATACGTAGGGGTCTTGTTTCAGTCTTCTGCATGTAGTCAGCCAGTTTTCCCAGCACCATTTACTGAATATGTTCTCCTTTCCCCATTGGGGTTCATGGCGACTTTGTCGAAGATGAGTTGGTTGAGAAATTGAAGTCTTATTTCTGGGATCTCTATACTGTTCCATTGGTCTATGTGCCTGTTCTTGTACCAATACCAAGCCATTTTGATTATTGTAGTCTTATAATAAAGTTTAAAGTCTGGAAGCATGATATCTTCCACTTTATTCCTTTTGCGGAGGATTGTTTTGCCTATTCGTGGTCATTTATGCTTCCAGATGAATTTCTGGATTGTCATTTCCAGATCTGAAAAGAATGATGCTAGTAATTTAATGGGTTTTAAACCTATAGATTATCTTGCGTAGAATGGACATCTTGACAATGTTGATTCTTCTGATCCATGAATATGGAATATTTTTCCATTTGTTTGTGACATCTTTAATTTCTTTGAACAACGTTTTGTAGTTTTCATTGTAAAGGTCTTTTACTTCTCTGGTTAGGTAGAAGCCAAGGTATTTCATTTTTTGTGGCTACTGTAAATGAGATCGTGCTTTTTATTTGGGTTTCTGTTTGTTATTGTTGGTGTATAGGACTGCAACTGTCTTTTGCACATTTTTTTATACCCCGAGACTTTTATACCCAAAGTCTTTAATAGTGCAAGTAGGTTTTTGACAGATTCTCTTGAGTTTTCAAGTTATAGGATCATGTTGTCTGCAAAGAGGGCAACTTAACTTTCTCTTCCTATTTGGATACCACTGATATCCTTCTCTTATCTGATTGCTCTAACAATCAGGAAAGATGAGAGTGGGAAATCTTGTCTTTTTTCTGGTTTTAGGGGGCAATGGTTCTAATTTCTGACTGTTTAGCAGTATGTTAGCTGTGGGTTTCTCATAGATGGCTCTTAATATTTTGAGGTATGTCCCATCTATGCCTAGGTATTTGAGGGTTTTATCAAGAAGGAATGTTGGATTTTATTGAAAGCTTTTTTCACATCTAATGATATAATAACATGGCTCTTGTTTTTACATCTGTTAATGTGTTTACTTACATTTATGGTCTTGCAGATGTTGAACTAGTCCTGCATCCTAGGGATGAAGCCTACTTGGTCATGGTGGATGATTTTTGAGACGTGTTGTTGGATCCAGTTTGCTAGAATCTTGTTGAGAATTTTAGCATCTATGTTCATCAAGGATATTGGCCTGTAGTTCTCTTTCTTTGTTGGATATTTACCTGGTTTGGGTATCAGTGTGATGTAGCTTCACAAAATGATTATGAGAGAGTTCCATCTTTCCTGATTGTCTGGAATACTTTCAATAGGATAGGTATCAGTTCCTTCTTGTTTCTTATGTAGAATTCTACTGGAAAGTCATCTGGTCCAGAACTTTTCTTTTTTAGGGTAGTGTTTGTACAACAGTCAATTTCCTGGGTTGTTACTGGTCTATTTAGGGTCTTAATTTTTTCTTGTTTCAACCTGGGGAGGTAGTGTGATGTCAGAAAGTCCTCCATTTCTTTTTTGTTTCTCAAGTTTGTAATTGTACATTGTACAAGTGTATATAGTAATCTCTTTTGTATTTCTTTGGGGTCAGCTGTGACTTGATCTTTTGCATTTCTGATTGTGTTTATTTGGGCTTTTTTTTTTTTAATTTTAACCCTTCGAAAAAGAGTCAGCATTTTGCTTTGTAGATTTTTTCTGTTATATCTTTGTGTTATATGTCCCAAATTTGGGGTTTTATTTTGGTGATCTGGATTCTTCTGCTCAAGTTAGGGTTTTGGTGGTTTTGCTTTTCTTGCTTCCTTAGGTGATTTGTTAGGCTGATAACTTGTGATATTTCCATTTTCTTTATGTATGTTCGTAGAGATATGAATTCCCCTCTTAGTACTGTTTTCATGGCATCCCAGAGAATTTGGTAAGATATTTCTCTTCATTTGTTTCCAGGAATCTTTTAATTGCTGTCTTGATTTCTGTGTTGACCCAGGAGTTATTCAGCATCATGCTGTTTAGTATCCATGTCTTTGTGGGTTTTGGAGGAACTTTGTTGGTGTTGATATTTATTTTTCTTCCACTGTGGTCAGAGAAGGTGCATGGCAGTATTTCAATCTTATGAAATTGGTTTATGCTTAATTTAAGGCTGAAGATGTGTTCTATCTTAGAATATGTTGTGTGGTGATGAATAGAATGTATATTCTGTGGATGTTCAGTGGAGTGTTTTGTAGATATCTATTAAGTCCATTTGGTCAAGTAACAAGTTGAGGTTCCATATCTCTGTTGATTTTTTGCCTCGATGATCTGTTAGTAGGGTTTTTAAGTCTCCAGCTATGTTAGCATTAGAGTCAATATCTTTTTTTAGTTTTTTAAAAACTGCTTTATGAAAGTTGGTGCTCCTATGTTGGGTACATATATGTTTAGGATGGATATTTCTTGTTGATGGATTGAAATTTTTATCATTATATAGTGCCTTCTGTATCTTTTTTAATTTTTGGTAGTTTAAAGAATATTTTGTTTCATAGTAAGGTCACAATGTAACTTTCTTTTGTGTTTTGTTTGCCTGAAAATTTGTTTTACATCCTCTTTCTTTAAGTCTGTGAGTGTCCTTTTCTAGTGATATGAGCCTCCTGGAGACAGTATATTGTTGCCTCATGATTTATTATCCAATTTGCCAGTCAATGGCAAATTTCAGTGGTGGATTTAGTCCAATTACATTCAGGCTAAGTATTAGATGTAAGAATTTATCCCTGTCATGAGGTTCTTAAAGAATTTGTTGTTTATTTGTTTGTTGGCTTTTTTCTTTAAATTTGGGGCTTGATTTATGAGCATTTTTAAACTTTTTCCTGCATTCTTGGGAAGGACATGGTCGTTCTTTTTTTCTTTCTTCTGTGTTTAATACTTTCTTTTGCTTTTTTTTTTTTTTTGAGTTGGAGTCTCACTCTGTCACCCAGACTGGAGTGCAGTGGCTGCTCCTGGCCACTGCAACCTCGACCTGCTGGGCTCTGGTGATCCTTCCGCCTCAGCCTTCCAAGTAACTGGAACTACAGGAGCACGCTACCATGCCCGGCTAATATTTTTTTGATTTATTGTAGACATGAGGTCTCGCCAAGTTACCCAGGTGGGTCTCGAGCCTGCGGGCTCAGGCAAACCACTCACCTCAGCCTCCCAAAGCGTGGGATTACAGGCTGAGCCACCGAGCCCAGCTGTGTTTAATACTTTCTAAAGTGTTTCTTTGAGAACTGGCCTGGAAGCAGTATAAACTCTTAGGAATTGAATGTCTGAGAAGGATTTTAATTCTCCATTGCTGATGAAACTTAACATAGCTGGGTGAGAAATTCTTTGTTGAAATTGTTTATCATTGAGAACTTTGAAAATTGGACTGCAGTTTCTTCTAGCTTGTAGTATTTCTGTAGATAACTCTGCTGCTATTCTAATTGATCTTCCCCAGTAGGTAGACTGACCTTTTTCTCTTGCTGTCTTTAAGATTTTTTTCTTGTATACCTAATTTATCATAGCAAATTACTATGTGTCTAGGAGTTGATCTTCTCATTTGATGTCTTCCAGGGGATCTCTGAATCTTTTGTGTTTGAATGGCCATGTCTCTGATGAGATAAGAGAAGTTTTCCTGAATAATTTCATGGGATGTTTGTTCCAGAGTGGCCTCTGTCTCTCTATCTGCCTCAGGGATTCCAATTAATCTTAAGATCGGCCTCTTGATATAATTGTCCATCTCTTGGAGTCTTTGTTCTGTCTTTTTAAGCTTCTTTTCTATATTTTTAACAGTTTGGATTAGTTCCATATATTGGTCCTCAGGCTCTGTGATTCTTTCACCTGCTTGGTTAATTCTACTTTATCAGTTTGTTATTTATTTTGTTCACTGTTTTCTTTATTGCCATCATCTCAGTTATCAACTCCTTCATTCTTTCCTCTTGTCTCACCTCATTTCTATTTATTATCTCTGTTAATATTATGATATGTGGTTTTGTGGTTTGACACCAGTCATTCTGGAACTCCTCATTGTTTGAGGTTTAAAGTCTATTTTCTCAGTAGCTGTCTTCCCAGGGGTCTGTATGAGACCTGTATTCTTCCATTGGTTCTTCTTCATTTGTGAAGATTTTCCTCTCCCCTTTCCCCCTTTTCCCCCCTTTCCTTAATTCTGTTGTTCAGTGATAGGCAGGATAGCTTTTACTTCTGTTTGCTCAATCCCCTATTTTTCCTTTTGTAGATCCTCTGGATTTGTTCTACTGTGAAGTCAAACTGGGGTTTGGGGGCTGTGTTTTTTGCAGTTTTGAGATTTGATTTAGAGGGGAGCTGTAGTTTAGGAGCTATCTGCAGATCCTAGTATCCACTGACAGGTGTGTGGGTCCCCTGGAACCCAATTCCCACAGTCTTACAATCTATCCATGCAGTGGGTATGTGTGTTTGCCCCCAGGAGTAAAAGAGACAAGAAAAAGGAAAAGAATGCCAAAAGGTAGGAGGGAGATGAAAGGAAGGTAAAGAGAAAGAAGTGGGAAAACAGACAGGTGCATCAACATACTCATCTGCTGCTGCCACTACTGTCAAGTCTCCCACTCAGAACAGAGGTGTCTGTGCCTGTTCCAGTGTAGGAGGAGACATCTGTCTCTCTGAGTCCAATAGTCGATCCCAGAGGGGTGTGGATATAGCCTTTGGGTCTCAGGTTGGAGGCTGGACAGAACTGGGCAGGGCAATGCAGGTCTTTGCCTGGTCTCGGGATAGAGAATATACTGGCAGTCAGTGTCTCCTCACTGGTAGTAGGAATCAGTTCCAGATTTCCTCGCCTTCTCCTGCTGCTAGTATCTGGCTTGCTGCTACAGGTGATGGTGTGGGCCGGGTGCCAGGTGCCGAGGGGAAGTTGTTCTCTGCTGCCTCCTCTTAAGAGACCCTCAGAACAGCAGATAATCCTGTGTGCCAGGAACTCTAATCTTAGGGCAGTGATGAGTTGCAGTCACCTCTGAAGAAGAGCACTGGGTGTATTAACTCAAGTCTCCCAACAGACAAACTGACACAGACAGTCTTTATGGACACTCGTTTTTGCAGAGACTTTCACACTCTGATCAGTTCAATTGCCATCTTGCCCCATCTCTCCTTTTTTATTTTCTTTTTACTGTGTTATGGTAAATGCTCAGGGCTGGCTTATGAGGGAGAACACGTGGTACTCAGTTCTTTGTTTCTATGATAAATCACTGAGTATTATAGACTCTAAATTCATCCAAGTTGCTGTGAAGTTCATAATTTTGTTCTTCTTTATCACTGCATACTATTCCATCATGTATAAATACTACATTTTTTTTAGCCAGTATAGTTTCGATGGACAATATGGTTGGGTACATATTTTTGCTATTGTAAATAGTGCTGCATTAAACATGCATGTGCAGGTATCTTTTTTGTAGAGTGATGCCTATATTTTAATTGGGTTTTTTTTTATTATGGAGTTACAAGTGTTTTTTATGTATGCTATATACTAGATACTTATTAAATATATGATTTGAAAATATTATCTCTTAGTCAGGAGTTCTATTAACTTTCTTAACAGTGTCACTTGAACTATAAAAACTTAGATTTCGATTAAGTCCAGTTTATCTATTTTTTACCCTTGATGTTCATGCTTTAGATGTCATATCTAAGAAGCCATTGCCAAATCCAGGGTCATGAAAAATTACCTTTATGTTTTTTCTAAGAGTTAAATACTTGGTGACTCCATTGTAGTTCAGTTTGTGTTCATTTTTGTGTATAGTGTAAGAGAGGTGTCATTCTTATGTTTTCAGTTGTTTTGGCACAATTTCTTGACAAGTCTATTTTTTCTGCAATGAATGACATTGGAACCCTGTTAAAAATAAATTGGCCAAGAATGGATATTTGTTTCTGAATTCTCAATTCTATTCCACTGATACGCATGTCTACTCTTTTGCCAGTATTGAACTTTGCTGTTTATTATACTGTTGTAGTAAACGTCTACATCAGAAAGTGTTAGAGTCACCGATTTTCATTTTTTCAAGATTATTTTGGTTGTTTGAGGAACTTTCATTTTCATATGAATTTTATGATCATCTTGCCAATTTCTAAAAAAAGGCAGCTAAAACTTTAATATGTATTGCAGCAAATCTGTATATAAATTTGGAAAGTATTGTTACCTTAATATATTAAATCTTCCAATATATGAATCCAGAAAGACTTTCCATTTACTTAAGAATTCTTTAATTTCAGTTGACAATGTTTTGTAGTGTTCATTGTCAGGCTTGCACTTAATTTGTTTCCAAATATTTTATTGTTTAATATTATTATAAATAAAATAGTTTATTTTAATTTTATTTTCAAATTGTTCACTGTTTTGATGCAATACATAAATTATGTATAGTAATCTTGTAGTAATCTTGTATATAGAACCTTGCTGAACTCATTTATTAGCGCCAATAGCCTCTTTTGAGGGAACTGTTTAAAATTATGGACAGAATTTTTTCATCTCCAAATGTGGGTAATTTTAATGTGCTCCTTCCAGTTAGGATGCCTTTTATTTTATTTTTCTTGTCTAACAGTCCTGTCTAGATCCTCCAGTATAATGATTCATTGAAGTGGTAAGAGCAGACTTCTTTGTAATATTTCTTTCATTAGTGGGGAAATTTTCAATCTTTCATAATAAATGATGCTGTTAGATGTTGTTTTCTGTAGATACCCTTTATCAATTTTAGGAAGTTCCCTTCCATCACAAGTTTGTAGAATGTTTTATCATAAAATAATTTTAGGTTTGTGTGTGTGTGTGTGTGTGTGTGTGTGTGTGTGTGTGTGTTTCTGCAATTTTATGATCATTTGGTTTTTGTTGTTGTTGTTATATGGCATTAATGGATTTTTGTACATTGAACCAATCTTGCATTCCAGGATAAACTCCATTTTGTCATTGTGCTAAATTATTTTCATATGCTGCTGCCGAATTTAGTTGCCATTAATCCATCAAGGATTTTTGTGTCCATATTTATGAGAGTTATTTTTTAATAGTTCTATGTTCTTGGAATATATTTGCCTTGTTTTGTTAACAAAGTATTGATTGCTTCATAATATAGTCAGAAATTGTTCCTTCTTTTCTAAATTTTGGAAAAGTTTGTGAAGGAATGGACTTAATTCTATAAAAGGTTGATAGGATTATTCAGTAAATGCCCTTTGGTCTTGAGTTATTCCTTGAGAAAAGTTTTTTGATTACTCATTCAATTTCTTTACTTAAAGTTCTATTCAAATTTTCTATTTCTTCTGTAGTGAGTTTTGTTAGTTTTTATCTTTCTAGAAATTTTTCCCTTTCAGTGTAGGTTCTAAAATTCGTTGGCATACAATTTTTCATGGTATTCCTTTGTAATCATTTTTATGTATATAAGGTCAACAGTAATGTCCCCTCTTTCCTATTAATTTTAGTAATTTTAGTTTTCTTTTTTTCACGGTCAGTCTAAGTTTACCAATTTTGTTGATCTTTCCAAAAAATAAACTTTTGATTTTGTTGATTATCTATGTTATTTTTTCATGCTTTATTATATTCATCTCTGATCTTATCTTTTTTATTTCCTTCCTTTCACTAGCTTTGGGTTTAGTTGGCTCTTCTTTTTCTAGTTCTTGAGTGGGTAAGGTTAAGCTATTGCTTTCAGATACTTCTTTTTTTCATGAAGGTGTTTACAGTTATACATTTTTCTTTGAGCCCTACTTGCACTGATTTTCATAAGTTACAGTATGGTTTGTGTTTATTTTAAATTTAATTAATTGTTTGGTTTTTTCTGATTTTTTTGACCAATTGTTTAGGTACATGCTGTTAAATTTACATTTATTTATTAATTTTTCAACTTTTCTTCTGCTATTTATTCCTTTGTGGTTGGAGAAGATACTTTGTAAGAATCCTCCTTTTACAATTGATTAAGACTTGTTTGTGACCTAACATATTTATCCTGGAGAATTTTTCACAGGCACTTGAAAGAAAATATGTAGCCTGCAGTTTTTAGGTGAAGTATAGTCAACATGTTTGTAAGGTTTTGTTGGTTGATAGTGTTGTTTAAGTCTTCTATTTTTAAAATTGTTCTTCTAGATGTTTTATGCATTGTTAAATGTATAAAAGTATTAAAATATGTATAAAAGTGGGTTTTTGGTTTGTTTAGTTTTGTTTTGTTTAGTTGGATTATCACTCTGTCAGCCAGGCTGGAGTGCAGTGGTATGATCATGGCTACCGCAACCTTGATTTACTGGGCTTAGACAATCCTTCTGCCTCAGTCACCCAGTAGCTAGAACTATGGTTGTGTGCCACAATGCCCAGCTAATTTAAATAAAAAAATTATTGTAAAGATGAGATCTTGCCAAGTTACCAGGGCTGATCTTGAATGCCTGGGCTCAGGTAATCCCCTGACTTCTGCCTCCCAAGTACTAGAAGAAAACATATGAGCAGCCAACAGATACATGAAAAAATGCTCAGCCTCACTAATCATCAAAGAAAAGCGAATTAAAACCACACTGGGATACAATCTAACTCAGGTCAGGAAGGCCATCATCAATAACTCAAAAATCAACAGATGCTGGAGAGGATGTGGGGATAAGGGAACACTTCTACAATGTTGTCGGAAGTGAAAACAAGTACAACCTCTGTCAAAAACAGTTTGACAATTTCAAAAAGATCTAAAAATTGGCCTTCCATATGTCCCTGCAATCCTCTTTCTGGGAATATACCCTGATAAACTCAAATCATTCTATGAAAAAGATACCTGCACATGCATGCTTATTGCAGCATTATTCACAGTAGCAAAAACATGGAACCAACCATGCTGCCCTTTGAAAAATGACTATATAAAAAAAGCAGTGCATATACAAGATGGAATATTACACAGTCATAAAGGACAAATTGTGAATTTTGCAGCATCTTGGATAGACTTAAAGTTTATAGTACTCAGTGACCTATCACAGAAACAAAGGACTGAGTACCACATGTTCTCACTCATAAGCGGATCTTGAATGATTATTGTAATGCTATAAGAAAGGGATCAGCAGTAGTAGAAACCTAGGAGAAGTGGAGGAGCACACCTCATCAACAAGGGTACTTGCATAATGACCATTTGTATGCCTAACCCTGAATTGTACCCCATGTCTTTAAAATAAAAATAAGTAAATAAAATAATTAAAAAATTACTGATAGAGTAAAAGTTATTGTTGATATTTTGTTATTTGTTTTCTGTATGTCTTATAGAATTTGCTCTTGTTGTCTTTCAATTCTTTCATCGCTGCATTAATTTTTGTTTAGTTTAGTTTTTTGCTTGTTTGTTTTATTTGTGTGAACCATTTTTTTTTTTACCTTCTTGTTTTCTTATATGTATAGTATTAAAATATTCATTTTCTTAGTGGTTCTTATTGGGAGTACATTCAACATCCTAAATTTATAATAAACTAGTTCCAATTGATACAAGCTTAACTTCAACAGCATACAAAACTATGCTTTTTATAAAACTCCATTATTCTCTCTTTATGTAGTCACAAATTACTTCTTTATACTTTGTGTACCCCAAAATATAGACTTATTTATTTATTTGTATTTTAAAGTCTGTGGAGAATAAGACACTCCTGTTTGAAAGTTATAAACCCAAAATACAATAGAGCTGACTTTTTTATTGCTCATGCATTTACTATAACCAGAGAGCTTTAATTTGCTATATGGCTTTTAGTTACTGTCTGGTATCCTTTCATTTCAACATAAAATACTTCCTTTTAGCATTGCTTTTAGGAAAGATTTCATGATTCTGTTCTCTCTCAGATGTTTTAAAACTAGAATGTCTTAATTTCTCTTTCATTTTTGAAGAACAGCTTCTTCTGGGTATAGAATTTTTGCTTGATAGTTTTTGTTTTCTCAGCAATTTAGTAAGACATTCCATTGTCTTCTCGCTTCCATGAAATCTGATTTTTAAAAAATGAGTGTTAGCCTTACTGAAGAACCCTGATGTGTGATGAGTCTCTTTCTTACTACTTTCAATGTAGTTTCTTTGTCTTTGGATTTCAAGTTTATAGTGTGTCTTCACTTAAGTTTCATGTAGTTTATCCTACCTGAATGTTAAGCATTTTGAATTTCTAGCATCATGTCTTCATTAAATTTGGGAAGTTTTTGGCTACCATTTTCTATTTTTAATTTCTCTTTTTTAATGTTCTCATTTTGTTTATACATCATCTTCCTGGTTTCCTTGAGGTCTTTTCTATATTTTCTTTTAGCTCTTTGAGCATATTTATGATGACTGTTTTAAAGTCTTCATTCAGCAAGCTTAATGTCTGAGCTTCCTCACAAACGGTTTCTGTCAATGTATTTTGTTTCTTTGAATAAGCCATGCTTTATTTTTGTTGTTGTTTTATGATTTTCTGGTAAAACTGAACATTTCAATATTGTGATGTAGCAATAAAATAAAATTATTTTGGAAATATTATTTGTAACTAAAATTATTTTCATTTCTCAGGGTTTTTAAAAATATATTATTATGGCTGCAGCCATAATAATATATGTTTTGTGACCTCCTTAAACTGTTTTTTGGAAAGACAGTTGTTATATTTTAATGTGATCACTACAAACTTTTTTCCTAAGCTTGTGTTTACTAATGTTTTAACAGAGATTTATTTAAATTCCAGAGACGTAAAACAAATATACAAAATAAGCAAATATTCTTTTGGTGTTTGCATCTTGGCTTTGTACAGGACACTCTCTCAATTTTAAGCCAGGCTTGCACTGAACTTAAGTTTTTATCTAAGGTGAAAGTTTATTATATTCTCAGATTTTTTTTTCTGAGCAAGCATCTTATCCTAGGCAAAATTCTTAATTCAAATTTATAAATTTTCTATACACATAAGTTTTTTTGAATATCCTAGCTTTCCAGAGAAGCTCTCTCAACTTTTGCTCCTAGGTCTTAGACAATCTATTATATGTTTTGACATAATAATTTGCTCCAGATATCTGTGGCTTGTTAATTTGCCTTGCAATGTTCTTAAGGAATAACAATCATTTTTCTTGTCTAAGTTAAGAAAAAGGTGAATCAAAGATGAGTGTTTTGCATCAACCTTTTAGATATCTCATAGACGAATTAGAACAGAAAGGCACAGTGATTTATGAATAAGAGCTCTGCTCCATCCAGAATGAGGGGCCTAAGATTCCACCCTAAGAACATAGGAATTCCTCTTCAAGAAGTATGCCATGCCAGGGAAGTATTGGTAAAAAAAAAAAAAAGAGAAAATGTCACAAAATTTTTCTATCATTTTAAAGATACATGTATTGATTCAGTGTTTGCTTAAATAATAAAAGCCTTTGACTTTTTTGAAGAATTCTAACACAGCTAGTTATGGAAATTTCTGACAGGTTTTTAATATTTTAGTTGAGGGAAAGGAGCCTGGAGCTTCTATTTTGCTGATACCACACCTCCCTTATATTCTTTTGCTAACAGTGCATCATTATGGTCCAGAGAAATCAGAATTTAACTCCTAGAGTTCCAAAAACACATTCATTTAAAGGGAAACATAACATGATTATCTCATTAGATGCAGAAAAAGCTTTTGATAAAATCCAGCATCCCTCAAACACCTAGGTATAGAAGGAACATACCTCAGAATAGTAAGTGCCATTTACAATAAACCCACAGCTAACATATTGCTAAGTGGACAGAAACTAGAAACATTTCCCCTGAAAACTAGAACAAGACAAGCCTGTCCACTCTCACCTCTCTTGTTCAACATTGTGTTGGAAGTCTTAGCTCGGGCAATTAGACAAGAGAAGGAAATCAGAGGTATCCAAATAAGAAAAGAGGTATTCAGGATATCCCTCTTTGCTGACAATATGATCCTATACCTTGAAAATCCAACAGAATCTGTCAAAAACCTGTTTGCACTGATAAAGAACTTTGGCAAAGTCTCAGGGTACAAAATAAATGTGCAAAAGACCATTGCATTCCTATACACCAACAACAAGCAGGCAGAGACACAAATTAAAAGCACAATCCCATTCACAATAACCTCAAAAAAAAAAAAAAAGAAAAAAAGAAAGAAGGAAAGAAAGAAGGAAAGAAAGAAGAAAAGAAAGAAAGAAAGAGAAAGGAAGGAAGGAAGGAAGGAAGGAAGAAAAAAGAAAGAAAGAAAGAAAGAAAGAAAGAAAGAAAGAAAGAAAGAAAGAAAGAAAGAAAGAAAGAAAGAAAGACCTTGGCATCTTTCTAACCAGAGAAATGAGAACTACAAAACACTACTCATAAAGAAAGAGAAAGAAAGAAAGAAAGGAAGGAAGGAAGGAAAGAAGGAAGGAAGGAAGGAAGGAAGGAAGGAAGGAAGGAAGGAAGGAAGAAAGAAAGAAAGAAAGAAAGAGAAAGAAAGAAAGAAAGAAAGAAAGACCTTGGCATCTTTCTAACCAGAGAAATGAGAACTACAAAACACTACTCATAGAAATCCAAGAAGACACAAACAAATGGAAAAATATTCCATGCTCATGGATAGAAAGAATCAACATTGTAAAGATGTCCATCCTACCAAAGAAAATCTACAGTTATAATATAATACCCATTAAATTACCAACATCATTCTTCTCAGACCTGGAAATGATGATACAGAAATTCATATGGAAACATAAATAACCAAGAATAGCCAAAAAAATCCTCAGCAAAAGAAACAAAGCAGGAGGTAGGACACATTCAGACTTCAAACTTTACTCTAAAGCTACAGTAATCACAACAACTTGATATTGGTACAAGAACGGGCATATAGACCAATGGAACAGGACAGAGACTGTGGAAGCAAAGTCTCAATTTCTCAACCCACTCATCTTTGATAAAACCTCCAACAACAACCACTGGGGAGAGGAGAAATTATTCAGTAAATGGTGCTGGGAAAACTGGTTGCTCCCACGCAGAAAATTGAAACAGGACCCCTACCTAACACCATACACAAAAATTAACTCTAAATGGATCAAAGACCTAAATATAAGATCTCAAATTATTAGAATCTTAGAAAACGCAGGAAACACCTTTATGAAAATTGAAACTGGAAACCAATTTGTGATCAAAACCCTAAGTGCCCATACATAAGAAATAAGATAGACAAGTAGAATTCATCAAACTAACGAGCTTCTGCAAAGCAAAAGAAACCATCAGGTGAGCAGAAGGAGAGCCCACATAATGGGAAAAAATATTTGCCAACTGTGTATCTGATAAAGGTCTTAAACCTAGGATTTCAAGGAACTCAAACTCACTGATATGAACTAAAGAAACAGTCCCATTAAAAAGTGGGCAAAAGACATGAATATATACTTCTCAAAAGAAGATATAGGGGCAGCCAACAGACATTTGAAAAAGTGCTCAGCCTCACCAATCATCAGAGATATGCAAATCAAAACCACATTGAGGTACCACTTAACCCCAGTAAGAATGGTCATCATTAATGAAACAAACAGCAACAGATGCTGGTGAAGATGCAGAGAAAAAGGAATGCTTCTACATTGCTGGTGGGAATGCAAACTAGTGCAACCTCTCTGGAAGACAGTGTGGCAATTTCTGAAAGAACTAGAAATTGACCTTCCATATGACCCAGCAATTCCCCTATTGGAAATATACTTGGAGGAGCTCAAATCATTCTACAAAAAAGATACCTGCACACGTATGTTTGTTACAGCTCTATTCACAATAGCAAAAACATGGGACCAACCATGTTATCCATCAAAGCTGGACTGGATAAAAAAAAATGTGGTCCATATACACAATGGAATATTAAGCAGCCATAAAGAAGGAAAAACATGGACTTTGCAGTCACTTGGATGGATTTAGAGTCTATCATACTCAGTGATCTATCACAGAAACAAAGAACAGAGTAGCATGTGTTCTCACTCATAAGCTGACCTTGAACAATTACCATAATACTATAAGAAAGGGATAAGCAGTAGTGGGAAACTGTCAGGGAAGTGGGGGTGGAATTGGCAGTTGAGGGAAACTGCCAGGGGAGGGAGGGACATACCTTATCAAGAAGGGTACTTGCATAATCAACATTTGTATACCTAACCCTGAATTGTACCCCACATATTTAAAAGAAAAAGAAAAAAAAAAAGAGAAATAAATAAATAAATGGAAATATAGCTGAGACTTCCTTTGCCACCATTACTTAATTTTGTGTTCAGGAAACCTTGTCTAGAAAATGAAAGAATTTAGACCACATAGGTTAAGACTTTGCTGTGTTTTCTTTTCTTTTTCTTTTTCTTTTTTTTAAGTTGGAGTCTCACTCTGTCACCCAGACTGGAGTACAGTGGCCGCTCCCAGCCACTGCAGCCTCGACTTGCTGGGCTCCAGCGATCCTTCCACCTCAGCCTTCCGAGTAGCCGGAATTACAGGCATACGCTACCACGCCCGGCTGATTTTTTTATTTATTGTAGAGATGAGGTCTCACCAAGTTGCCCAGGCGGGTCTCGAACCCGCGGGCTCAGGCAATCCACTCACTTCAGCTTCCCAAAGGCGCAGGATTACGGGCTGAGCCACCGAGCCTGGCTAAAACAATCCATTCTTTGGGAGCATCTTTATTTTCCACACCTTCACACTTTGGGATATCTCTCATGCATGGAATTTTCTTCAATTTTAAATAGAGATGCATATAAAAAAATTATATAATGAAAGCAAATAAAAATATTGACGGATAAGGAATAAATTCGACAACAAATGACAACATAATTAAGAAAAATGATGAAAATATACATACCCAAATAACTTTGGTTTCAATTATTATCAGGATAATCCAAGTTTTTATGTCTTTATAAAATTACTTCTTAATGTATCAGCCATTTGATGGCAATAAATATGATGTTATCATATATAATTTTATAAAGAATACCAGGGATTAAAGTATGCTATTATGTACTTGGGAATTTTGTTAATTTTTAAGTATGTTTGAGAAATAATGAAGGCTTTGCTTGATACATAGGTATATCATAACCATCTCCCCTATTGTCAACATCACCACCACCATCATCATCATCATCATCTTTATCATTATTCATTCATTCATTACATAGTTGCTATTCCTGTGCTCAACACTTTATATACATTGTCTTCTTACCTTGACAAAATAGAAGGTCAAGAGGTGACACGTCCATAAAGCAAGTAGTAAAATTATTTGAAATCTGCATGTGAAGAGAGGTAAATAAATGTTCAACCTACTACAAAGCTCTGGTATACAACTCAAGATTTTACCCAAGTCATTTGAGAGTCTTGCTTTTAACCCAGTTTCTTAATTCAACCTCATAGAATTTCATGTGAACATGTATTTATGGAAAATTTCTTCAATAGCGTATGATTTATATGTCACTCAAAGAGTGAAGATTACCGAAGTCTGAAAGGTCCGTAACTCTTGGAAATTTGCTTGAGAACAAGACTTTTTTCTCAACACTTCTCACAGTGGCCAAGCACATGTACTGCTGCTAAGTGATTTCTAATTAATTAATATTTTTTCAAAGTAAAATAAACATAAAGTTTATAGAATTCAATAGTGCAAGTGCTTAGAATAAACACTAGAGCTTCTTGCCACCTTCACCCCCGCCTTGGAAGGAGAAACTTTATTCTGGATCTTGTATCTGTAATTTCAAATAGCATGCTTATATTACTATTTCTTGGTAGATATATGCAGAATGATATTATTTATTAATTTTTTCTACTGTGACTTAAGCTGTCTTGCTGTCTACTTTCCCTAATCTTCACATTTCAAACATACTTATATCATTATCTTTGATTATTCTCATAGTCGGTGTTTTAAGTATTATGAGATCACCATAAATCTAGTTCCACTATTGAGTTATAATTTACTATGATTTTTCTTTCTTGTTTGTTACTCCTCCTTTAGTTTTCCTGTTGTTGAACATTATTTTTATTGTTTAACAGTCTATGGATCCTTTCTCCATCATCCAACAGATCTGAAAAATCCTCTCAATAAAATATTCGTATAGCCAGATTTGCCAGAAAATCTGTCAATTTCAGTACCCCCTTATATATCCTTCCTGGGGTTACTTCCTCACTGCTCCAAATTATTTCAGTTTCTTTTATCTAAATAATTGTCAGGCTCTTGCCATGAGTTTGCCTTTGATCCCATTATGGAAATTCTCTTGATCTCTCTCTTGCACTAGATCCTCTGAGTCCTATGCTTCCTCTTTTTATTCTTTCTCATTATTTTTGGAATGTATCCTATATTCAATTTCTAAGAAAGGATGCATGGAAGAAAAATGAGACAGTAACTATCTCAAAAAATTGTTATTCTACTTTCATACTGAAGTCTATATTCCATCATCTTACTTATTAGCATCAATAAGTAAGTAAATAAAGATAAAATAATTTCTCTGTGAATTTTGATGGTATTTGATCCATTATCTTTCAGCTGTCTTTCAGTGTAACAGATAAAGAACTTCATGCCATACTTATTTATTTGTATGACACTTTTTTAATACTAATATCTGTAAGATTTAAAAATATTCTTTTTATGAGCAGTATTTCAGAGAGAAAAATGTATAACCACATGCCAAAAAGTGTATTTTTTTGTATTCATATTCTTGGACATTTTGTGGGCCCTTCTAATGTGGAGAATTATTTGTTTCAGTTTCAAGATTGTTTTTTCCTGTATTACTTATTTGTTGATTTCCTTTCCATTATTTTCTCTGCTCTTTCCTGAATATCTCTTAGAGAGATATTGGGCTGCCTAACTCATTCAATTTTCTTACATATTCCCTAATATTTTCTTGATCTCGATCTCCCTAATTTTCAAGAGAATTTCTAATTTACATTTTACAAATTTTACAGATGTGTGTAATTTTATCTAATCATCTGTTGCGTTTCTATGATCCTTATCTTGTTTGCTAATTGCAGTTTTTATAGCTTTTGTATAGCTTCTTCTGCTCTTCTTTTTGGAGGGGGGGTTTTCCTAAGGATACAGATTATACATTTAAAAATGTTCTACTTTCTACAAAGTCTTATTCATTTTGAATTTTTTTAAGCACGCTCATTTGTTCATCTCTCACCTTAGAGTGCTTCCTCAAATATGTGACCACTTTGGCAATTAGCTTGTACTACATTTGTGCTTCCAAATCAAATGTCAATATCTGTATATCTTTTCTTTTTCTTTTTCTTTTTTTAGTTAAGCCAGAGAAAGATGCTTCTAAATCCTTCCTTGAAAACAGTAAGTCTTTCTGTCAGTTTTCTAAAAATCAGGAAAGAAATGAAAGATCATTTTTCACAATTCAGTAAGTAGCATCTTGTCTTCTTAGAATCCTAAAGTGGGAGTAACTAACCTAATTATTACAAAGATTAATTTTCCCATCTCTTGGAATATAAAAGTTTTCCCCACCTGATGTGAATAATGGTACTGGAAATCTTGGGTTCTTATTGTATAGACAGACTTTTTAACAATACCTATTTTCAGCATATCTAATATCAACTTCAACTATACCTTTACTTTTTAAATTTTGTAATCAGTGCTCAAAACTTTCAGCCTTCCAGGAATTCTGTGAAGTGATTCTAAACCTTATTAATATTTCTTCCATCATTTAAAGAAATTTGACAATTTTTGATTGTCTGCTTAGTTCATTACCACGTGTGCAGTTCTTTGTCTTTTTGTATTATGATTTGAAGATATTGATTTATCTTAGATTTATTGAGGTCAATGTTTGCATTTTTATTTCATGCTCTTGCAGTATAGAAGGAGAAAGTACATAATTGTATTATGTACTTTGAGGCAGAAAGTCTACTAATCATACGATATTATTAATAAATTGATTATTAAATGATTACGATTATCAATTAAATTTCAGTGGTCATTGTAGTGCTTCAAATACTTTGCTGAAAATTGAATATGAAATAATAATAATAATACAGTAAAATCAATCTTATTACTCTTTTTTCTTTGCAATAAAGCATCTCTCCTTTCTAATTTTATAGGAGATACTGAAATTAACCAGTAGGTGTGGTGAAGTTCAACAGGAAATTTTAAATAAAGAAAATCGATGGCTAAGTAGATATAGTGTTTAAATTTAATATACTAAAAGTTCAGCTATTATTCATAATCACCTTCACCATCTCAACCAACTCTGTACATCATCTATTCAGAATGCAAGGGGATGACACTACTTATTCCACTATCAGTGGATAGATAATTCCATCTGTAGACACAAATGTTCTGCTTTTCAATCTACATCACATTCTCTAGGAAGTTTACTTGACAAATTCAGGCAACTCAGGTAATGACATTTCATAACTGGTCACAATTGCTGATTGGATAGTTTTTCATAATAGAATCTGAAATTAATTTTTTCAAAGGTTAAGAAAGATATGCTACCAATGATAATTTTAAAAATAAAATAATAATGAAAAAGACAATTTTTGGAACTGATTCTATAAAATAATTCAATCGATATATGTAAGTTGCAATATTATACAAGAATTTTTAAAGTCTTCATGTTTGGAGAATTATGATACTTCAATTTAAGCAGATGTTTTACCTTATAGTTACATACAAAGTTCAGTCAAGCTCTTCAATGTTTTAATACCAGCAGGTCGAGGCTGCCGTGGCCGGGAGCAGCCACTGCACTCCAGTCTGGGCGACAGAAGTGAGACTCCAACTCAAAAAAAAAAAAAAAAAAATGGATTGTTTGACGAGGAGTGGTTTACAATGAGGAAGATAAATGTTCTATTACTACTACTTTTTTTTTAACAAAACATTAAGGAGAAGGTACAGGTTGAAACTTAATGGCTTTTTGCCTATTGATGTCCTGCTCTTTTCAATTTTAATAATGTTTTCTTGAAAGGACATCACTATTAGAAGGCTATGAATTCCCAGGAAAACTACATCTGACATATTGATACTGAATCTTGTTTTTAATTATGAATTACTTAGAGACAATTGAGAAGCACAAAGTGGCTTTTCATTCTCTTTCCAATTTTCAATTAAAAAAAAAAAAGTACTTACAGAGGAGATAAAGTCACATTGGTGCAGTAAGGCAACTGAAAACAGAATTTTAGTCCCAGTCTTTGTGTTTTTGAAATTGCTACCTGTATTTTGAAGGCTAAGTAGAGGAATTTAAGGTGTTTAACATGTCATGAGCTTCTTCCTATCCTATGTATAACCTATGTGGCACTTAAGAAAATTATACATAATCCCACACTAAGCCTGATACATAATCAATCTATTCAATAATTGCTTCTATGCCTTGACTTTCATAAGGTCACTCCATTGTTGACAAGTCTGGATACAAAGTCAGTTTTTTTTCAGTTAAATATGAAAAATGATGTAGAACTAGCAACATATATTTGGAGTTTTTGAATGCAAAGGCAACATTAAAATTTTAATAATTCTATGCTCACTGAGAGTACCACCATTATAATTTCAGGTATATTGTCATTGTCTATGAAGCCTAGTTTTGGTTGACATTGTTATTTGTACATGAGTTGCTGATCATTAACCTATTTAAAAATTGTTTTCCAAAGTAACTGACTATTTTGAGCAAGAGATTTTGCAATGGTTTTGAAAAGCTTATACTGTTTGGCTGTGTTGACTGTTGGTTTCAGAATTTCAAAGACTTGTTCCCAAGAAACAACCAGAGAATTACAACTAAATTTCAGGCACAGTAAATAGCCATGTCAGCTCCCATGTCTACATGATAATAAAAGTGTTTAGGAGGATATAACCTGGTACACAAGGTCACAAAGGAGTTTCTTTGCAGAAAACAAGATTTTTCTTATAATATGCTTCATTTAAATGCTGCTTGTTAGTGGTACTAAAGAGGTTTCTAGCAAGAGTGTTTGTAATTCCCCTGAAGAAGCTAAACATTTTATGAGGATTGTAATTCACTCTTAGAGTCTCTTTTCATTCTGACATTTGGAAACAGGGTTATGTGTTAGAGGAGTTTTCACTTAACTTCACACTGAGTGGCTCACGTTGACTTCCTGGATGCTTTCATGAATTGTTGAAACAGCCAATGATGGTAGTGAATGACTGAACATAGCAGACATAAGGATCAGTGACTCACAGTGACTTCGATTCAGAAGGTACTTCAAGGATGAGAGAGTTCATCCGTCCCATCTTTTGTAGTTAGGCCTCTGCCTTTCAGTTGCAAGAAACTTAAACCCAACTCAAACTAACATAAAGAAAACAGAAATTAATTGACCCATAGAGTTAACGAGAGATAAGGGAGTTGTTCACAAAACTGAATAAAGAACCAGACAACACCAGGGCTTAATGGTGCCAGTATTTTTTAGACTTTCTTTCATTTCTATTTCTTGTTGTGTACAGGCTCAATATTTTTTTAGTAAATATAAGTTTAAAACAATCAAATTTTAGCAACTCCAGTGGGAAAGTCATCCTTTGGTCCAATCACTACTATTTGGGAAATAGGTTATAACATTTGCCAAGTCCTACTGCCCATTCCTGTGACTAGGGGCCTAGGATCAATTACAGGAGAGAGAATAAAAAAGCTAGCTAGACAGACATAAATAGTGGTTAACAAAGTCCACGGCACCATACCTTGTACAAACGCCTCTACAACTTCCTTATGGGTACCCATCAGTATCAACTAAGAAAACATAGGGTACAATGAAAAAATTACTAGACCTGGCATCTATCATCTCTGCTTCCAGTCAACTTTGTGATGATGAAAAAGATGTTCTGCAGTTCTGGATTTCATTTCTTCATGAATAACTTTGCTATGTTGTCTATCTATCTATATAATATATCATCTTTAAAATGTGAACACGTGTCAGGATTAGGTACATAAGTGTTCTACAAACAAGTGAAATTTGGGCCTCCCATTGATCCTCACCTCACCTGGTATAGGATCAGGAACCTTTGGTGATGTTATGTGCATTCCCCTCCCTCCGTCTCTGGCAGTGTCCCGCTACTGCTAATCTCGTTCTTGTAGTTTTATGATAAATGTTCAGGATCTACTTATGAGTGAGAACATGTGGTACTCAGTTCTTTGTTTCTGTGGTAGTTCACTGAGTATGATAGACTCTAAATCCATCCAAGTTGCTGCAAAGTCCATATGTTTGCTCTTCATTATGGCTGCATAATATTCCATCATGTATATGTACTACATTTTTTTTATCCAGTCCATTTTCAATGGGCAGCACAGTTGGTTACATGTTTTTGCTATTGTGAATAGTGCTGCAATAAACAAACATGTGCAGGTATCTTTTCTGCAGAATGATTTGAGTTTCTCTGGGTATATTCCCAGAAGAGAAATTGCAAAGTCATGTGAAAGGTCAATTTTTAGATCTTTTAGAAATCACCACATTGTTTTTCACAGAGGTTGTACTAATTTACACTCCCAATACCAGTGTAGAAGTGTTACCTTTTTTCTGCAACCTCTCCAGCATTGATTTATTAATGATGGCCATCCTGACTGAAGTTAAGTGTTATCTCAGTGTGGTTTTGATTTTCATTTCTTCGCTGATTATGAGTGAACATATTTTTCATGTATCATCTGTTGACTGTTCATATGTCTTTTTTTGAGAAGTGCCTATTCATGTCTCTCAATCTTTGGATAGGAATTAACTTACTCATAAGCTCATTCTGTTGGTATACTTACATTGAGCTGAATTTTGACTCTCTTGCAATATGATATAGAAAGTGAACTCTGATATTAGATAGCCCTGAGTTTGAGTCCTGATATGTGGTATTGAGCAATTCTCTCAAGCTCTCTCTATCTCAGTCCCTTCGTTTGTAAAGTTAGAATAATAATTGTATTTACCGGGTAAGGTTGTTCAAATAATTTAATTAGAAAATGTATATAAAGTATTTGGCAAAGTGCCTAGTATACACAAATACTGTATAAATATTAGTCATTGCTTTATTAATATGACTGTTCTCATTATCCTTTTTTAAACTCCCAACCACTAGTGTCACTTCTGCTCTCAAGAGCAGTGCAGAATTAAATAATCTGTCATTGTGGGACAGAGCTTTTTGTCTCTCTCCCTTCTACTTCATCATAGGTTTTTATTCTTCAAAAAAATAGGCCCTTCTTTTCTTCCCTACAGAATACAGAAGACATCTTTCCCTTCTAATTGTCTAGGATCAAAGACTAGTCCCACATTAACTGAACTGCCTTATCGTTTTAATTGTGTTTTGAATAATTTACAATCTAGAAATATGAGAACATAGAAAAAATTTAGAATCATGACAAAAAGCACCTGGGAGACATGGTGTTGGAGCAGATAATTGAGCAAAGACAATTCCCTTAAATGCCTAGATCATATAAGAGTATTTATTTGGAAACTGACTCAAGTAATTTGATCACCTTATTTTTTGCATGATGAAAACTGTTTCTGAAAATTAGTTTCTTGACATGTGCTACTACCTGGAAGAAATAAAAGGTACAGTAATTATTGCTATTTTAAGTGTTTTAAGAATGACCATAAACTGGGTCAAAATTTATTCAAACCACTTCAGAATATGTAGATAAAATCTGTGTATGAAATACACATTTTTAACTATGTGAAAAATAGCTTAGCTTCATCTCTGCTGTTTTCTTAATTTCTATCGAAAACATGTATTTTTATGAATAGCGATATTTTGACTTAATGTTTATGTGAAAATTTCAGAGTATTTTTACTTTATCATCTTAACAAACTTGTAAGATTGGTAAGGTGGACATTTTTTTTTTTTCTTTTGAATTGGAGTCTCACTCTGTCGCCCAGACTGGAGTGCAGTGGCCGCTTCCGGCCA
This sequence comes from Cephalopachus bancanus, assembly GCA_027257055.1. NCBI lineage: Eukaryota > Metazoa > Chordata > Mammalia > Primates > Tarsiidae > Cephalopachus > Cephalopachus bancanus. The sequence continues at coordinate 1,718,019 of JAPVLO010000298.1, read as the reverse complement.
CCGCAGCCTCGCCTGCTGGACTCCAGCGATCCTTCCGCCTCAGCCTTCCGAGTAGCCGGAATTACAGGCATGCGCTACCACGCCCGGCTGATTTTTTTTTTTTTTTTGATTTATTGTAGACATGAGGTCTCGCTGCCCAGACGGGTCTTGAACCGCGGACTCAGGCAATCCACTCACCTCAGCCTCCCAAAGGCGCGGGATTACAGGCTGAGCCACCGAGCCCGGCTGGACATTTTAACTATCATCATAATCTTACTGAAGAAATTTGCCCAAGGTCACTCAAGTAGTCGATGGCCAACAGAGACTTGTACACAAATATTATAACTTCAAGAAAATATTCTTATTAGGAGAAAATTGGCTAATTCATTTGTTCCACTTCTCTAATATTTAAGATTATTAGACAGATCATCAGTGCTAAGGTTACTCATAAATGCATCTGAAGATCAATGGAATTAAGTTGGGACAGTTTCTAAAATGAAAATTCGAGTGATGCTATCCCCTAGAGTTCAATTATCTGAGTTAAAAGTGTTTGTAATAACAGATCTTGGTACCCAGCTGGCACAATTCTCTGTTGTATTTTTCTTCTTTCCATCACCTTTCACTTTCTCTTACAACACTCTTAGGGATATTACTAATAAATTAATTATTGGAAAAGTAAAGGAATAGCCTCAAGGTTCATGTACCTGCAGCCATTAGCTACAATATGCCTGAAACAGATATGCCATTTCCCTGTTGAGATATCAATCAAGTAGAACAAAATGATCAATGTTCAGAGAACATGCCAAGGAAAATATTGCAGAAATATGCATCCTGTTCATTTGGGACTTTTTTACTCTATAAAGCATGTTTACTGAAAAGAATGAATTCATACAAGAATTGCACACAGCCAGTTGGAGCCATGATCTCACAAAATTAGGAGTTGTTTTATAAATGTATGTTCTGGTTTAGGAGCAGCCTTGCTTAGTAACAACCTCCTTTTAGTAGCAGCATCTTAGACACTTGATCCATGGAGGGAAGTAATTAAATTTAATAGACGCAACACTCATTTTGAGGACACCCTCAATTTAAAGTAGCAGGGGGGCATAATTAAGTCTAATAGAAACCATGGCTTGAAAATGAAGATACACTATCAAGCAGACACAGACCAAGTCTACACAGTACCAATTACCTAGTTAATTAGGGCTACAAGCTGTGTTTATTTCATAATATTCAACCAAAACAAAGCTTGAGGGTTGATATTTGTTTATTTAGTTAGTTTGAATTACATTTATAATTGAAATTGAATGAATGCAAACCACAACATTAGATGAGCTTAAGGTTCACACATATCCAAACACAAAGTAATATGAAGTGGAATCGTTAACTGAGTATTTCTAATTGAAAGAATACATTCTGAAGCATATAGATATTTGAATTTAAAAAATATATAGCCTAAACCATCAAAAAATATATATATTCCCCTTTTCACTCTTATACTATTTATCATAAGTATAGCTTCAATTAAGATAAATAACTTTAACTTGCAGTTTGTAGTTAGACCCTAACATAAAATCTATTGTCCTGTCAGTAATGGATAAAGTCAGCTTGGTGCACTTGAAAGAACCCCAGCCTAGGAGTTAAGAATTCTCACTTTTTATTTTGTTTCAATTCATTTATGCTTCGAATTGTCAAACACGTGTTGAGCTTAACATATTGCAAACACATGTCAGTTTTAGCATGAGGAGCAGTGGGGGAAGTTCTAAATGAACACAGTCTGATTGCTACCATTGACAAGATTTTAGAAGATTGGGAGAAATAAACATGTAAATACAATTATGGTTAAATGTATTCAATAGTGGAATGGCTGTTTATAGGAAGAGCTTTAGGAGATAAAGGTGAGAGATATAAATATATCTGAGTCCATTTGGAAAATAGTACCTAAATGAGTTAATTATTTTTTGTTCTGGATCTTAAAGGATGATAACAAAAAACTCAGGAAATGGCATTAGATATAGAGCAAGCAGTAAGTGCAAGAGCATGACTAAAGACTCAAGACATTCTTTTGAGATTCTGGGTTATATGGAGGACCTGCAGTAAAATGGGTGTAGGACGAGGAAGTTCTGGTAGTCCAGAGCTTATGAGACCAGAGATGAAAAAGTCCAGGCAAAGGGCACCCTTATAGGAGATATTTAAAATTTGACTTTACCTTTGGAAAAAAATCTTTTAAGCCAAGTAGATCTTTATGTTCTAAGTTGTTACCTGATTTGCAAGACCTTGTAATTCCTTCTATCCATACAATGTCCAGTGCAGTATCTTGAATGGATAAGATAAGAAAATAATTGGTCACAATCAGTATTCAATTTTATGTCAAATTTTTAAATTTATTATCTTAAGAATCATACTCTTATAAATTAGACATCCAGTGGCCTTCACAGGCACTTCATGCTCAGATAAATCACCAGAAGCACAAGGATACTGTCAATTGACTATCTTTGCAATATTAAAGAAATGGCACAAGTGTCAAGAAATAGCAATGTAAGCAGCTGTGCCTTCAGAAAGTCAGAGAAGGGTATGAAAAGTTTCGGGAAAGATTGCATATTGAGAAAAATATTCATAAAATAAAAAGTCAAAGAAAAGTTAACTCAGTCTCTCCAACAAATATGACTGTGAAGTTTTACTCACATCATTTCTCTAAGTTTTATTCACTAATTATATTGATATTTTTTGAGCACTTAGTGTGTTTCAAATACTAGGACATGAAGCAATGATGGACATAGTTTCTGTCCTAATTGGGCTAAAAACTCAGCAAGGATTTTTTTGAGAGCAAGCAAAAGACACTAACTTGAGCTCTCACTAGCCAAAAAGGATTTACTTAGAAGAACCTGGGGTAGCTCAAAGATTGAAAGGAAAGATGAAAACTCAGGACTTGGAAAAACCAGAGATAAATGAGTTTCAGAAAACTAGGTAGCCAAAACGAATAGAATATGCACCATATATAATGGGCCATGGGATTGAGAGCAATTTTGAAATTGATTATGTAATTATCACTAACAGAAAATATGGTGGATATTGAACAAGCAAAAGAAAGTGTTTGTCTAAAAAAATTTCTTTTTTTCTTAGATGATTTCTAAGAGCTTTTCTAGTTGTAAAAGTTCTAGAAGTTGGCAAAAGGTATAATGATTTGGTGTTTCACATTTTTTAAGGCGTATTTTCTTTTCTTTAGAACACAACCCTGTCTTTTGTGAGTAGAATTTTATAAATAAAAGACAATGACTTTCATATCAAAGTGAAATGAAAATAATTTAGTAAAAACATTTTTTTCTTTAAAAGAAGAGATCGTGATTGTATTTAAAGTAGTTCTATAAATAAGCATTCTGCAATCACTGACACACTAGAGGAAAAGAGCAAAGTTCAGTTCTATAGCTCATTTTAAAATATATTTCTTGAGTTAAGATGGTCCCAGAGAGATTTATTTTCATGGATTTATAAGCTCTGAGAAACTGCAGTTTAAACATAGGCTGGCTGAAAGATGCTTAATTACTCACTGTGGTCATTGAAGCAACAATGTTAGCCCTCTTGTTAAAGAAAATGACAGTGTTACCAAAACTAACCTGTAAAGCTTTATTAAACTATCTTTTGTGATAATCTCTTTTAAAAGAATGCATTATTTTTAATTAGATCTTAAGTTTGAAAGCAAGAAGGGTCAATGAAAAATAAATGCTAATCATATCCCAGCTACTATGCTAGATCTTCACAAAATTCAATTATTTCTATCCAGTGTGGTGTAAGAAACATTTGGCAACTGATTAAAACAATTCTTAAAGCAAATTATAGTACTGTCAGAAGACAAGAAATCAGAATGTCAAAATACAAGGACTTTTTATGCAAAATGTCTTGCAAATGTCTTTGACAGACGATTTCTGTCTGCTTGTTATATTAGTTTCATTAATTTGGTCCGCATCAAGTAAAAAAAAAAAAATACTTCCATGCATTTGCTATTTGAAATAAAAATCCCCAAATAAATAATATTCCCAAAGATAACCAAAGTAGCCATGTGGGGAAATTTTATGCTTTAATTTTATCCAAGCTTACTCAGCACTGTAAAAATCTATGTTGAGGTTTATAGCTGTAGAATCCCAAAATAACTGCTTTTTTTTTTTTTTTGCAGTAAAGCCACATCTATAAAATTTGAGCTACTACTAATATGTAAATGCCATTAGATATAGATTTTATGTATTTTTTCTGGGCAGAGCAAAATGTAACAGTATGTATTTTGTAATATGTTTGATGTACATTTTAAAAACTGAATTTATGAGCTATATAGGTCTGAGTCATTTGTCCTAAAATATATTGTTATTTTTGCTTCAATTTACATTATTTGTGTTTTGCTTATAGATCACAAATTTTTCTTCTCTTTTAAAGCTTAAGATAAATTCAAAGATACACATTATAGAAAAGTGAAATTCTAGTTTAATAATAAAATGAGATAATTCACAAGAAATCTACATTTCCTGTCCCATTTCAAGCACTAGAGTCTTATATTAAGCCTCATTACATCAGCTAACTGACTCTGTGCTTTGCTTATATATGATTGCTTATTTCAGTAAAGTAGAACCTTGATTCTAGATCTTATGCAGCACATTTGTTGAAGTATATTGGAATAAAGAGATATGAGAACAGTTGAGCCCCTTCAAATTGCTTGTCAAATAACTATATTTCAAAGTTCACAAATTTTATGGAATTGAGTCTTAACTCAAGTAGAGAAATAATTTGAATCATGGAGTTTATAATTATACCTACTATAGAGGCAAGTATAATGTTGTATAAGTCAGGTATCTTTTAAGTAATAAAATTCCAACTGAAACTGTTTCAAGCTGATAGTCATATAGATATCTTTTTTTTTTGGTCAGGAAATAAAGCTTCAGAGGTAGTTTGGGTTTAATTCCATAATTCAAATAATATACTCCAGATTTATGCTCTTTCTCACACACACACATGCATAGACACACAAAGACTCAGAAATAACTTTGTTTTCTTTGTTGTTGACTTTATTCTCCAATAGCTCACTCTATGTAGTGGATCCCCAAATGTGTAAGTTTACATACTTGTATCTTAGCAAGTAACTTTGTGGAAGAGAAATCATACCTATTTTAATATTTATAAAAAGATCCCAGAATTGAGCTTCATTCTTTTAACTCACCTGTTTTCCCTAACTGTAGCTATGGGGATAAACTGAGCTGCCTCTCATCATGGGCCTATGACTGGCTCCAGGGATATAGGTCCATCCCTCACGAAAGAGAATAAAAATATAAAGAAATGGCTTACCACATGAAATATAATTGTGCTAATTCCAGCTGAAGAGTACAAACAAGTAAATATAGCCAGTGTCCACAACTGGTATGAAACATAGTGAAAAAATATTAGACAATACATATATATATGTGTATATATATATATATATGGTCTTCATTACTATCTCTTAACTCAGCTTTTGTGTCCATGAATGTCAAACAATTCTTTCGTGTCCAATGACCTCCATTCATCAGAATTTCCCTCTCAGATACAGGAAAAGTTACAGCATAGAAAGCTTAGACTAGGTATTCAAGATAAGACTTGGCATAAGTATAGGTTGGAGACAGCTTAGTGCTATAGGTTTGGAGCAATGTGGAGCTAAACAGTCTCAAAATTCCAGACTCACGTTGCCAAATCTATCTGCATATGCCCCAGAATGACAAACTTAATTATTTTAAAACTAAATTTGTTTAGTACATCCCAGGTTGAACTGATTCTCTTTCCTGACAAATCAGTTATCTTCTGATTTTCTATTAAACTCTTTATGTTTCCCTTTTGTACTCATCCTCATTATGGCTTCTATAAAATATTATTTTTTAAAAAAATTCTATTTAAATTGGGGTAAAGCCGGGCTCGGTGGCTCAGCCTGTAATCCCGCGCCTTTGGGAGGCTGAGGTGAGTGGATTGCCTGAACCCGCGGGTTCGAGACCCGCCTGGGCAGCGAGACCTCATCTCTACAATAAATCAAAACAATCAGCTGGGCATGGTAGCACGCGCCTGTAATTCCAGCTACTCGGAAGGCTGAGGCGGAAGGATCACCGGAGCCCAGCAGGTCGAGGCTGCGTGGCCGGGAGAGGCCACTGCACTCCAGTCTGGGCGACAGAGTGAGACTCCAACTCAAAAAATAAAAATAAAAAAATAAATTGGGGTAGGTCTTTAATTCACTTTTAACATTAATTTCCTTTTCTTTTTCTGCTAGCTCCCTAGATGATAGTGTTGGTAAATACTGCTATGAATCTCTTATAGCCACGTAAGTAAACCTTCTAAAGATACACATGTATGGGGATAACAGACAAAAGATAACAGAATTATCTTTTGGAGGGTGAGCCTTTTGTAGTACAGGCTTCCTCCACTAGGTATTTCAGGAACCCATCAGCATCAGTGTACCCGCTAGTATTGTTGTGAGGCTGCATTCAGCTTCAGTGAGTTTTTTTAGAGAGTCAACTCATTTGCCCATTTCATGATGGGTGATCTACAAGCACACCTTCCCACACTACACTGAGTGTTCAGCAATTTTGACCAAAACCAGGATGACTCCCATTCCCCACCCTCCCTATTCATCCACTCTCACTCCAAGCAAATTTTTATGGTTTCCCCAAATCAAAAACTCATTAAAAGGAAACAGTTTGCTGTTCCTTTTAGAAGAGCTAAAACAAAAAATGGCAGAAGCACCAAAAGCCATCAAAACTGAAGAGTTTAAAAACTGTTCTGAGCAGTGGAAAAAAGCATCTCAACAGGAAAAAGCAACTCAGTGGAAAAAGCATGCCAGTGCAAAGAGCATCTCAAATGGAGAGTACTTTAAAGGTGACTGAAGTTTAAGAATAAATACACAATTAAAAAAAATAAATTCTAGTTTATTTTGGGTCTCCATCGTTTATTACAAAAATGCATATTTATGTTAATCTAAGATAAGTTCTATTCTGGGCTCTATCTTTTTTTTATGTTTTAAATTTTTCTCAGGACACAGTGTCTTGGTATGCTGTCCAAGCTAGAGTGCAGTGTCTGTTCACAGGTGTGATCCCACTAGTGATGAACAGGGGAGATTTTTCCTGTTCTATTTCCTGCTTAGGTGGATTTATTATTTCTTAGGTGACCTGGTGGTCTTCCACTCATTCCTGGCAGCTCACTATACTATGCTGAACTTAGTATGGCTATCCATTTGGAATAGCACACTGTACTCAAGATCTCCTCGCACTTCAGCCTCCCACTTCAGCACACCATAATGATCAGCTGGACTCTACCTTTTATACCTATACAATATATCTTCTAGAATGTTTTCATGTCAGTTTAAAAGAAACAATCTCTGAAGGAGTTGATAACTGAGAAATAGCAATAAAGAATACAGTGAATAAAAAAAGAAACAATCTCATTTTAAATGGATAACTAATATAATATTAGTATTCATGCAACATGATATATGTAACCAATTTTATTTTGATAAACATGTATTTCCACTATTTTTTGATATTGTAAGCAATGCTGTAATGTGTAACATTGTACACAATATCATGGATCTTTTAAAAACTCTTATTTATATACTCTAAATATTTTTTACCCAAGCATGTAATTTGTCGTTTTACTTTTTCTTTTTCATGCAGAATATAAAGAATTATTTTTGTAGCTGAATTTGTCATTTTTCTTTTATGATCCTTTGATTTGATATTATGATTTAAAAGTTATTTTCTGCTCTAAGATTACTAAGAAAAATAAAGACAAAACAAAACTCCTTCAACGTTGTCTGATACTTTCATGAAAACTCCCAGTAATACTTTGAATTTTCTATTAGAATTATCTCATTCTCCTTTGTCTGGGCTTCCCTGATAGATTATTAGCTTCTCAAGTTTGCAGCCTCATGATGCTTGTTGTGCTGTCCCTAATAGTCATTCAATAAATATTTGTTGTATGGAAATAAATTGTAAACATTGATCTTCTCAAATCTCTACAGAAATATGTCTAATGTATGTAGGAAGTTCTCTTGTACATATCTAATCATCTAGTTTTCTTTATGGAATCACATTTAGGAAAAAATTAATACCTAAGTTTAGAACTCTTTTTCATTAAAGATTGTGAAGGATTTTTTGAAATTATCAGATAGGCACACTGACCTACTTTCAAACAGAGGAATAAGTGTACAGTTTGAAGAGGGAAAAGAAGATTCTTATTTAAGAGTATGGATTTTAAATTCAAACAATCATAGTTCAGAGTTTTTGCCCTACATATTGAAGGTGTGAACCAAAGCAAGCTTCTAAGTAATGTGTAGCTTATAAAAGTATTTCCAAGACTCAGTTTCCTCCTCCATGTAATGCGTTTGGTAGGACTTAGATCATTTCGTGGCAATGAGAAATAAATGAGGTGATGTGTGCAAACCATTAATTTTTGTCATGGAAATATTTCAATTAGTATCATAGGCTAAACTTCTTTTATAACATTGGATATACACTCTGCTTTACAAGATAACCTCACCTCATGTCAGATTATTGCAATACACGTTACTTAAGAAATCAATATACCCATTCCCAAGGTTTGAGGATAAAGTCATTCTAATGTTTGGACTACTTTGTGAAAAATACCTACCAGAAAACAGATGCTTCAGAAAAATTCTAATTGAATATTAACATTTTTTACAGTCTTCAAGAAAAGAAATTGATACTATGCACCTTCATAGTCAAAATATTGATGATTTAAAGAGATGACTGGAATACTGTTAATTATTTTGTTTGAATCTGATTTTTACCTTTAAAGTGTTTTGGCAGAATTTTGGTTTGATTTTTTTCTCTTTCTGAACAGATATAACTACTAGAATACTCTAAACAAGCTATAGAAGTGTACTGCTTTCATATTCAGGGGAACTAACAAACTGAGAGAATCACCTGAAAACCCATAATCCAGGGTGACTATTTCTAGATTTTATCAAGCGAGTGCAAGACTTCTGTTAACTTCTTGCAATGCTCTGTGCACATACTCACTGCCTTAATTTGAGGGAACAGGATCCAGGGAACAATGTTTCCTGAGATCCTACTTGGAATCCCTTAGGTAAACATTATCTCCCAGCTCCTTATTTACTTGCAAACAAGATGTAATCAAATACAACTCAGAAGATTTGGAGTGTGAGTCCTTTCAGAATTCTCCCTTTTTGTAAAAATAATCACTGAACAATAGGCAGCTCTTCATCTAGGAGACAAATGGATATGAAAATGCCAACATGTTTGTCAGCATCTCAGGAACAACGTAAATGGCAGAACTGAATCCACAAGGAGAAAGCCATTTCTCCAATTCAGAGAAGATACTAGGACAAAACAAAAACAACTTGATTCAATTATAAAGAGAAAAATGTAAAGTGTGTGTGGGGGGAGGGTGAGTAGGCAGTACACTAAAAGAACAACAGCACACGTGCACACTTGTGTGTGTGTGTGTGTGTGTGTGTGTGTGTGTGTGTGTGTGTGTGCGCGTGCGCGTGCGCGTGCACGCGTACTGTTGTTCTTTTGCTGCAGAAGTTTCTGAATAGTACTTTCAGCAGTTTCAGTTCAGCAATCACTGGAATCTGTTAAGAAAAGCCAGTAACTATGCTTTAGGGTCAGAATGGCTGACTTCACTCCATACTTTTACTTGGGTAACTAGGCTAGCTTTCATAACTACAGGTCTGGGTGTGTGGGAGAGGTTTTGACTCTAAAGTCATAAATCTCAGCAGTAAAAATAATCAAATAGGTTAGTTCTGTTTCCAGGGCATGTCTGTACATGTCCTCTGTCCAGTTTGAAAGTATAATGTATCTCTTGGGTTTTCAAAGTCAGGCACAAAATCCTCAGTTTAGAACTTACGCAGTGACCCTGATCATTACAGAAAGAAGTGATTCATTTTGTACTGTCCAGAAATATCAGAGAGCAGGTCTCTGTGTTTAACAGACACAGGGCTTATTCTATTTGGTTCTTGCATTTGGCTAGGACAGTGGTTTTCTATTGGGTAAATTTGTACCAAGCCTCCCCAGGGGACATCTGGCAATGTCTAGTGACATCTTTAATTATCATACCTGTCATCTAGTGGGTAGAGGCCAGGGTCCCACTACTATCATACAAATGCCAGTAGTTCCAAGATTGAGAAACCTCAGGCTAGTCTTTGGGTTGAGCATAAATTGTGATAAAAATTAAACAAGCTCCTTAAATAAAAACTTGATAAAGAAAAAGGAATGATGAATATACTGAAATTTCATTTTGAGAACCCTGAGATTTTGTGTTATACAAACATGTGGGTACTGAGTTTTTACTAGATTTACTTTTAATTATCTTCTGATAAATGAATTTTACTAAGTAAAAGAAGAGTCCAACTGATTTTCTCTAAGGGAAAAACAACAACAACAACTTAGTTGCTTGCATTGCAGTAGCTCAATTATGAATAATCTATATCTTTTCAGTCTTTGAGAAATGCCTTTTAGCTATGTTTCTTCTTCACTAAGAAAATGTAAGATTAAAATGGTTTTTGTCTATGCAGGTGTACCTTGCCCTAAGCAAGTTCTATATATGAAAACAAGAATTTATAAAAAATAGTAATCTGGGTCAAATGTTTACTCTAGAAGAAGAATTTGTTGCTTTACAAAAGGCAATGCCAAAAGATTCCTGCAAAAATTTAAATCATGGCACCTTTCTGGATAGTTCGACCCACTTTCTATTTTGGGAAACACAAATATTAGTTTAAAATAAAAAAATAAAATTAATCCATTGGTCATTTAAATAAAATAATCTGCTAATTTTCTAGCAGAAATTACCTTGGGTAAATACAATTATTGAAATACAGGCTGGGTGTGGTGGCTCACGCCTTAATCCCAGCACTTTGGGAGACTGAGATGAGAGGATTTTCTGAGCCCACTGGTTCGAGACCAGCCTTGGCGATTTGGCGAGTCTCATCTCTACAATAAATCAAAAAATTAGCCGGGTGTGATGGCACATGCCTGTACTTCCAGCTACTTGGAAGACTGTGGCAGAAGGATCACCTAAGCCCAGTAGGTCACGGCTGCAGGGGCCGTGAGCGTGTCATTGCACTCCAACCTGGGTGACAGAGTGAAACTCACAATTCAAAAAAAAAAGTACAGATTTCATATATGTATTGTGTCTATTAAACAAATCCCAATCATGTAGGGCATTTTTCTCAATAATGTCATCATTGTTCTATGAAAAATATAAGAATATATAAGCTTATGTTAAGAATATATATTGTTATTTTGACACTATATAACATTATATGAAATACTGACAAATTGAGATATTTTTCATTTTTCCTATCATTTAAAATGTTTAGACACACTGACCCAACTTAACAGATTTGGATATAGCGCAGTATTGCATTATGGGTGTGTCAAATACATATTGAGAAATCACAAGAAAAAACAGAATCCAACACAAAGTCACAGCAGTTATTTTCAACATTTCTATAAAACTCACACTAAATTTATTTATCTCATCTACTAACAATTATACATCTAATACCGATGAGATTTTACTACCTACAAGATGCAATCCAGTACCCATGTTCTATGTTACAGTAATGCAGTTTTTTACACCACATAAGCAAAGTCTTCTCTTCCCTGAGTTTACCGTATAGAGGTGAAGACATAGAGTCAAACTCAGTCTAGTCAGTGGACATTTGATGAAGAATGGGACCCTGAAATTACGTGGAAGTAATGACAGCTAACCTTTTCCAAGAATGAGGACGTCAGGAATGGTCTCCTGGAGAAATAACATAGAAAAACAACTTTCACAAGATTTGAGAAAAATAAAATAACAAGAGTAGATAATTTGCCCTCAACTACCCATGGGAACTTAAAGTTCACTTCAAATAGACTTTTACATATTAATTTTAATAAATTATTTTGGGGACATCTGCGAACGCATTCATTCAAAATGGAATGCACAAGCCAGACTAGAATATATACAAGAACATTTTTTAAGTATCTAAAACTATAGTGATGATAAAATCTGCAGAATGAATTTTGCATTTTTTTTTTCTGACAGATTCTACCTTTTGATGAGGGTTATAGATTAAAACAGTAAATCCATCATCAATCAGCTACACAGCCTTGGAGAAGATACTAGTCTACTCTGAAACTCAGTTCTGTCATTCTTATAATGGGCATAATAATATCTACATTTAGAATTTTGTTCTGATAATTTAAGATTATCTATAATTTCTGATACATAGTAGGTGCACACAATGGTAATTGTTTATCTTAACCAAAATAAATTGGTTTCACACATAATAAACAGTCCCCAGACAAAATTTGTTTTTTTAAGATAAATGATAAATATATATATGCAACACAAATATTCTCTGTGAAAAGCATTTCAAAATAATTTAATAGTTTTGTGTAAGGAAAATAATTTAAAATGACACTTTAATAAGATGGACTGGCAAACCTGAAAGATATTTTTATTATTACAATATAGGACAATAATTCAATATAAAATTGCTAAACATGCCAAAAAATGAAAGATGAATAATGAGTAAATAATAAGCTAAGGTGCACATCAAATCTTATGATATGAAAAAATATATTTATACTTAAATTTTTAGGTCTTATGGTAGGGTGAATTATGTGCCCCCAAGAATACCCATGTCCTAATCTCCCTAACTTTTCAATATATTAACATGTGCAGTAAAAGAGACTTTGTAAATGTGACTATGTAAAAGATCTTGAGATGGAGAGATTGCCCTGCTTTATCTTGTGACCCCAAATAATCAAGCATAAAGCTCTTTACAAGAGGGCGATGGGCAGATAAGACATGGGAGAATGAGGTATGAGTGTGAAAGCAAGAGATTGGAGTGATACAAGGAAGAGCCCCAGAACCAAGGAAGACAGGAAGCTAAAAAATGCAAGGGAATGGATTCTCCCCTAACAGCATCCAGAGGAACGAATGTAATTTGGTCAACACCTGGATTTTGGATTTCTGCCCTCCAGAACCGTAAGTTAATAAATTTGCATTAGCTTGAACCATTGGATTTGTGATAATTTGTTACACTAGCAATAAAAACCAACCAAACAAAGAAATAACTAATTCAGGTCTAAAAATACCCAGATTTTGAGAAGATTACATAAAAGAAGAAGATTGAAAATGACTAATATAATAAATGAGTTCAATAGGGAGAGAATGTTAAAAACGAAAAAGTATTATACATTTATATTTTTATTACAAAAGTAATAAGGAATAATTTTATATATCCAAAATTATATGATTTTCAAGCAGTATTACATTTATTTTATAGATATATTAAATGAGACTGTAATGAATATTCAAATACTCTGAGGTATTTGTAGAATAATACAGGAACATCATGGAGAAAATCTTAGTGCTCAACAAGAAACATAGGTGTCATTTTGTTTATTAATAAAGTCTTTTTTCCTGGTCAAGATTTTAGCTCATCTAGGCTGGGTAAGGTGGCTCATACCTGTAATCCCAGCGCTTTTGGAGGCCGAGGTGAGAAAATTGCTTGAGCCTAGGAGTTCAAGATTAGCCTGGGCAACATAGCAAGACCTCCCTCATCTTTACAAAAACGTAAAAAATTTTTCAGGTGTTGTGGAGCATGTCTGTAGTTCTAGCTACTAGTAGGCTGAGATGAGAGGATTGCCTGAGCCCAGGAGATCGAGGCTATGGTTAGCTACAATGGTGTCACTGCACTCAGTCTGGGTGACAGAGTGAGATCCTGATTATATACATGTATAAATAATCTAGAATTAAGCTCTTTATTCTGTATGTTTGTCTTTTTGTAATTGATGGTAGATGATAGTAGATGATTTTTATTGTTAATGTCTTTATGATTAGTGTCATAAGTAAGGTGATTTAGAGTTCAACTTGTTTCGTACATCTTAGTAAAGTTGACTTTGCCATGGAGCACCTCCTCTTTGTATGGTTACATTTCTTTATTAATTGCCAACTAGGGATCAACATCTATCTCATTGTGAGTAATTAGACAAAGACGATTTATTAAAATTTCCCCAAACTTATATTACTTTCTTTTTGTTGTTGAGATTGCCGGTTTGTTTGACCCTACCACATGGAAGTGAGCCTTGTGGTTGACATGGTACTTTGGATGAAAACAATGAATGACAATAGCAGTTGGGAGAAAGGAAAATCAACTGCTAGAAAATCTCTGTTTTATTCAATGTCCAGAGTGCTGATTGCTTTAGGGAAGAAATAAATTTGTGTTGGCTTAGGGGAAATCAGTTTGTGGATCATACTGGTTTAGAGGAATTTTGTTGCATTTTTAATTTCCTGACCTGGGTCGCTACAATCAAACAAAATTTTATTCTTTTCACTTGCGCTCCAGATGGAAGAAAATGTAAACAGCTGTCCAAGCGGTGATGGAGTCTTTTCTTCCACATTCTTGCATGTCATTATGTTAGAGATTTACTTTTTCAGCAAATTGAAACCTCCAAAACCTAGTAATCAAATTCCTTCCCCTCTCCCTCTCTTTGTATTCCAACTATCATCAATTGCTTACTTTCAGAAATAGTTTTCCAAAGATGAAGCTATGATGAGTATGCATGGTCATTATCATATTTACTCTTGTCAGTAACATATAGCATTATGTTGTTTACAATAATTAGCTGCTGGAGGCAATCCTGTAAACACAGCAGTGTGACAGCCTGAATAGAGAAAAGCAAGTTCATTGTTAAGGGAAGGAATAGGTACATGCTAGTCGGGCTACTCTGCTGTTCATATTGGTTGTGACTACAATGTAAGGATCCAGAAAGAAACCACAATCAATACTTCTCAAGTTGCTGAATATATGTGAAGAAATGATGTGAGAAGATTAGATTACATAAAACCAAAGGGAGTTTGATTTTTAAAAATTGGTTGCTTTTAAGTTGGTGCTCTAATTATATTCACTTTAAGAAGCAATACATACAGTATAATTGCAAATATATATTTGGCTTACACAAATTTAGTTTTATGCATAAGATATATCCCTATGTTCTCACTCATATTAAACAGGAAGTGGTTGCAATCACACCAAAGACGATCAATGCAAGCTATCAAAACCTAGGAAAGTATGAATAAAAGCTGTTTCAGGGTTTCCTGACCATTAAAAAGAATTAAAATGCATTGCTTAAAGAATTTCTCAAGTAGATAGGGATAAAATCATCACTATTCTCAAGAAAGAAATTGAAGGAAATCTAGAACAATAGAGAAATATTACAATATGGAATGAGAGAAGTAGACATAGATATATAGCAAAGCTTATGTATTCCTTAATGGAATGCTATACATTTTTCAAGGATTATTTTAATTTTATTGAATTGTTACTCTCCTTTCTGACTTTAGAACATGACTGCTTCATAAAATGTAGCTCCACAGTCTGTTTACTAATTCAACACACATTTTGAGTACTTCCTATATTCATGACACTTCATGGAGAAAACATGTAGAATCAGAAACTTTTTATTTTAGAGACTGACAGTCTCAATAGTACTGATATATCAAAGTAAAAAGTGATGCAATTTAATAGTGGAGTAAGCAACATGCTAACAAAGCATGAAGATGTATGAGAAGTGTTGTGAGGGGAGAAGTTATGATTTTTTCATTAAAATATATTTGGGCTCTAGAGTTCCTCTATGTTTACTTAATTATTGAGAGAAGACAGATAATTTTAATAATAGAGAGTAAGTCAGTAAAATTTAGGTCTTATTAACTTATTTTCAAATATAGTAAATGTACATTTGTGCATGTACTTTTGCATTTTACTTTGCTTTTTTTCTGGTTGTATACAGAGTAAATGGGTTTTCAGAGTTGTTTTGTGGCTAGATAAGGAAATGCATAATTTAGATAGGGAAACAAACCAATTCTAAGTGTCAAAAGATTGATATTATCAATGAGAATTTAAAAGACTTTTTTGAAGTCTCTGAAAAATACTAATGATAACTTAAAAAATATGTATTTGCTTACTTTTATAAGTTATTCTTACCGTTCCTGCCCCCCCATACTCTTATTGAGTAATCATTCACTCTGCATTGTTAAGGCAAAAGTCTTCTGCTGTAATAAGGATAATAAGGTAATTTGGTCTTTAGCTTCTGTAATGGATACTGTTGTTGCTTGGCTCAGATCTCTTCTGCTAAGTCACTGCACTCGTCCATCAACTGCTATGAGCATTAGCTGATAGTTACCTTTTTTCAAAGAAGTGCTGTCAGTGAAACCAGAACTGCTGTGCCTGAAAAAGGGTACTACTCTCCACTTACCCTCTTCCAAAGCCCAGAAACAAGACAAAATGGAATTGTCCCTGTGGAACAATTCAAGCTGTAGAGTTTCTCACTGGATAAACTGAAGTTGGGTTATAGCTACTTAGCTTTATTCCTCTGTCCTATACTGCTTTTATTTCACTACTCTTGTCTAGAAAGCCCTTGCCCAATAAACTACTTGAAATAAGAATTACCATCTCAGGCTCTTTTCTAGGGATACTGAACTAAGCCAGTATCTCTACATTCCAAGTACCCAGTCCAATGTCTGAAACCTATCAAATTTAATTAATGATCATTAAATGAATGATGTTTGTATAATGGTGTTATTCAGTGATACTCAGGACTCTTGGTTTATTGGAGGATATATGTTTTGATAGACCTCTCTATATTACAGCATTCAGCAAGGAAATAGTTTTAGTGAGCACTTACCCGACTCATTAAGTACAACATTGCAAATCCATTGTCATTTTTGTTTTCTTTTTTTTAGGTTTCTCTCCACTTAAGGAGGTCAATTTGCGAGGCAATCCACTTATCTGATTCTAGATTCAGCCAGCCAAATTGCAAAAGCAGCAACAATCAGCAAAAACCAAACAAACAAACACCAAACCTGTTTTAGTCTGTAAATTGTTAAAAAAATTTGAAGTTGTCAAAAATGCATGCTATGAATAAATGGAGACTGACTAACTACAAAGCTTCTGTAAAAATATTGAAGACAGTATGAAATGGTATAGTTGCATAATTTATGATATATACTTGATTATCGATTTGAAACTAACCCCCCAAAATACAGTATGAATGGCTTCAGAGTTTAACCCTTCCCCCATTTTTCCCCAAAAGTGTCCAATTATCTCCCCTCAGCCCTGACAGTAAGTTGTCTTGCTAAGGAGCTTGCAATTCCATTACAGATAAGCTCCAAATATTGATTTGTGCCTTTTATTTACTTAGTCCAAGATATCATGGAAGGACTAAAAATGTTCAAATCTGTTACGGCATAGCAGAAAGGAAATGGTCCCAGAGATACATGTAAAAAATAGTTTACTAAACTTCTACTTCACTAGACATTGGTTATGTAGTCCAGGCCTACATGGCTTCAAAAGAGAATGAAGTACAAAAGTGTGAGCAAGGAGCACAACTCTGGAACACAGGAAGTGCTTGAGTGTTGGGCAAAAATACCTGGAAGTTTGTTGTGGAGCAAGGACTTCATGGAGTGACCTCAGAGAGTCATGTTGGCATCCTGGTAGGTAAAAGGAAGGAACTCTGCTAAGCAGAGTACACAGTACTTACTTTGTAGGCATGCAAATGATTAAGAGTTTGCTCTAAGAAATATTTAATGTGAGCTCTTCAGGGTAAAACAAACAATAAACAAAAACTCCTCTTTGTCTCTTTACCATCTGAAATCTACATCAAGGAGAATAACTGGAAAAATACTCATTGAATGCATAAATGATTGAGTGAATAATAAGTTTAGAATAATTACTGTACATTAATTTGGCACTGTATAAGGGGGAAAAGAAAATGTTTTTCTTGAACTACAGTTTTTATGGCCTGTTTGTTTACTTGTTAGCAATAATTTTAACTTGACTTTAGGAATTTTTTTATGTGATAAGATGTTGATTTGAAATTTCCCATTTTTACTATTAACTAAATAGTACTATAAAAGATAAGGTAAAAATAGAATAATTTTCGAATGAACTCCAACAGTGAGAGCTATTAATTTAGATAACCACTCTAAGTAATTTGTATTTTTTTCAGAGTAAATTCTTTTAACTTATGTTTAATTTTTTTCCAATGACTTCATTCACTTAACATATCTAGGTAATAAGAATAGTATTAGTTGTGTTGGAAATCACATTTCAAAGAAAATTTTTGGAAATAATTTTCTACCAAATAAATATTAGCATATGGAATATTTGTTCATTTATTTATTTATTTATTTATTTTGAGTTGGAGTCTCACTCTGTCACCCAGACTGGAGTGCAGTAGCCACTCCCGGATCCGCAGCCTGGATCTGCTGGGCTCTGGCAATCCTTCCACCTCAGCCTTCCAAGTAGCTGGAACTACAGGCATGTGCTACCACGCCCGGCTTATTTTTTAATTTATTGTAGAGATGAGGTCTTGCCAAGCTGCCCAGACAGGTCTCGAACCCGCAGGCTCAGGCAATCCACTCACCTCAGCCTTCCAAAGGTGTGGGATTACAGGCTGAGCCACCAAGCCCGGCTAGCATATGGAATCTTTAAAAGTCATTATGTTTTTACTGTACAGTTGCATAAACATTTATAGTTACTACTCCATTTCTTTTATTCGCATTTTAGTTAACTGATACTTCAGAATAATGAAATGAGAAAAACATGTTATAGAACTTACAGGATATATATTGAAAGTCATGTTTTGTCAGAATTGATGTAAAGAGAAGCAAAATCATGGGATCTGCTTGTCCAGCTGGGAGCCAATGCTTCTGTGGATTTGTTGGCAACTTCTTCAGAAAGAAGACATAATGTTTTTAGTATATAAAACCCAACGTGCAACATATTATGGAAGGTATCTGGCAGAAACTGCTATTATTGTGTATTCAATACCCATTTCCCATGTCTCATGTAGTAGATGGAGTCAAGTGATTCATCTTCCCAGTGGAGAGTGAGCAGAACTGATATGTCCCTTCTATCCCAGACTTGTAGAAGCACTGTATCTTCTCCAAGCTTCCTCTATAATCAGCACAACTCTAAACAAAGGACTATGTGGTGGCAAAGCTGAGAGACAAACATAGTCTAGTCTCTAAATTACTAGTTGGGATATAGCCACAGGCAGCCTGCCTAACCTGGGCTTGGGTCATGTTATGCCAATGAAATTCCAGGTTTGTTTATTTTGTTGGCATAGCCTTGCCTAGCTTGACAATAGCACATCCTAAGATTAACCAAAACAAACTGTCACACACCATACTTGTTCAACAGAATCAATCCAACAAAATTCTATTTAGTGAGCCCTGACCAAATATCATACTACATGCCAGAAATGTAGACACAAATGGTATCTCTTCTGAGATACCAAATAATTCATCAGGAGATATCCACCTTTATAAATCAATAAATAAATATGATTTGGTGTTAGTATGACTTTTTAAAAAGTATTTGTATGAGCTGAGGTCACTATAACAATATACCATGGACTGGGTGACTTAAACAACAAAAAGCAGAATAAAGGGAGGGGAAGGAATTATAGAGAAATAATAAAATAAAATTCCCCAGCACCTGAGAGGCACAGATGTGTCTAAGAACACAAAAAATCCAAACTGACAAGTGGGAAGAATTTATAAAAACGATATAGGTGAACATACCATCATAAGATTTCAAAACACTAAGAGAAAGAGGTAAAACATCCAGAAAAATACAAAAGATAATCAACAAAATATTGAGAATCAGGCTGTCATTATATATCACATCAGTAAAACTAGTATCTAGAAAGCAATGCTTTCAAAGTTTGTCAGAAAATTATTTTGACTATAAATCTTACACTAGTCAAACAACCTATGTCAAAATAAATATTTCCCAGACAAGGAGACTCACAGGATATTTGTGGGCATGTACCAGAAAAAAAATAGAATGAAATCTAAGAGCAAGGAAGACTTGAGATACAAGAAAAAAATGACAATAATTTAAAAATGCAATGAAAATAAGTCCCAGGATGGTGCTCAGGTAGCATCCAATTTAGAAAAGGAAATTCTAAACTCTAAGTTGGATGTTTTCAAAAAATGGAATGAAATCTATTAGAAAAAATAATAAACTAGAAAATGGTAGCTAATATTTGAAAAAATAATATGTTTTTTCTTTAAATTAGAAAAACAAAAAAGCAATGAGAAAATGACAATAACACAAGGCATTCAATGTTCAAATATACATAAATAAAATGTGACCTGATCCTAAGCAATTGATGAGTTCAGAAAGTGAAATAATTAATCTGAGCATGACTCTAGAAATAGTTTTTTATTAAATGCTTTACAATTGGACATTTGAACCACAAGGAAGAAAAGTGACTCCAAAACAGTTAAAATGCTGTTAATGGTTTTCAGCATTTCAAATCAATTGGTAGAAAACTCACAGAAGTCTTAATTATGCTTACTGGACCAAAAAACAATGTTATCACAACTGACAAATGTAAAGGAAACTGGAGGGTGGCGGAGATAGTTGAAAGGAAGGGTAGGAATATTAATATTCTTTTTCATAGTGGAGTATGTAGAAACTCTTTCTTTCTTTTCTTTTTTTTTGAGTTGGAGTCTCACTTTGTTGCCCAGGCTGGGAGTGCGGTGGCACACTCACATACACCACTGCCCCGACCAGCTGGGCTGAGGTGATCATTCCTCCTCAGCATTCCAAGTAGCTGGAATTATAGACATGCGCCACCACGCCAGGCTAATTTTTTGATTTTTTGTGGAGATGAAGTCTCACCAATTTCCCAGATCGGTCTCAAACCTGTGGGCTCAGGAAGTTCTCTCACCTCGGCCTCCCAAAGTGCTGCAATTCTTAGGCATGAGCCACCGCACTCGGCCTTAGAAATACTTTCTAAGTGTGATGAAATAGTAAGATGCTTTAGTATTTATAGATTTAAAGGTAACAAATAGAATATCTAAAAATAATAGAGCACAAAATGTAGAAAGAAAAGTTAGGTGATAAATCGTTGTACTGTAAGAAGCCTGAATGAAGATACTGCCTAAAGTTATTTAACCAACTAGGACTATAAATAAATATGTGTAAACTAAACATAGCATTTTGAAAGCAAAATCCAAATTAACTGAAACCACAAAAGTTGACAGTGTTTATATCTGGAATGTATGATGGAAGGAAAGGAGGGGCAAAATACAGTCATTAATAAAATATGCTGCAAGTGTCTGTTTATTTCCTGCATTTGAAAGTACCACAATCATCCATATAAAAAGTAAAAATGAATAATAAAAATTATAACAATTTTTATTCCCTCTGTTCCTCATAACATGTATTTATCAGCTTGTTCTTTATCATCACTTTAAATTCTCTCTGCCTCCTGTCTTGTGTCAGTAGATTCTGTGCAGTTCTTTGACCAAATTCATGCAGGTGCCATTTGATGGTGTTTGCATCTAATCCTGCATTGCACCTTTTATCTTCTGCCCCACGGCATCTCTGGCCTCATGGCTGTAGGGCATTCATGGCTACCTTTGCAACATACGCATATGCACAAAGAATAAGTGTGAAGGAGTTAATGCTCCTGTGGGAGAAATCTTAAGAAAAGGGCATCAGGATCTGAGGGAGTGATGATTTTGAGACTTACAGAAGTTTCTGATTGTCCAATGGGATACATCAACAAATCATCACAGCAGTAGAATAGACAATTCAATGACATGTCCTTGTATTGATTCTTCTTTTTCGTCTCCCCTATCCCTCACTTCTGCTTCTTCAGTTCATACTGCTGATTTAACCACTTACATGTAAGCCTCTCTCTCTGGTTCTGCTTTGAAAGAAACCAAGGATAAGACTCAGGGCATATGGACTATATGGGAAGGATTAAGTATCATGATAATACTCACCTGTGACTTTCTATTTGATGTACTAGAGAGACTAGAGCCAATCTTTGGTGTTCTTTATGATAGCTCCCAGAAACTTGGAATGACAACACATTGAGTAAATGACAGTAGGTGATAAAACTGACTTGCAATTTTGTTGAAGAAAGTGTCAGAAGACTCATGGTGAGAAGGTTAAAACAGATATATTAGGGATACAGGAAAACCTACACCCTTACCTTACCAGGTTTCCTTGGAGGGCCAAGAAAAGAATCCTTTCATGAAGACAATAAAGGATACCCCGGCAAAGGGATCATTGGTCTCTTTGAGGGTGGTTGTCCTTCTGTAGACCAGATTTGACAATACTGGACGTAAAGGAATAGAGTTACCTAGTATCAATAGGGGTGATGGAATTCTAGAATTGCAGTGGCATCTGTCAGCAGCTTAGTTTTAAGGACACGGTAGATATAATAATAATACTTGCAACAAGGCTTGAGTGACTATCAAAATGCCTTTACTATAGGGATCAGTGCCACTAAGATCATAATGTTCCTGGTTATACAACATTGGCAGTTGGCTAAAGGATTACCGAACTTGTGATATTAAAAAAATAAAATAAATAGAGAACTAGAGATCAGAAGACTGATGTCAAGGTCACAAAGAAAAAAGTCACTGTATTTTCAAGATATAAATTTACAGATGTCAGTTCTAACCCAGGACTCATTGATTGAAAGGAGACCACAAAGAACCTATAATGATACTACAGTTATACCCAGCAAATAGGCTCCTAATTTTTCCTCAAAGGGAACTGACCATTCCCTTCAGTAATTGTGCTCTGGGAAGGAGAGTGCCCAGAATTTTGAAATCTTTGAGAATTTTTGGTTATTAAATCTAAACTCTTACCTGGGTACCTGACAAGCTATGAAAGCCCTCCATTTTAAAGTGTGGACTTTAAAATCCAGGTTTTAAAAAGAGGCTGACTTAAGTCTATATGCCCCATGTGTATATAGACCAGTTAGTGATTATTTTCCTGATCCCTTGAAATAAAATGGAATAGATATACCTAACAGCCAGGCAGCAAAACCTTCAAATCGGCTTCCTGTCTTATAGAATAAGAGTCATTATGACAGGAAAAAAAAAAACAGAAAGAGTCTTAAATGTCCTTTCCCTTTCCTGCACCAAGACAAAAATAAGAAATCTGAAGAAATGTCACATCCCAAGAGGAACTATAGAAATTAGCACCACCATCAAAGATTTAAGGTTGTAGTGTCGGTAGTCCATCATATCTCTGTTTAATTGAGCTGGCACCTAAAAAAAATAAAAACAGTGACAACAAAATTGCAAATGGTTTGAGAAGTTGATGTACTATGTATACATTTAAAGTTGTAGCCCCAAATGTAGCCACTGTACTAAGTGTGTACTCTTTACTAGAACACATCAACACAATCTCTGGCACTTTGAATGTAACTATTGGTCTGATTATTGTGTTTTTTCCAATCCCCATTAGGAAAATGAAGCAAAAGCAGACTGTCTATTTCATGTGAATGATAGTAGTACATTTTCATTGTCTTGTTACAGGGCTATTTTAATTATCCTGCATCGTTCTTATATTATAGTCCAGGGCACCTTGATTATCTTTGAATTATGCAGAATATCACACTGTTGCACTATATTGAACATTATCCTAATTGACCTGGTCAGCAAGAAAGACAAGTAATTTAGTTGTTTTATTAAGACAAACATGCCATATGGTGGAAGATAAATCCATAAAAGCTTTGAAACTATTACATTAAAAATATCTCTAGGTTTCCAAATATCTATAGCATTCTGAAACTACCCTTCTAAGATAAAGGACAACTGATTTCGCCATATATTCCCTATCATTAAGAATGAGGCACATTACTTAGTGGGATTTTGGATTTTTGAGCCAATATATCTCGTACTTAAAAATACTGATCAGCTGAAAGAAGAGAAAAATAACTCAAGCCTATATAACAGTGCAGTTGGTATGAGATGTTGGTGTGAACTGAAAGCAAACTAATGTCTCACTATATTTCATCTCAGGGGTGGCTCTGAACAAAGTGGCAGGAGGAAATCTTTCTGGAAGGCATTAATGTGATCAGTTAATTTACTGTTCTCTTTGTAGGCATGAAGAAGTGACCTGAGATATACCTATATATGGATTACTGACCAGTGATGAATGGTTTGTTTGGTTAGTAAAGAGTCTAGGAAGGACAAGATTGAAAATTAGAGACAAAGAACAAATAGTCATGATGACGGACTCTCGGAGGTAAGCATTTCTTTATTTCTTTGTGTCTCATGTTAACATCCACCAGAGGGCACCCACCGCATAGGGGCACTCAACCAACAAGCTGGAGAAAATATACTGGGTAAATGTCAGCTGTCTTTTCTCCTTGACCACATAAGTGCTAGTGCAACGAGCCCATAAACTGAGTGGCCATGGCCTAAGGAATGAAGGTTATAGATTCAACAGCAAGGGCTTCCTCAAAGCAGGGATGATGAGCTATTGCTGCTGTCAATTGCCTAATCCACCGGCAACAGAGACCAATTACACTTCTTCAATATGGCACTATTCCTCAGAATCTAGCCGTCTACTTGATGGCAAGATGATTATAGTGGACATTATCCACCCTGAAGGTAACGGTGATTTATTCTTATCAGAACTGAAAGTTATACAGGGTATAGCTTTTCTTTCCCTGCCTGCCATTCCTCTTAAGGCCAAGGGATTCATTTCAAGGCAAAGGATGAATGACAACGGGTGAATGACGATGGAGTTTTCAACAAGTTTTCCACATACCCCATTGCTCATATAATAATGGAATAAAATGTTTAGGATTCAACTAAGTTGAAAGTTCCAGAAACACACCCTGCTGATATATGATTGTGTGCACAGTGGCTGAAATACACAGATCCAGAAAGTGAGAAGCAATAGTAAAATTTGCCAAGGACCAGCTCCAGCTGGGTTCAGGGTACCCCAAAGGTGGAGACGGCGTCGGCAATTGGGGGGAAGAAAAGAGAGAAAGAAAGAGACTGGACTCTGGTCTAGTGAAGAAGCGATGTGTGTTATTGGGAATTACAATGGGTCTTTTATACACAAAGTCAGATGTGGGAGGGGCGTCCCCCACCCACCAGAAACCTGAATCCATGAAAACTTAATCAATGATTGCCTTTAAACCCTTTTCATATGATAATCTTAAAATCCCATAACAAAGGATAACCTAATCTGTGACTGACATATTCTATAAACCTTTTTCATCCTAAACTGACTGATTTATGCCAAGTTAAACAATTCTATAGGAGCTTAAGTATTTACTTTACAAACGAAGGTGGCCCATCCCAGAATGTTTGGAATGTGGCCCAGTCCAAAGTTCACAGTGGGTTACCTGCAAGTAACCCAGCCGCATTCTTTCAACAAAATGGCTGTCTTCTAAAACTGTATTTTACAATATACACCTTCAATAAATCCTAAGATCATGACCCAGAAGCCTGTGACCAATACTAAGGCTCTTAGATGTGACACGAGTTTGAATTACAAGTTGTGTGAAAGCCAAAACTGCAGTTTGTGGAAGAATGGGAGCAATGAGCTTCTAAAGTTAGCTTGTGTTCATCCCGGTCTCAGAGTTTTTATGTTTTGAGCTCACCAGAGCTTAATCTGGTTAGTGCTGAGTAGAAAGGGGGAGGAAATGAGTCAAATAGCTCCCAAACGCATTCTAGTGGTCTCAGGGTCAACGGCCCCTCCTGATCCCTAATGCTCAGTGGGCCTCCATGGCTGGCTCCCAACAAATATTACTCTTTCCATTTGCAGAAGTTTTACTTTCCATACCTATAATTTCAGATATCTTAGCTTCGAGGTCCTGGATACTAAAGGAAGAATATTTTCACTAGGAGATACATTAAAGGTTCTATGACTCCTAGCTGGTTTCTAAGTATCTTATTCCAGTGGACCAACACAAGAAGAAAAGAGTTAATATATGGGTAGGGATAATTGACCCCTAATACTATGAGGAACTTTATTTGCTGCTGCACAGTCAAGTTTGAGGGAAGTATGCCCTCAGTGCAGAGAATTCACTGGAGTATCTACTGAAATTTATTTTACTGTAATAATTGCAAAAAGGCAAATGCAGTAATATAGTTAGTCTCACTACAGCAAGGGATACAAGGGTACAGTCTACTCATGAAAGAATGTCAGGGTTACTCAAACAGACAAGCAACTTAGCAAAATCAAATTGCCAGCTGAGGATGAGGACAATCTCGATTATTTGGAAATAAAGGAATAAAATGATGGAAAAGAGTTATGGCCCAAGGCCAAATTATGGCCCTTAAATCACTGCAGGAAATGCATCTGACCAACCGAGAAGCTGACTTTGCTATTGATTTAACATAATGAAGGTTATGAGTGCATGGTGCAAAAAAGGGAATGATATTCTATGTCTTTTGGGTTTTTTTTTTTTGCATCATTTCAAATCTCCCCAGCCTGACCAAATAGTCAAGCTTATGCTTCATTCAGTCTAACACAAATATTACCTGACAATGTTCCATCTCTTCCGACTCTCATTTGCCACCCATGCTTTAGCAGTTTCTCTGATTTCATGATACTGAGTGCTCACACAGACTCGACTGGCATTCATGTATTTGTGCACCCTGGAAGTGTAGAAGAGTTATATACAACAGGACAATCATTCACCAAAACGTAGAGTGGTCATGCATTCTCTTGGTCCAGGATAGATTTGAGGTATATGAGTTGTCCCATCATTACTATTAATACTTTTTCATTTCACTCTCAGGGTTGTCCTGTTTTATTTGATGAAGTATAAAGTTACCTTACCACTAAAGTATGGAATAAATAGATAAATGCTTCTCCCATGCTTAACCTATGTGGATGGCCCTGAGAGACATTTGATACACTTTCTAGATGTTCTTATACTATTGAACAATCATTCATACTTGATATTGGAAAACTCAATAATACATCCTCTTACAGGATTTTCCTTGTCCTCTTTTTAACTCACTCTGCCCATCACTCCTGCTCTCTGAGATCATATTTTCAAAAAAACTACTCACGTGACAAAAGACAGAAAGTTCTTGACTCAGGCTGTGCTCCTGGAAAAACACACACAAAATTAGTTGGGTTTCGATGAATGATAATATCTGTGATATTGTTGCATGACAAATCACCTCAAAATTCAGTGGCTTAAGATAATAATAATTTGCCGGGCTCGGTGGCTCAGCCTGTAATCCCAGCACTTTGGGAGGCCGAGGCAAGTGGATTGCCTGAGCCCGAGGGTTCGAGACCCACCCGGGCAACTTAGCGAGACCTCGTCTCTACAAAAAAAAAAGAAAGAAAAAAAATTAGCCGGGCGTGATGGCTCGTGCCTGTAGTTCTGGCTACTTGGAAGGCTGAGGTGGAAGGGTCGCCGGAGTCCAACAAGTTGAGGTTGTGGTTGCTGGGAGCGTGCCACCTCACTCCAGTCTGGGCGACAGAGTGAGACTCCAACTCAAAAAAAAAAAAAGATAATAATAATTGCCTTATCTCCCATGTCTTCAAGACATATAAGATAAGATCATCTAGGCTGGGCTTAGCTGGGAAGTTCTGCTGGTTACTGAGGTCTACAGATCAACTGACTAGATCTTCTCCAATTTTCTTTCATCCACCTTAGATTGCAGTTTAGCCAGCGTGGTTTTTTTTTTTTTAATGGCAATAACAGAGGTACAAGAAGCTGGGAAGAAACACAGAAAGGCACTTAAAGCCTAGACTTATAGCCAGCACACTGTGACTTTTATCCACGTTATTGGTCAAAGCAAGTCACATGATCTATCCCAAAATCAAGGGGCTAGGAAATAAGCTACAACTGTGATCAGGCAATGCCAAGAGTGTACATGCATGGAAAGGTAAATAATTTAGGATAATAGATCAATCTACCACACGATTGGGAAAGAAATGTTTGCATATTTTCTGTGAAAGAAAGTCTATGCAGTATTTCCAGTAATGGTTCTGATATACCAGTAAGTAAACTTTAGCTAACAGGAACTGATCAAACTGATGCTTTCTATGCCTAACCATCTTTGAAACTCAATGCAATAGTTTTTATATTTCATAAATTACAAACAAGAAAGGAGAAGGCAGAACAATTGTTTAAGCAGCTACACTCTTGATGAATATCCAGATTTTAGAGTTTAGGTGTTCTGACCTCTTCATTGTGTCTAGAATATAGGAGACAATAATAATTACACATGGAAAAATCTCTCAATCTTCAAGATTATAAAAATTAGAGTAGAAGAGAAACAGTATTCATGAAATACATTCATTTTCACTGGGTCCCAAGCAATTTTTTTCTATAATTTAGAAAAATCACATGGCTTCATGGTAAATAATACTTCTAAAATAGTGAGTCTTACAGAGCAATTGGCACTCATTAAAATTCAGTGTTGGAAGCAGCAGGTGGCAGACAGCTCCATGGAACAATTTTGCAGTGTCCTTCTAGGGTTGAGGCAAAACAATTCATGTCACATGAATTCAACCTAATCCACTCCCTGCTTTACGTCATCGTGAGTAAAAATTCTTCTATTCTTATATGAATATGTTCAAGAGGCGTGAACTGAATTATTAGCCATAACTTTCTAAAATATACATTTTCCTACTATGTGGTAGAAGGGAAATATATGCATTTCACTGACTATTTTCTTTTTGAAAAGTAATACGTCTCATAGCAAAATATTTCTCCCCCTCGGAGGGAAGTGAAATTTTGAATATTTAAAAATTATCCATATGTGGTATAAAGTGAAAAAACAATTTTGTTTGGGGGTAAAAGACTGAGAAAATTGTTATCACCTGCCCTGCGATGTACTTTTTCCTGAGGGAAATAAATGTAATATGTGTAGCGGATTTCTTTCCATGACACTCTAATCTCTACATCTACTTCACCAACAAGGAAAAGAAAAAGGGTAAAAAAATGATTTAGATTTCCTGAGACCATTTAATATCTTCTGTCCTTTAAAAAGCACAGGGAACTTTTGAGACAAATATTTAAATTGAGACCACTTTATGACAAACAGTTCCTTAAAGAATATAGAGCTTAACTCGTTAATTGCTAAAGTCTGGGCTGTTATAGCTTACAACATTACATAGTATTTAAGAGAAAACTTTTATTGTGCCTTAAAAAGTGTAAATAATTCTGGTCACAAGTGTTCATACCTGTAATCCCTGTGCTTTGTGAGGTAAAGGTAAGAGGATTGCTAGAAGACAGGCAATTGCATGAGGACTGGGCAGCATAGTGAGACTCTGTCTATACAAAAATTAAAATTTAAAAAATTAGCTGGGCATTTTGGCATATTCCTGTAGTCCTAGTTACTCAGGAGGCTGAAATGAGAAAATTGCTTGATCCCAGAAGTTTGAGGCTGTGGTAAGCTATGATTGTGCCACTGTACTCCAGCCTGTGCAACAGAGCAAGACTCTGTTCTTAAAAAAAGGGGGGGGGATAACCATTAAAAATTACAGCACTTATTTTTGCCCAATGGATAGATTAGAGAACTCACAACAAAAGGTTCTGAATATGAATGTTGGGTCTAAGTGAACCTGAATTCAAATCCTTGCTTGGTCTTTTGCTGTCTGAGTGATCTTGGCATGCTCTTTAATCTCTCCAAATCTCAGTTGCCAATAAATTAAAGTTAATACTAATATCTGCCTCGTAGGCCAGGACTGTAATTTTTAGAAGTTGTGTCTGGCCCATAGGAAGTACTCAGAAAATTATATCAAATAGTTCATATCTTGGTAATATTAGGGAAATTGTGGCGAACAGAGGAAAAATATCTCTTAAAATTATTCTCTAAGCATAGTTATTTAAAACAGCTGTGTATACCAGTCAAAGTATATGGACAAAAACAAACAAAAACAACAACTAACACCAACAATACAACACTGCTCATGCCAGTGCACCGTATATCTTTAAAATAATTGCACATGTTCAATAACTTGTTATGTCTCCATCTTTGCTTTAATTTATTTAGAGAAAAATGTCATCAGAGATTTCTTTACAATAAGGCAATTACATTTGAGTAACAACCAATAGTTACATTTTCCTGCAGGAGGCAGAAGTGGATTAAGGTTTCGTTGTGCCTGAAGCTTACAGTAGATTGAGAGTTCATTTCAAGAGTCAGCAGGTAAGAGGAGCCCGAGTACTCCACTGAGAAGTATTAGGAAGAAGACAGATACTTATTTTTTTTTTTTTCCCTCTTTGGTACCAGAAGAGCAGAGGGAATAGAAAACATGGAGGAAACCTCTATGACTCTGTCAGCCTGTGACTAAAGTTGATGTCTTGCTAAATGATGCAGTCCCACTGGACAGGGTGGAACTGACTTGTTGGGCTTAATGTCTCCCATGCCATGTGGGTATGTGAGGACTACCTGCACCTAAAGAAATTCTGGAATCGAAACCTCATCAAAACACAAAAGGAAGAAATAAATTCAGTATAAATGTCAGTTACTACACTAAATTCAAGTGGAATAAGCTACCCAATAAAAGATAAAGTCAAATGGGTTAAAAAAAAAAACAAGCTGAATGATGATTGCAAGAAAGACACAAAAGATACTGAAAAAAGTGTGACAAACAAAAATATCTGACATAAAAACAAATGGCAAAAAAGCAGTGACAAAAAGTGTTAATCTAGTATAACAGAAAAATACAAACCAGAAAAAAAAGGAGAAATGCTAAAAATAATTTAAATCCATAAGATGCAAACAAATTTAAAAGGATTCCCAAACATGTTATGTAGTCATAAAGATGACATCTACTAAATAGGGAGATATTGATATATAGTATACATATACTATATAGTTTTAAATCTTACATATAAAAACAATATACATAGTTATACAAATATATAAAACTTTATATGCAAAGATTATGATTTATATATACAATCTTTAGCTATTGAGCCATATAGCTGTAACATAGTTCAATAGCATCTTGAAAGATGATTGCTTCAATTAAAAAACCTTCAGGCTGGGTGCGGTGGCTCATGCCTGTAACGCCAGGACTTCGAATGGCAGAGACGAGAGGATTGTCTGAGCCTAGGGGTTCAAGACCAGCCTGGGCAACTTGGTGAAACCTCATCTCTAAAATAAATTTAAAAATTAACCAGGAATGGTGGTGCATGCCCGTGGTTCCAACTACTTGGAAGGCTGAAGCTGCAGGATCTTCTGAGACCAGCCGGTTGAGGCTGCGGTGGCCACGAGCATACCTCTGCACTCCAGCCTGGGTGATAGAGTGAGACTCTGACTCAAAAAATAAAAATAAAATAAAGCCTTCATAGGAAATATTTAATATACCTCTCACAGCATTTGTCATGTCAAATTGGCAAATATAAAAAAAGTATGTAAAGGTTTGAATTAAAAATCAATATTACTATGGATTCCTGAGTCAGATAGCCTAAGATTGAGCCCTTCTCCACTGTCTCCTAGCTAGATATTTTTGGACAATTTAGTTAATTTCTGTGTGCTTCAATTTTTTTAGATGTTGATAGTAATAATATCAAACTCATTGTAAGGATTGAATAAATTATTAATGCAAATGTAATGCTTAAATCACTACCTGGCACATATTTTGTACTACAGAAGTTGTCTATCAATATGATTGTCATTACCATCATCATCATCATTACCATTCTCTAAGAAAACATAAATGAATTAAAAATTGAAATGACTAACAATCATAAAAAGATTAAAGAGGTGGTTTTTATTGTTCCACTAGAATCAATAACAATGATAATAGCAACAAAAATATATTTCGGCCAGGTGATAAATAAGCTTATCAATTTCAGTTTTCCAAAACCACTAAGAGAACTACTTTTTCTTGAAGATAAAATTTTAATTTATTAAAAATCAACTTCATGAAATAAAATGAAATAAAATGCACTCATTTGTACAATTTAATACGATTTGTCAAATGCATATAAGCATGCAATCACTGCACAATCAAAAACATTTTCATTACCCTAAATGTCTCCTGATTCCCACTTGAAATGCATTGCAGCTCCTCCTTAGCCCCAACTAACCATTCTGTTTTCTGTCAGTATAGAATTACTTTTTAAAAATATCTTTCTCATAGGATATTTTCAGAATTAATCCAAGTTGTAAGTTTGTGTCTTTTTATTGCTAACTAGGATTACATTTATGAATGCACCACAATTTGTCTGTTCATTAACCTGCTGGTAGACATTAGAGAGGTTTACAACTTTTGACTGTTATGAAAAATTTTGCTATTACTTTTTTTTTTTTTGCAAATCTTTGTGTGTTACCATTTCTTCTGGATGGATATATAATAGTGGAATTTTGATATTGTTTTGAGAAACAGTCAAATTGTATTACAAAATAATTTTCATGGTGTAAAGGTATAAAATTTCCAGTTGTCTCACATCCTCAAGATCCTTTGGCATTTGCAGTGTTCTTAATTTGAGTATTTCTAAAGAGTAAGTAGTGGTATCTTGTGGTTATTATTTGCATGTGCTGATAAATAATGATGTTGAGCTCCTTTTTTATATGCTTAAATGCCATTCAGATATCTTTAGTAAAATATCTGTTCATAACTTTTGTTCATTTTTTAATTGGTTGCTTATCTTCTTGTTATTGAGTTGTAAACATTTCTTAATGATTTATTTCAAAGATCAGTTATTTTTAAAATTTTGATGAAGTCCAATATTTTTATATTTGAATACTTTGTGTTTTTATGTG
Organism: Cephalopachus bancanus; assembly: GCA_027257055.1. NCBI lineage: Eukaryota > Metazoa > Chordata > Mammalia > Primates > Tarsiidae > Cephalopachus > Cephalopachus bancanus. The sequence goes on along the minus strand of JAPVLO010000298.1, from coordinate 1,685,478 downwards.
TGTGTATTTTAATATTTTGTGGTTTTATGTGTGTATGTTCATATGAGTCCCAACAAATCTCTGCCCAAGCCAATGAGTCATGTATTTTCTTCTATAATTTTTATTTTTATTTTTTGAGTTGGCGCCTCGCTCTGTCACCCAGACTGGAGTGCAGTGGCCGCTCCCTGCCACCGCAGCCTCAACCTGCTGGGCTCCGGTGATCCTTCCGCCTCAGCCATCCCAGTAGCTGGAATTACAGGCACGCACTACCATGCCCGGCTGATTTTTTGATTTATTGTAGAGACGAGGTTTCACCAAGTTGCCCAGGCAGGTCTCGAACCCGCAGGCTCAGGCAATTCACTCACCTCGGCCTACCAAAGTGCGGGATTACAGGCTGAGCCACTGAGCCTGGCCTTCTTCTATAATTTTTAAAACTTTGACTTTAAGTTTGTGATCTATGTATATCAAGCTAACTTTTTTGTGTGTATGGTGTGAGCTGAAGGTTAAGATAAATTTCCTCCAAATGGACATTTATCTATTCAAGCACCATTTCTTAAATTATGATGCTTTTATTGTTGAATTACCTGATGTTATTATCTAAAATCAATTGACTGTGTAGTGTAGACCGGTTTTTGGACAATCAATTATGTTTTATTTACCTATCCTGCTAACATCACACAGCCTTAATCACTTTAAGTTAGTAGTAAATTGTAAAATTAGATAATCTGTTTGCCAATTTTCTTATTTATCATTTTCATTTCACTTTATTGGTTTTATTTTCATTTTCATTTCTATTTTAACCTCATTTGACAATTACCACAGGAAAATCTACTGAGATTTTCACTGGAATTATTTTAAATTTAACAACCTATTGGTAGATAATTGACTTCTTTAAAATATTGAATTTTCTTCTCCATGAACATGGTCTATTTGTTCACTTATTTAGGTCTCAAATTATTTCAGCGGTTATTTTTAGCTTTAGTGTACAGACCTTGTTTTACAGAATTGGTTCTCCCTGTCCTTATGTTTAAAGATTAATAAAATGAGAAGATACAACAAAAAGATCTGAGAAGATGCAGTCAGTGAGACAGAAGCAAAATCAGGACGCTAAGTAAAGGTAGTGCTTAAAGGAGGAGTACTTGTTAAACTGCGTTAAATCCTAGTGCTACAGCAAGTAAAGTGAGACTGAGAGTTGGTCATTAAGTTTTTTATTGTGTAATTCAGTGTTGGCTTTGAAAGTGTTGGCTATGACAAGACTGAACCTATCAGACTGGATTCAAGATAAAATGAGAAAGGTTGAATGAAAACAATAAGTATAGTGAATTCAATCCAATTGTTTTTACTATAAACAAAAGCAAGGAAATGAAGCAGCAGCTAGAGGAAGATATGATGTCAAAAGTGTGTTGATTTTTAAAATGGGCCACATGGCAGCAAATCTCTATAATGTTACAGAAGAGAGAGAGAGCTGATGAAAGGAACAAATGGCTGGAATGATTCCCTGTATATGTAAGACAAGATAGAGTCTAGAATAAGTGGAGAGGACGTAGCCTCAGAAGGGGTGACTGGTTCACCCCAAGTAGCAATATGAGGTCAGAGTCTGTGGTCACAAGGGCAGGTATGTTACCTGATGCAGTAGTAGGAGCTTACTAAAGTTCTCTTCTGATTCTAAGTTCTTTTTAGGTAAAATCAGAAGCAAAGCAATCAGCTGTTCTTGAATATAGGGCAGAAGCATTGGAGGTTTAATTAAAGGAGTATTCTTTAAATTGAATAAATTCATCTTCTTGGAAAATCCAGCTACATGATGATTATTTTTCTCATATCTCCAAGGAAAAATTTATAACATTTTTACAAATAAAAATATTTTTATTTCTAAAGAGTGAGAGATACTTCTAAGTTAAACACCACAGAGCTTCAATTAAGACAAATATCGCCTCTATAAAATTATCATTCAGTTTGCCTACCCATGAATTAGGCAGAATAATAGTAGAGTCCATTTTGAGATTTCCTAGTATTAAGAAGCATCATCTTCTCTCTAAAGCCTCGTATGATGGTAACTACACCCTGTGGAGAAATCCATAGAACATAGTCATAAAATGTCATTATATCAACCTTCTTGTTCCTCAGAGAAAACCAAACTTTTTGACTTGTCTACATTTGATCCGTGGATTTCATTTTCTCAGTATCTATTTAGTATAAGATGCTAAAAGTATAATTTATTTTTATTACAACATGAAAAGAAATCTATATTATCATTCTGTTCTCGCATTATAGCTATGTGTGCACGTGTTGGCATCTCTGTGTGCATGCATATGCGTGTTCTATTCCCTAGCTTTTATCTTCAAGCTGTTAGCCCCTTCAAAACCAATGACAAGACCCATATTAAAAAGTTTAGTTGGAGGGCTCGAGGTGAAACTCAAAAAAACATTCTTTTCCTTGTAGAACTGTTATGCAAACACGCAGACACTTGTTTTCTGCCTCTGAAGATTATAAATATGTTACTTGGGAGAACAGCAATATTCTTTTGGACTTGTTTGACTCCGCTTCATTTATGCACTTGCCTGTCTTAGAAATGCCTCATGCACATATTTCAAAAATATAATTTAGAAAGGTTTTAGTGATAATGCATACAATCTTTTGATTTTTATTTCTTTTCTCCTCACCTGCACTAATAGCAGGAGTTACTGGCATGCTTTAGAAAGCTTACATTTGAATACAGTCTAAATCACTGCAGACCCTTGACCAGCTTAATCTTTGCTTGCAAATGACAATGCAGTGAAACCAGAGGAAGAAAAAAAAATTATTTCCTTTCCTGTTGGAAACCTAATAAGTAGTAGTTAGTCTGACCCAGTTTTCAGTAAGAGAGATTTTCTGATGACCTGACAGGAGTGACTATCTCCAGTGAAAAAAAGAGGAGGGTGAATTTAATCTTTCATGCCACTGGAATGGCAGCTGCTCTCAGCTCTCCCTGATTCTGTGAAGGATGATGAAGATAGAACTGGCTTTAACTGTAGAAAGAATTTTCCTTTTGAATATTCCAAACGAGAGCTTTGCACATGTGCCTCAAGAACTAATTGTCTAGGTTCCGTCAGGAATGCAGCAGGAGAGGAGCGTATTTCATGCTTAAGACCAGAGAAGAGCCACGCAATACTCAGTGGATAAAAGGCTTGCAGTCCCAGCTGGGAAAAAGAGTCCCATTATCTCCCAGCTGCATAGACATTCCATACGGCTTGGTTCTGCCTGGATGCACAGCATGCCTGGCTGAGAGCTTGAAACAGAGTTCTGCAGAAAAATTGTAAAGATCCCGAGACATTTCCCTGGTAAGATCTGTAAGTACAAAATTGTGCTGTCTGCTGCAATGAGAATATTGCTGGGCAGGCTGCAGCTTTTCTTCCTCTCAATGTCTTTGTATTAGCATAACAGGTAAAAGCTGGGGCTGGGGGAGAAGTCACTGCTTAATTGATGCTGTGTTTTATGATACTGATGCTTAAAATGCATTTATTCCTTGTGTGAGAAAAATGTATCGAATCTGTATTCCGGGAGAGGTTAGGATCAAACCAGGGAAGGAGAGACCACAGTGTTTCACTAGTCTTTGCTGCAGTAAAACTAATGGGCAAGACGAGATGACAGTGCTAATTCTGGGACTTTCAGATGGCTACACGCCCTTTCTGTAACAGCAGATGGGAAAATGTGATTGTTAATTTTTTTTTTTATCAAAGGATTGATGGGTGGGGTTTGCAGTGTTCAACCGATGATTTAAAGGAATGGTTATAAAGTTTCCTGGGGGAGGGTTTCTGAGTAAAGCAAGACTGGAGGTCATATGGGCTCACCCAAATTTTTGTCTGGCATTTTGCTTTTTACTCAGCACCTAGGTAATAGCTTCTGTTTCCTTTGCCACTTACTCATGTTAAGCTTGTCAGTATTAAGGTTCTTATAATACTTTATGAAAAGTTTCAGAAGTTGATGACTTGGGACCAAAACTTTTAAGAGCTCTGAGATTAGTCACATATAACCCATTATGTTAATGGGATATCCTAACATTGGGGTTTGGGGGAAAAATTGGAATTTATAGTTTTCGCTTCTCCAAATGAAAACTACTTATATTTAAATAGTCAGCATCCTGACTATGTCCTCTGAGAAACATTCACAGAATGACTAAATAGAAGTTATACTGAGAAAAAACAGGAAGAACAGTAGAATCACACAGAATCAATCTGGAAAATGAGGTATTCATAATTTTATCTACAGTGACAATGTTTCCAAAGATATCTGTAAAAGAAGGAGCATATGTTGAATATTGAATTTTTTGTTTTGAACAATTTTCATTTTTTTGATGAGTTTGTTTATCTTTTTTTATTGTTGTTGAAGATTTTACCAATTTATATGCATTGTATTTTATAAGGAAAGCTATGTAAGCACACGCTTTTCTTCCCCTCCTCACTCACAGACATGTGTAAGTATACACATATTCAAAAAGCAAGCATAAACACACAAGAATGCTAACAGTTTGTATTAAAAAAACAGAAGTACATAGTGATTTTACCTTTGCTGCTTCAGTGAAGTTTTTCTGTTTTTTTAATCTTAATTATCATGGCTGTGCAGTACAAAGATTACAAATATATAAATCTAGAAACTTTTATATAAGGCTTCATATGAGGTTATATAAATGCATAACATCACTTCTTGGCAATAAAGCCAATCATTTATAAATGATTGCATTGCATTAGTTCTTCTGAACATTCTAGTGAAATACCAAAATACTTAGGATTTTCCTCTAACTTTTCTTAAATTCACTGGTCATTTAGAAAATAATTATGTATTTTTTTCTGAGCTTAGACAAAAAAAATTAATTATACTGTGAAAAGAATGTGCAGTATGTTAAATTGATTGCATACTTTTGTTTTTTTGATAAGTGAAAATACTCAGTATAATAGTAAATTTGTGCCTTTTAAATTCTTTTATAGGAGGAAGAAGGATATAAAATATTTTCTTACTTATTCACTTTTGTATTATTTTAGCAGTATATTAATTAGGTTGCAGTAGCATAGGATGCACTCAACAACTCAAGCTAAACATAAAAGTTTAAAAAAAAACTCATCACTTATTAATAGTAATCAAGAGATTTGGAGACTACCATTGGAGACATTCTCATTCTTAAATTCAGATAATAAGAAAGAGAGCGAGAGAAAGAGGATTTTGTAAGAATGGTTTCTTCACATACATCTTTTTATTTTTATACAAATAAGAAATGTGTAAATAATATGGTCAATAATAGATACTCTTTTGTAAGTATGAGAACTTGCCCTACACTTTACAAAAATAAATGTTAAATTTAATTTTAGATTTAACTTAAACTAAGGAAGAAGTTGAAGCAAAATTGAAGAAATTGCTAAATTTCAGGTATATATTTCTTTCCAAGACATATATTGATTTCAAAAAACAACTATCAGATAAAGACAAAAAATTGTGAAAATATTAACAGGTAAAAGTTTTTTAAGGATGCATGTATAAACATTTAACAATCATTTATAAGTTTGTATTATGAAGTTAAATAAATTAGCATGTGTACTTTATTCTTATCAACTCGACCCAAACCACCTGGATTTGAATTGTATTATCTGTTTTACATTATTGAGTGTTTACATTCTAGCTGAATTCCCATGCTCTTATTTTAGACTCATTTCAAATTTAAAAGGACTAATATCTTACCAACAGGCTTTTACTACACAATTCACCATTTTTGTGTTCCTTATTCTGAATTATTTTATAGATTGCTGTATTTCATTGTTAAGTACATAGTACTCTTCTACCAGATAGACATAGTTATGTTATTTGTGAGTTTACATACTGAAACATGTCTTTCTTTTGCCTTATGCCTGTAAGACAAGTTATCTTTCTTGAATCAAACTTATTTTTTCCCTCAGAGGTGTAAGTCATTGTAAGTATTGCTGAAAACCTGTTCCATGTTGGCAGTTGTTGTGCAACATTTTTAGGTATGTCTGATACTTCCATCCTTGCATGTGGCTTCCTTTTTTTTCTGAGGAATGCCTCCATCATTCTTTGGGGGTTTTGTTGCTGTTGTTGCTTATGCCAAAATGTATCCCGATCTTCAGGAAATTGTTTGATCTTCATTAACTTTTTCTTGAAGCTTATCCCATTGATTTAAGATTCTTTTATTTCAAGATTTTTTTGTTGTTGTTGTACTGTTTCTTGGATATCTTCCTCCCACTCCTCCCAGGGTATGGGCCAATTGTTGTATTGCTTTTCTCTTCCTCCAGATCACCAGTTGCTACATGTTGGATCTCATTTGTTCATCTCCTACGTCTGTCATAGTACCAAATTTATTTTCAGTTTTGCACTTTTCCAGTTCATTTTTATTTTCTGAAGGTAGTATACTATATTTCTAACAGCAATTTCCAAGCAGTTGTTTCATAATATCATTGTTTCTAATATATGCATATTCTTATTCTCCTCTTCTATTATCTCTTGATATTGTCTTTCAATCATTGAATTTCTGTTAAAATATGTACAGAAAGATTATGTTTGGGGACATTAAGTTTATGTGAATAATTGTCTAAGCACTTTCTCAAAGCTGTGGCTGAAATGGATTGAGATTTATTTTTTCAACTGCGTTTTTCCTTATATTTTTTTCCTTTCATCTTTTTTGTTTCAAAATGTATGCATGAGGGATGGATAGACAGAACACAGAAGATTTTTAGGGCATTGAAACTATTCTGTATGATACTATAGCAGTGAATACATGTCATCCCATTTTTTTCCAAACCCATAGAATGCACAACCCAATGTAAACTATGAGCTTTGAGTGATGATGATGTATCAATGCAGGTTTATCAGTTGCAACAGGTGTACCATTATGGTGCAGAGTGTTGATAATGGGAAAAACTGTGCAGGTGAGGGAGAAGGAGGTTCTTTAAAATTGTACTTTTTGTTCAATGTCTTATGTGAACCTAAAATTGCTCCAAAAAATAAAGTCTATGAAATAGTAGAAAGTATATAAAGTGTTTTCTGATAATTTCTTTATGAATATTTTTCACTTTTTGGGAATAAGATCAACTATTTATGGAAAGAACAGTGAAATTAGGAGTTTGTGATAAGAAGAATGAGATAGGTTATATCCATAGCTTTAATTTAAATTGCCAAATTGGTTATCTTCTTTAATTGGGTGACACATATCTCTTGGCTGTCACTTGAATGGTATAACTTATAGTAAAGCCATTAAGGTACAACCCTCTGTGTTGTAACTTTGTAAATATACAACAATCTAGCAGATTTTTTAGCAATCTGTATCCTCCTACAAATAAAAGAGAAAGTATTTGTCAGTCTTTTCTGATTTCCCCTACTTTCCAAAGGTTCATTTAAAAAAAAATTATATTTATGTGTTTATTTATTTTAGCATTTGGCAGCTAAGGGAGTGTGCTTTGGATTGTGTTTTGGGATTGTATCCACTAATGTTTTGGTTGAAAGACAGAGGGTTTTTTGTTTTGTTTTCATTTTGCTTCCCCCACCACTGCAGCTACCTTTTTATTTCTCTTTGTTGTTTCTGTAAAACAAGAATGGAGTAAAAAAGTCTTTATTTAATAAGCTTTAAGTAGACGTCTTTCCATTTGGAATAATTCTTTAATAGAGATTTTATTAGAGAGCTGCTATTCTCATTATTTAAATTGACAAGAGATGTTCTTGTTAAAATTGAGATCATGTGCACAATACATCCTAGTATTAAACATTTATTATGATAAAGGTATAATATAGAGCATACTAGAGAAAGAAACAGACTCATTGGACATGCCTTCTGATAGTATCTCCTATTAGTCTATATTGATGAATTCTATAACCTACTTTCCATGAATCCTAGCGTAATTTAAAGTGAATTTGCTGGCTGGCTAGGTGACTCAGGCTGTAATCCCGCGCTTTGGGAGGCTTGAGCCAGCGGGTTTGAGACCTGCCCGGGCAACTTGGCGAAACCTCATCGCTACAATAAATTAAAAAAAATTAGCCGGACATGTTAGCGCACGCCTGCAGTTCCAGCTACATGCAAGGCTGAGGCGGAAGGTTTGCCAGAGCCCAGCAGGTCGAGGCTGCGGTGGCCAGGAGCAGCCAGTGCACTTCAGTCTGGGAGACACAGTGAGACTCCAACTCAAAAAAATATAAAAAAAGTAAAGTGAATTTACATCATAGTATCACAAATAAAAATTTGAAGACTTACAAATTTTGTGTAACACTTGTATATAAAAGGTTTTCAATTAAATAAATGAATGAATGAATAAATGAACTTACCTAGTTCTTGAGACCTTACAAAAAAAGCAATAAAAGAATCATGTTGAATCCTAGGAAGTAGAAAACTAATAATCTAACTTGTAAAACAAATTCCATTTTCTGGATTAATGAAGTGATAGTGAGGGCAAGATTCAGGAGGCAGCCTCTTGAACTGAAATGCCATGCATGGTACTTCCCCTTCTTTTTATGTAGCACAGACTAGCTCTGTGGTCTTAAGCAAATTACTTAACTTCTTTATAGCTCAGGTTCCTTATCCATAATGGAGATTATATTAGTACTGACTTCATAGTATTACTAAGAGAACTCAATGGGTTAATATGTGAAAATATCTTGGAAGGAAGCCTGGCAGTGAATAACATTCTATGTGTTAGTTGTTTAAGTACTGGTATATTCCTGTTACTATTATAGCATTTATATATGAGCCTTGGGATCAATAGGGTAAAAATAATATAAAATAATGAAAAGAATAAAATTATAATTATCATCTCATCAATTGTTTTGCTATTTAGTAGAGAGTTAAATTTGGTGTGTAAACCATAATTGGATGCTAAACTAAAGATCAGGAAGCATTGTGAGAAGATACAGAGATGCTGGTCCTTGGATCCACATAACTTAAAAATAGAAATTGTATTTCTGTATACACCAAGCAATTGGACCTGATGAAGAAAAACAGCTTATATAATTTTCTGATTATAAAAGCAATGCACAAAAAGCATAAGGAAAAATAAGTCGTAACTTCTTTTTCCAAAGAAGAGCATTGCAAATAATTTACTTTCTTTCCTGTTGTTATATTTCTTCTATTTTTTAAATTAAAATATTAGTGTCCTTATAAAGTGATATATGCACCTAAAAACAGCAAAGTAAAATTTGAAATTATAGGAAAGATGCTAAAATAAAAAAATAAATATCTCCCCATCCATCACCAGTCTCACTTTTCAATGTATTTTCAATAGTTTATTTTATTGTACTTTTTTCCTAGTAGTCACCGTCATAAATTTAAATAATATATTTGATTCTGTTGCAGAATCTATAAACTTAAGATCATGACTGCTGACTGCATCTTTTAAAGATGGGCAGGTTTAAATATTTTTACTGTTTTTCACACTTTCATACAATAATTTTGGATATTACATAAGTCTTTGAACTCTCCAGGTAGTAATGCATATCTATATGTACATTCACTGGTGAAGTAGAAAGTTTTAAGTATACAAGGAAGTATTGAATTTAATAATTATTAATTCCCATGGCTCAGAATTACTAAATGATAAGTTATATTGGATGTTTAATATCCTCTGTATTTATAAAATAAATATTACTAATATAATAAAAGCCTACATTGTAACTCTGCCTAGTCCATTCCTCTCTCTGCATATAATTTGTATATGTAGATAGCAAGTCCCCTACATACAAATAAGTTCCATTCTAAGAGCACATTCATTAAGTCCAGTTTGTTCATTAAGTCCCACAAAGCTAGCCTAGGTACTCAACTAACACAATTGGCTATATGGTACCAGCTACATCACTGCTGCTTTTAAACTTGCTTCAGGACATCCTGGGCTTGGAATAAAATACTGTACTACTGTGCTTTATAGAGTACTATTCAGTTAAGTACACAAAAGAAAGCACAACCACTTGTAGAGGATGCATGCATGTGACAGTGTATGCCAGACACGTGAACTCACATAACTGGACATACAAATGCACGTTAGCATTCTTGAAAGTTTGCAACTTGAAGGTTCGTGTGTTGGGGACTTACTGTATATAATTTTTTCTGACATATGTATGTATACCTAAAATATTGTTTTGAAATATTATGTAAATGGCATTATACTAAAATAAACTTTTCTACCCTGATTAACTCACTTCATATTAGAGTATTTAGACCCATTTCTAAAAACACAAAGTTTTAGGATATATTTCATCATATATACATTATATTTTTATTATTCATTAATTTATTAACACATATTTAGTTTCCTTAAAATACTTGCTACTCCAAATTAATACCTTATATTGAAAACTTAAACATATAGTTGAGAATTTTCATTAAGAATATCCAGACTATGCTATGTGTCAACAAATTTGTGTTTGTTATACCTATCTCAGAATTCCTGTCTTTTAATAAATCTGCTTAATTCATTGACATCTATTATGATTGTTGAGAGACTTGGACGTATTTCTTACATCTTGTTTTATATTCTGTTAAAATATTTTCTTAAAACTTTTATGAGCAGCCTTTTATTAGTTTGATAAAATATTCCTTATCACCTTTTCCCAACTTTTACTGCTAAAAATGATATACTCTATTTTAGCAAATACAAATATTTTAGCAAGAAATGCACTCTTATATTTTTGAATAAAGACTAAAGATAATATGTCTATAATTTTTTTTAGATTGGAAAATATAGTTTATTTAGAAAGTAAATTAGAGAGAGAGAGAGAGCGATCAAGAGAGTGTGCACATATGTTCATGCTTTTCGCAAACAGGACAATTACTTATTTAAATTTACTCCAAGATATTTCTTACACTGTCCATGTATCCACTATTTATTTTTAAACTTTCCCCAATATTATTGTCAAGATTTATTTAGACTTTGGATTTTCTGAGTTCTTTATTTGCCATATTCTTGCAATTTATGTGCATTTCCTGGATTTTTTTTTCCTCTACACTGACCATTTGAAAGTCTTCTTATAAATAGCTTTAAGCTCCCTTAAAATTTATTTGTTAAAAATTGGGTATTTTACCCATAACCTAAAATAATACTGTGGCTGGTTAACACATTCTACAGTGACTGATGTTTTTCTTGCAACAATTTGACATAATCTGTTTCATAATGTTCTGGAATATAATTTTGCTCATGAGAAGACTGTTCAGTCTAATCATCACACTTTTGAAGATATATTTGTCTTTTCATTCTGGTAGATTTTAAGAATTTCTCTTTGTCATTGATGTCTTCAAGTTAACTACAATATATGTAATTGTGGAGTTGTTTCAAATTTCTTCCATTTAGGACTTTGTAAGCTCCTAAATCCTCCTTCAATTCTGAAAAATTCTCAGCTGTTATATATTTCAATTTCATGTCTTTTAAATCCCTTTGTTTGCTCTGTTAGAAATGCTCATTCAGTATTTCTAGTTTTCTATCTTTGATTTCTTTTCAGTCTTTTTATATCATCCCTTTTCTGATGTTGCATTCCATGGATTTCCTACAATCTGTATTTTATACTTTCATTTTTTTCATAAAATATTTTTAAATTTCTATAATTTCTTATTAAAATTTTACTGTATTCCGTTTATGCCTAAAATTTCTCTCTCACCCTTAAACTCTTCAAAAAACTTGTTTATTTTTAAATTAGATTTTAATTGTTCTACTAATTTTAGTTTTGAGGAGCAAATTTCTTTATTACTTGTGTCTACTGGATCTCCCTTATGATGGATCATTCCTCCTAGTACTTATGAGTTTCTTTTTTATGACAATTCACCTTCTGCAGATGTTGTTTTCTGTGGGAGCCAAGCATTGTCAGAGTTGTGTATAATTCTCCATTCCATTGCTTCACTATTGTTTCTGTAGTAGCTCTACAAATTTCCCTCATTCTGGGCTATTTTCTACGTGAATTTTTTTGGTCTCAAACGATGAATTGAATTTGGGTCCTACAACCAAGTTTGGCACAAACTTGGCGTTTGTTTGGGAGTAATTTTTTTTCCTCTTTTAATTTTTATTTAAAATTGTGGGGTACAATTCAGGGCTAGACATGCAAATATTCACCGTGCAGTTACCCTTATCGATGAGGTGAGTCCCCCCACTTTCCCAGGCAGATATCGACTACTGTCAATCCCACCTCCCCACCTCCCCATCCCTCCCTTCAGTTTCCCGCCATTTTCATCCTTTTCTTGTAGTAATACGGTAGTTGTTCAAGGGAGGATAATTTTTACACCAGATAACCAGGTTCTTTTAAGGTGCTTGTTTCATGCAAAGGCTCCTGCTTTCTTGGGGTGTTCCAACTTCACAACCTTCTCACCAGTCAGAATTTCTCTTCATTTTGAGCCTTTGAACAATTATTTTAAAAATTTTCAACCTTGGCTATGTCTATTTTCAAAATAGTTTTTATACTTATATAGCATTTACAGTAGAAAAGATATTCTTCTGCATTCTCTTGTATAATGCCATATACTTTCCAATACTTTCATGTTGACTGGAATGTTTCCCACCTGCTTTCCATCTTCTAGAAAGTCGTCAAACTTTCTCATTTGTTGATGTATATATACATATATATATATATATATATATATATATATATATATATATATACATATATGTGTGTGTGTATACACACACACACACACACACACACACACACACACACATATTTTTTCTGGTATGCTTATGGTTTCATCTGTGTCTTTGGTATACATGATAAATTAAATGAAAATATACACTTGTTCCAGAATCTCAAACCAGAAGTTAATTTAGAGGTTTAAAACGGATTTTTTAAAAAGATTTTAAAGGTGGTTACTTTTCTTTAATTTTTAAAATAATTCACTAGATATCACATTTGCTAATCTTTTTTGGGAAACATTGTTAAGTCTCTGATGTATAATACAATAAGAAATGCCTAATGCCAATTTTATCCATCTTTCAATTGGTTCCATAAACATTAAAGCAACTTATTAAGTACCTGATTTAGTCCAAAAGTATAGTTCACCCAATGTAAGAACATGCTAGGGAGGGTGCTAGAATTTAGTAAGGAATGCAGGTCAGTGGATATTATTAGTTTATACATTCTTTGGGAGTGGCAGCTCTATTAATTCCTTTGGTTTAATGGTGTGCAAATTCTTAAAATGTAGAGGTAATTATTCAAAAACTTTGTTAGCACAGCAATTTCTAGTGACAGTACAAACTGAATGCTAAATGGACCATTCTTCCTTAAGATGGTTTCTTCTGAAAAAAAAAGTGAGAAACTTAAGTGCATTTATAAAAGCTTTTTATTTTCTTTCTTTTTTTTAAGATAGGAAGAAGAGATTCAAATAAAATTTGGTGAATTTCCCAGTAATTTACCACTCGTGTGTATAGGAGGCCAATATGGATGAGCTCTCAGAAGAATGTCGACATTTTATTTTTAATGCCTTCATTTGTATATTATTTTAAAGTTTAATTTATTTGGCTTCTTCACATTTGTATATCTATAGGGGTTGTATAAGAAACTCTGTATAGAGCCTTCTGAAGTTTCTTTGTAAATATTGGGAGTGCAATATACTTGTTGGAATAGTGCTCTTAGCAAAAGAACATCATTTTCCCAACTAACATGGATCAGAGGCATCTGTCAGAGTCTTCCAGTCAGTGAAAAGCAGCAAGTGAAAGAGAAAATTAGATATTGGCTGCTAACTTTCTCCTGGATGATATAAGAGTAAATTGAAGAAAGTCATTAAAGTTTTTTTTTTTCTCATTACTGTAGGATTGATAGAAGGCAAACTTTTTTTTAAAATGTGTAATATGAAGATGTTTTCCAGGCATTTAGTGTTAGTAAACTCATAAACATGCTCGGTTATGAATCTGTAATGCTGACAGATAGCATTATTCTGACATTTCTGCATATAAATTTACACAAAAGTGTATATTCAAAAGAGTTATCTCAGAATTAGCATAGTGATTATAAACTATATATTTTTTAGAGGTGCCAATTTTATTTTTTATTTTTTGTTATTTGTGCACATTGTGCCTATGTGGCTTCTAGACAAGAGAATGAGCTTCCTATCAACTGATGCTTCCTGTCAAGATGCAGGGCACTGAACAGGCAAAATCTTTGTCTTGTTTTATCTTTTGTCATGCAGATGTACAGAGATGTGATGCAATGACAGAAACAACTTTCTCACAGAAAAGGAGAAACTGGAATTTAAAAGAAATATGTCGTATTGTCATATGTAGTTCAACATAGAAAGCCAAATAGAAATTTTCACAAATTTATGCACAGAGGCACAATGCTTGAGACAATGGCTTTTACCATGAGAAGCTCCTTTTAGTTAATAGCAAAAGTCATTTATCACAAAGATATGTGCAACAGAAAAAAACATTTTATACCAGTGAAGCTTCAAGATTCAACTATATCTTTGAATATCCTAAAATAACTTTTAGAGCTTTTTGGCCCTTGGATATTGTTTTATATTTTTTTCTTTCATGATTTTCTTTCTACATTAAGTTATCTTCAATTCATCCACAAATTCTGGTTAATTCAGATTAATAATTTAATATATTGAACTAACAACAGTAATAAGATATTTGCTCAATAATATATAATGGTAATCATTCCACAAATATTCAGTGAATACTTACTATGTAGTAGAGGCTATAGCAGGCACTGGTGATGCAACAATGAACAAGATAGAGGAAAGTTCTGCCACTGTAAAAGTAAAATTCTAATATGTATTTTTTAATTCAATTAAGCAATCATCTCTGCTAATTGGGGAGTTACTACTATTAATTTTAGATCTTGAGAGATGAGCAACAGAAACTAAAAAAGTATTTGATTCCAAGATAAAATTTTAAATAAAATAACCTTGCATAGTGTAATGCACCAAAAGGACAACATAAAAAGACATACGTAATCACTAAGAATAATAATTTCCTTCTATTGCTACAGATGGTGATGTATTCTGGACTATCTAAAGGATTAACAAAAAATAGGATCTCATGGAATTCATGAAAATTTCTAATCACATGTTCCAATCCCTTTAACTGAATGTTATTCGTTTTCATCAAGTGAATAGTGCTTATGGATTCACTAAGGATGGTGAAATCTGTTCAAAATATGCAAACTGGGCCGGGTGCGGTGGCTCAAGCCTGTAATTCCAGCACTTTGGGAGGCAAAGGCAAGGGGATTGCCTGAGCCCACAGATTCAAGACCAGCTTGGGCAACTTGACGAGACCTCACCTCTACAATAAATCAAAAAATTAGCTGGGCATGGTAGTGCTTACCTGTATTTCCGACTACTTGGAAGGCTGAGGTGGAAGGATTGCTTGAGCCCAGCAGGTTGACGCTGGGGTGGCAGTGAGTGTGCCACTGCACTTCAGCCTGGGAGACGAAGTGAGACTCCAATTCAAAATAAAAAAATAAAAATAAAAATATGCAAACTGCACCAAATTATTAAATAACAATGATAAATTACTATGTATATATACACATATATACATATATAATATAGCATGTATATATATACGTATATACATATATATATAGCAAGTGAAGAAAAAGCAGAATATTTTTTACTTAATACATTTTTCCAGTTATAAAAGTAATTATTATTCTATCACTCAGCATATTGCATCCTTTCCATAATGTATGTGTGTGTGTGTGTGTGTGTGTGTGTGTGTGTGTGTGTGTAAAATACAAAGTTGGGATGAATGTTTATATTCTGTTTTATAACTTGTTTTTATTAATTGACATCTTGGTGAGCATTTTCAAATATCATTAAGTATTCTTGTAAAGTTAAACAATTTGCCACAGATGAATATTCCATATTTACTCACACTAATAACTTATTGTCAGATATTTATCTTTTTCACTATTTATGAATAATGCTATGATGTATAAACTTTGTAGCTTAATTTTTTACACATGCCTGGTTATTTCTTAGAAACAAATTCCTAGTAGTAAAATTTCCATGTCAAATTTTATGTTTTGAAAGATGCTAATGTCTATATTTTTGAAACATACTTAAGGAATCTGGGCATTGTGGTATACACCTGTAGTCCCAGCTACTCTGGAGGCTGAGGCAGGAGGGTTGTTTGAATCTAGGAGATTGAGACCAGTCTGAGTGATATAGCAAGACCACTATCCTGAAAGAAAGAAAGAAAAAGAAAGGAAGGGAGGAAGGAAGGAAGGAAGGAAGGAAGGAAGGAAGGAAGGAAGACAAAATAAAGAAAGACAAAATAAAGAAAGACAAAAGAAAGAAAGAAAGAAAGAAAGAAAGAAAGAAAGAAAAAAGAAAGAAAGAAAGAAAGAAAGAAAGAAAGAAAAAAGAAAGACAAAAGAAAGAGAGAAAGAAAGAAAGAGAAGGAAAGAAGGAAAGAAAAGAAAGAAAGAGAAAGAATTAAAATAAGTTGTCCTTTAGAAAGGCAACTCCCTCTGTACTTCGAAGCAGATGAATGTCTATTGCTCACACCCATGTAAATTCTAAATGTTATTCATGGCAAATGATATACAATTGAATTGCTATACACACACACACACACACACACACACACACACACACAACATTTTAATATTGCTCCATATACTTTTTCCATAAATACAAGGCTGAATATTTTATGAGTATTTGGACCATTTGTGTATAATCTTTTTGTCGAAGTCAGTTTATTCTTCGCAGATTTTATATATTTTTTTTACACTCAAGAAGTTCATCATATGTTGATGAGAAAACTTGTAACTTTCACTTCTTAACCTGTTTACAAAGTTTTCAAGGCAAATGATATCCAATTGAATTGCTAAACAAACACACACACACACACACACACACACACACACACACACACACACACACACACACACAACATTTCAATATTGCTCCATATACTTTTTCCATAAATACAAGGCTGAATATTTTATGAGTATTTGGACCATTTGTGTATAATCTTTTTGTCAAAGTCAGTTTATTCTTCGCAGATTTTATATATTTTTTTACACTCAAGAAGTTCATCAAATGTTGATGAGAAAACTTGTAACTTTCACTTCTCAACCTTTTTACAAAGTTTATAAAATATTTATTGCATTTTAAGTGTGAAACCTTAAAATATATATCACGAGCTATTTGAATATTGGTTTCCAAGTGTAGTAGTGTAGCCAGTAATATCTGACTTTGCTTGCACAAACTCAGAGGATTTACATGAAAACTGAATGTTAATGTTTCCAAATATACTTTTATAACTGTAAGTGATAAACTGTTATTGTTCTTAGCCTCATTAGAATTAAATCGATATTTGACCGGGATTGTCCATCAGGTCATGAGCAAGTCTAAATTCCTAAGTTTGAAGAGTCCTAAATGTAGGTATTATGCCTTCAAGTTTTTAGCTCCAGCTCCTAGCAGTGTCTTGCCTGTGGTGGATGACTAATAAATGCTTGCTTAATGAATGTCGATTCGAAATATACTAGAGAAACATAAATTAAATACATCTGTGCTCATTCCAAGTATGCTATTACAGTGTCATCTAAATCTAATGGTGAACAAAATAGCACATTTTAAAATGATAATTAATGTTAAACTTCAATTTATGTGTCTGCCCTTGGCAACCGTGGTAAGCCACTCCATGGTGAGGCAGCAGGAAATTTAAGTAAATCATTTATTACCTTACTGCATATTGTATCTGATACCTATCTTTTGGAGGTGATGTATTGTATGTGCTTCTCAGGGATTTAATATATTAGAAAAATTCAGGAGATAATAAAGAATAGATTTGAAAATAAAGCTTATAATTCAAATACTTCTGAATTAAGAAACTATATAAATTACAGAGATAAAGTTTATGTGAGGTGTGTAATATTTTCTTCTTTAGATATTCTCAAAAATGTGAGCTACATGACTTGCTTCTCCAGATGCTCATAACAACCAAAAAAGCTTCTTATTTTTGTTTTAACTTAAATAAATTACTTTTTAAAAATTTTAATTATTTTATTTTTTAAGATGTGGGGTACAAATGGGGGTTAAGTACATACATGGTCATCACACAGGTAAAGTGTGGATACCCTTATTGATGTTATGTACCCCCACCCCTTCCTGGGCAGTGTCCTACTACTGCCAATCCTTATGATATTATGATAAATGTTCAAAGTACACTTATGAGTGAGTACATGTGGTACTCAGATCTTTGTTTCTGTGATAGATCACTGAGTATTATAGACTCTAATTCCATCCAGGTTGCTGCAACATTTAAGTTACTTTAACACATTATGCTAGTATGTGATGCTATTTTAATTTTGAAGAAAATAATGAAATAAGGTTTTTGACTTTTCCAAAGAGAGTTTTAAGAATGATTCTTTTGTTTGATTTAAACCTGAATATATTAACACTTTGTTGGGCATATTTAATAATAAATATTAAAGCCATGAAACAAACATGATTTACTTCTAGTTTAAAATAATAACATTCATATAATAACGTTCATGAATCAGGTTAGGTTACACTATGCTGCAGTAGCAAACTACCCTTAATTCCTAGGAGTTTGTATCAACAAAGAATTTCCTATGTGCATCTCTGAGGCAACTGTCTCCATGAAAAGGTTCAGTGTTACAAAATAATACAAATATGTGCTTCTATAATTTCAGTAAAGAGAATTTTAGAGACTTGCAGAGGCAATTAGATACTTCCACTGATAAGTGATTCATATCAACTGCATTCACATTTCATTAGCTGAAGCAAATCACTCAAGGGAGAGAAGAAGTGAAATTTCTTTGTACCTGAATGAAAAGAATAAGAAATACTGGTGAGTAGTAATAATATCTATGACTTTAAATTTGCTAGCAAGAAATTGCATGGCCCTTTTTCTCACTAATAAATCTGCTTCAGTTGGGTTAAGCAATGTTACTCAATACCTCAGGTAGCTTTTTTGTTTTGTTTTGTTTTGTTGAGATTCATTTTCATTCTTTGTACATATTAAGGAATAAGTCATCATTTTTGTTTGCTAAAAAAAGCACATAATGGCCACCCATTCATCGAATTTTCCCTCACTGATTCATTCACTGATTCTGTAACAATCTCTTCAGATCATGTTTTCAACATGTCCAAGATTCTGGGATATCAGAATTTAGAAAGAAATGCCTTGTCCTCATGGACCTTAGAGCACTTTGAGGAGACATATTTGAATTAGATAACTACATAAAATATCACCTAAGTGCCCGGAAAAACAGGTATATTATGCTGTAAGAACATAAAATGACCAAGTGTTGAAAGTCAGCAAAGGTTTCTGTGGGGTAGTGATAAGAAAACCCAGTAGTTCCTTGTGAGGTGAAAATGTTCACAAGAAGGGAAGATCCATGATGAGAGAGAACATGACAGGCACAAGGGACTGAAAAAGACAGGGTTGAAGACCAGGTGAATCAGAGGTCAAGGTATCAGAGAAGGCTAAAGTACCAGAAGCTGACCACAAGATTTCTGCAGTTCATGTTAAGCCTTTGAATTTTGTTCCTAAAGAAATAGAGGAACTATTGATGATTTTTGAAAATAAGGTAATACACTCAGTCTGACACATTGGAATACTCGTCCTTTTATGTGGAAAACTTCATCTTTTCTTATCCAAAATATTTGGCATCAGGCAGACATATAAATGATAAAAGAACTGAGTAAGCAAAGAGAAAATAACTACCTATATGGGGTTTCTTCTCCTTTGACCACAAGGCAAAACTTGCTTTGAATTTTACTAATTCTGAATGTTTATTCTTCATTCTACATTAACCTTGTTTCATAATAGTCATTTGAAACAACTAGGACAATTAAAAGAATATTTTACTAACTTTTAAACTACAAGTGCAAAGTAAAGAGTTTGGGAAGTAGATAAAATAATAACAGAAAAATTAAATAATAAATAACATATCCTTCCAGAACTTACTTCTGAAATCATCCCTGAACTTTATGTTTTAAGGAAAACAAGATTTCTCAATTCTGAGCGAAGACTTTATAAAAATAGATAGGTAAGATTCTCACCGTGGTAGATAATTTCCAAAGATGATCAGCAACAATTCCTCTCTTCTCTTCAGTGACATATATATACTACTCCTCCAATCAGCAAGGTACCTATTTTCTTCCCCTGAGTCTGATCTGGCCTGATAATTTCTTTAGTACAGTAGAATTGGTGAAAGTGAAGTTATGCCAATTCTTATCCTTTAAAAGTTCAGGTAGCTTCTGCTTTCATTTTCATGGAACCCAAGCTCTATTCTGAAAGTAAGTTAGCTATCTGTTGAAAGAGAGGCCTATAGAGTCCCTGGAGGCTGAGACACTGTGTGAAGTGAGTCCATATGGAGGAATACATAGATTCCCCAGTCAAAATCCACCAAGGCATCTAAGGGAGTTTTCTAGGATCTTTTCGTCAGTTGTGAAATGAGTGACCCTAGGTGACACTATGTGGATGCAAATAACTCTAAAGTGAACCCATGCGATTTTGAGAAATAACCAACTTTTGTTTTAACAACTAGGTTTTGGAGTGGTTTGTTCTATAGTATTAAACGAATGAAACTGCAGCGTGTTCAATTCTTATAAAGAAAATAAAATGCTACAAAGTGTAAGCTTTCTACTTTATACATGGCAGACCTTAATTTAGTCATTTCCACTAAAAATATACCAAGACTCATACGGCATAAACATATCTCTAAAAGTTGTGTGTGGTTAATTCTGGACTTACAATCTTTAAAATTATAAACTCTGAAATTAGACCAGAGAAATTAAAAAATAGACAATACATTTCTATTAAATTCATTTTTACTTTGATGTCTATATCTGCAGAATTAGTTGGATTTTGAAGAAAGACAAATATATAAGATTTATTTGCTGATTTTGGCCCTCAATGGCAAAAAAAAAGTAAACCAAGTTTGCAGATACCCATATACTTAGCGTCAAGAATATAGATGACTTCCTTTCATTCTTAAAAACCTTTATAAATTTTGTAAATGATTTTTTTTTAGTACACTGTGGACTTGAGTGTTATTTTTATATCAGGTTATAAATAATATTGGTTAGAAGTCTAACCAATGAACTTTCTCTTTTTACTTCTATTTCTCTGGGCTCATGGTTATCCAGAACAATTTAGAGGTTAAAAATGTAAGAAAAAAATATATATATACAAATATTCAAAAATGTATATTTTTCTTGTATATGTATCTTCTATATGAATATCTGTATATTTACATATAAAATACATATACAAGAAAAATACACATATGCATATATATTTATATAAAATTTTATGTACATAGAGATAGAGAGAGAAAGATTTGCTATGAAAAATTAGCTCACAGGATTATGGAGGCTGAGTTTCAGGATCTGCTGACTGCAAACTGAAGACACAGAGATAGGTGCAATTCTAGTCTGAGTCCCAAGGTCTAAGAACCAGAGGAAACAATGGTGTAAAGTATAGTAAAGAAGGAAGGCAGGAAGGCAGAAATTTTATCTTCCTCCATTTTCTATTCTATCCAGCCCCTCAATGGATTGGATGATACCCACCCATATTGGAGAGAGCAATCTGCTTTACTGATTTCACTGACTCAGATGCTTCTTATTTGGAAACATCGACATATCTAGAAATAATGTTTAATATGGACACCTTATAGCCCAATCCAGTTGACACATACATTTTATTATCACAATGATATTGGTAGGTAAGAGAAATTCAGTTGACCCTGCTGATAAACAGGTACTTTTCATACAAAAGTTGGGAAAGTGACTATGAAGTATGTGGCATAGTTTAACATTATAATTGTTGAGTACCCATTTCAAAATTGTATTGTTCGTTTGAGGACTAAATTTTAAATTGGTTCAACTCTCTGTATAATCATGACATGACTGAATATTTATTCGTCACATATTCAAGAATGTTCATTTGCAATTGCCATTCATGTAGATGTCAAAGATGCCATTTTTTATTGCATATATTGTGAGCGGGCAAAACAAATAACCTTTCCTGCTTAAAATTAGATTGCTCATTAAATGTGTCATTAGTCATATTTCATTTTCCAAAAGATCAAAATGAAATGGCCCAGGGTTTTAAATTTTCCAGGGTGATAAACACTGAGCAGATTATTAATGTTTGACCATGCTCGAGGTGTGTTGGCTAATTTCTGAAGATGATGCTCTTCTCTGTCCCATTTCCTTTCAGCTTTCATGGTCGATGCTGATGTGTGTAATTAACATGATTTCAATGTTGTGACCTCAAAAACAGTTAAATATCTACAAGAGTTGTGGTCCAGCCGAATTAGAATAGTATGAAATTGATAGGCAATTAATTGAGCTGCAATGAGGTTACTGAAGTAATTTCTTGTAACTTGGGTCAGGGGTTTAAAAATAAATCACTCAAAGTTATTTAAAAGTATGACTAGGACCCCCCAAAATTCACCTCTGTCTGAAGGGTTAACACATGGAGACTCCACTTGTTATGATAAATATAATTATAATTAAGATTCAGAGTGTCTATGTGAGTGTTAGGCAGAAAATTACCCTAAGCATAGACAGCTCCCAGCACCTACATCTTGTTTTTTAAGTTTCTTTCCAATGAACATTTTTAAAGCTATTTGGAACGATAGAATCACTTACAGAATAAATATCTTTTAATGCTGGGTAGTTACAGAATAAAATATAGAAATAATGACATAAGTCAAACTCATGATATTATAGGTTGAGTATTCCTTGTCCAAAATGCTTGGAACCAAATATGTTTCAGATCTTGAAATTTTTTGGATTTTGGAATATTTGCATATACATATGAGATAACTTTGACATGGGACTCAAATCTAAACAGAATTTATTTATGTTTTATAGAAACCTTATTAACATAGACTGGATGTAATTTTATGCAATATGTTTAATAATTTTGTGCGTGAAATGAAATTTTAACTAATTCTGACTGCAATGAGTCACATGAGGTCAGGTGTGTGATTTTTTACTTGTAATGTCATATCAGTGCTCAAAAAGTTTTGGATTTTTGAGCATTTCCAATTTTGAAATTATGAATGCTCAACCTGCAACACCTTTGAGTTAAGTTTGGGATTAAGTTTGTATTACTTAGAATCATTTCTATGTGTTTGGTGATAAAGGTGATTGTCATATTTCAGATCCTGAGGAATCTCTGCCAGATTTGAGTTGTATTTACACTTTAAGTTTTGTAATTAAATAGCCGATTTTAGACTTACTGCTTTAAGTTGAAAAGTACTGTACATGAAAATTTATTAAATATTTTTAAAAGTTTTCAAATGTTTAAAAGAAGTTAAGATATACTATTTTATGGGTGTAATATGCAGAGTTAAATACCTAGAAAGATTGTTGGGGTTCAAGTGTTGATTGGTCAGACTGTTAAGCACTTTAGGAAAAAGTCATTCAATTTTATAAATACGATTTAAAATATTTAAATAAATTGTAATAATGTAAGTTGTCAATGGCCCTGATTGTTTAAGTATGTTTAGTTTGTTTAACCTGAAATAAGTGAATTTTAATTGTAGTCAAAGTGAAAAAATATGTTATTATGTAAAAGGAAAAAGAATAATAGGCATGTAAATTAAGCATAGCATTTTAAGGAGGAAACAGTATTTACTTTTGAGGCTATAATGAATTGGATATTAATTTATTATCCCCCATGAGCACTGAGACCCCAAATTCTAAGACAGTTGAAGGGACTTACCCAAGACTACCATACAGGAACTGTGATTCAGATTTTCGTACACAAATCCAGTGGCTGTAGTTTCCACATTCTTTCTCAAAAAAGCAAGGTGACTTTTTATGGATGCATGCAAAATTTTGGAGTAAAATAATGTAATATTCTGAATATAGTTTCTGATTCTCATTAATTTTCTTGTTTAAAACCTACCAAAGCAAAAAAGAAAACAAATTCTATAATGAACTTTTTAAAATTTCAAAATAATGTAAATAAGATATTATCAACCGTTGATTTTCTATTCCCAGATTAATAAAGAAGTTTATCTTTGTGACAATGATTTTTAACTCTAAAAAGAGCTAATATTTCTTTTGCTACGTTGACTTTTAAAAAGGGTATAGTTATTTCAAGTCTGTATTCACACATATTCTTACTTAGAATACATAATAATTCGTTTTACATTATTTATTTCCTCTGAACAGATTTGAAAGGAAGATCTGGTTATATCTACAAAAATGGAAGAATTTTTTATTCTTCTGTTTTTCTAGTGTTGATGATGGCCCTCTGAAATCCATCTGAACAGACAGCAAAGAGACCCATATTTCTATTTATATATACACTTATATTTTGGATATGCATACAGCCTTATTAGCTTATTGACAAAAAAACTACATACAGATTTAATTTTTAATACTCCCCTCTTAATCTAGCCTTCTATTATGATTTTTAAAGGTTTCATCATTTTAATATATTTCTTCTACATGGAAGTCTTTGTAGCAGGAACCCACTGCTGAGTCACTACTTACCTATTCATGGCATTTTAAAATTGTTGTCTAATATTGAAACATTTATTTATCTGTTTATAGTGGTATGCTTGGATATTATACATGGCTGAATACGTATCAGATCAATGTTCTTCTTCATGAAAAGGGTTTTAGGTTCCTCACATCTGACATTTATATCAGATGCATTTAAAAAACAGCGAACCAGTCCTTATGAAAACAGATAGAAGAATTTTTTAAAAAGTAATAATGTCAGAAAAACAGAATTGCTTTTTGATTTAGTATATGTAAATATTCACACTTATTAAAAGATCGAATTTAAAACATAGCCAACTCTGCTAAATAATAAAATAATATTTTTTCTCCCTTTTTTTGATTACAGAAACCACATAAAACAGGTATAACATCATAAGGAAAGTAGGTACTTTCTATATCATTGTCAAAAACCAAAAATTGCTTCTTGATTTAGGATTCCATAAACTCATATGGAAGTGTGAATGGCTGTAAGAAATCAATACCATCCATTGTTCTTTGGATGGTGGGCTATGACATATTCTAACCTCTGAACATTTCTAAAATAGTCTCTCTCAAAGCTAACACATTAGGGAAAAAAATGAATTCCTTTTATAGATGAATCTTGCAGGAAGATGATGTACATTGTAATGGGTCTGCTAAGATTTTAATTTAATATTCAGCAACCCTGAGAAGTTTTCTGTATCTTCTACTCTAAGTTAGTACTTCAGAAAAAATGAAAAGTGAGTTTGACAATGTTGTCAGGATTGTGATTGACAAAAAGCTAGAATGTGTTTAGTTTAAGACCTCCCAGGTCCTGACTCAAACCGATATCTGACTTTATGACCTCTGTCATAAAAAGACCTGATTATCTGATGAAAGAATCAGCCTTACCTTTTGGCTCATCAGAAGGGGCAATAGTGAAGAACTCAAGTTCTGGAGTCAGACACATCTGTATACTAGTCAGCTGAGCCACTTTCTACCTGATTGACCTGGAACATATACTTTGACTTCTTTACCCTCATTTATTTCCCATGTGTGAAAGTGGGAAATAATAGTAGTTCTACCTCATGTTGTTGTTTGGAGAATTAATTGATATTGATAAATCTAAAAGTCTTAGAGCCTGATATATAGTAATTAAAGAGTGAGCTTCAGTTAGTAGTGTATCGTTAAAATTATTATGTATATGGAAATATTGTAGCTGGTATAGGAAGCATGGTAGTCTTCTGGGGACATGTAGTGATGCCCTCCCCATGATATTTGGTTGGTGTCTAATGATAAGCAGTTCAATTTATTAACAGTAACAAGAATAGTTTCCACTTTATATAGTTTCAGCCACTTTCCTAAGTACTTTCCATAGATGAACACATTTAATTATCATACAACCTCTAAGAGATATATGGTATCATTTCCTGTTTTATAGACTAGTAAAATGACAATAAGACACATAAACTAAATTGCTCAAAGTAAAAAACAGCCATTAGATAGTAGAGTCAGAATTCAAAACCGGAAGTATTTTGCCAAAATAAACACGTTTACTACTACACTATTCATTTCCAGACATAGCACCAAGGCTCAGAGACATCATAGAGTATAATTAAATGTTGTAGAGAAACACAGAGATGCTCGACATCTGTCAGTTACTGTGTGAACTATTAGTGTGAGATAGTTTCCCTTCAACGTCAGATCTCATTACATTCCTTTCAATACCATATCTTTGTTGAAGCTGGATTTCCTGTGAATGCTGTGATAAAAATCAAATGCTGCATGAAATAAATGTAGAACAAGAAATGAGACTGGGCAATCTTTTTGTAAGGTTTGAGAAGTTGTGCTGTGCCCAATAGAAGTATACTTGCCTTAAGCTGAAGTGGGTATTTAAGAATAAAATTAAATTATTACTTTTCTTCCAATGTATACATGTTATATTTTTAAAATGTCACCTAAGTTGACATTTTAAATTTAAATTTGTTTGAAAGAACCTACTTAATAAATAAAACTATTAGGTTTTTTTATTTTTTGGCCCAGAAGTGCCATAAAAATATTACTGATACACTAAAGATGTCATGATAAGAAAAAGTTGGAAAATCTCTGAACTGCATTATTCATCTGCCCCAGGGAAAACTATTTGAAATTTATGAATCAGTTCATTCAACCTCATTAAGCACTTGAAACTTTTCATATACTTAGAGATTTCTTTTTCAAAGGGTCATACCACAATAGGAATGGTAAACAATGTATTAGTCAGGGTTCCTTACAGAGACAGAACCAATGGGATATAAATATAGATATATTTAAAAAATTGACTCATGTGATTATGGAGGATGAGAAGTCCTGAAACAGGTTGTCTGCAAGCTGGAGACCCTGGGATGCTGGTAGCATAGCTCAGTGCAAGTCCAAAAGTCTCAGAACCAGGGAAGGTAAGGAAGCAGCTCTCAGTCCAAAACCAAAGCCTGAATACATGGAATACCCCAGTGTAAGACCAAAAACAGAAATTTTGACGTCCAATACAGGAGATTAGTGTGTCTCAGCTCCCAGAGTCTGAGACCAATTCGTCTATTTGTCTTTTTTGTTTTTGTTCTATACAGACCTCCAATTGATTGATTGGTACCTACTCATACTGAGGGCAGATCTTTTCCTTAGTCCACTCAGACTTGCATGCTAATCTCTTCTGGATACACCCTTATAAAAACACTCAAAAATAATGCTTTGCAAGTTACTTAGATATTACTTAATATAGTCAGGCTGATGCCTAAAATCACCTGTCACAGATATAAAGGCACACACTAGAATATAATGTGTGACCTAAGTTTCAGAGGGACCAGATCCTCTCAGACAGTTTCCATAAATATTCAAAAGGCCATGACAATGAGAAATGGGAGTCAATTGTACTGGGTAGAAAAGAAAACACAAGAAATATTCAAGAAAAGAAGAGTGAGAGCAGTCAAAATGTATGATATTTATAGAATAATGAGTATGGTATTAATGGAGCACCTATTAATTACCTTATCACTTATTGAATACTGTTAGGTCCCAGGCAATGCACTAGACACTGTGTTGTGAAGAATGAAGTCAGAATTACTTTCCTCAGGCTCTGACATCTCTTGAGGATCCCGACAAGAAAAAAGTATATTCTGGTGAATAGTAAGAGATGAGATTGGAAAGGAAGGATAGGGATAGAAGTGATATATTGCCTCTAACTTCTAAAGAGGCTAGGGACTTTTAGAATAATTAACACAGGGCCTAATTACTTTGGATTAACTAGTAGCCAAATGCATTTACAAATATTGATATTATTCAAATTAACTTCATCTTATTGAAAAAGATGCTGAATTTATGTATCCTTCTGCTGAATAAATGAGAGGCATATGTATATTTTTCCAGAATCATGACTTATTCAGTTTATGGTCTAATGATTGGTTGAGAAGATAAGTAAATAACAAATTATCATATGAAAAATGTGAGCCTGGGAGTAATTAATGCAATAAAATAGATTGCTCAATATGTGAACAACTTCATTGTAAATTCTAGGAAAAGGGCCTGATTTCTGAAGAAATATAAAGTCATCAAAAAGTCTTAAGGATTAAATAAGGGGTCATTTAAAGCATTTATTGATGTAGAATTCAAATGTAGTGATTCAGTCACAGAGTCTATTGAATCAATATTGCACTGTCTGTACAAGGTGATTGACTCAGTTAGTTAGGATGTAATGATAACTGTCCTAGGTAAACTAGTTAATCATGGACAGCATTCTAGTGTTAACTGGGGACTCGTTTCATTTTTCACACAATAGTTCATGAATAATTATATATAATGATATCATATCACTAAAACACATTAGTCAAATGCTCTCACCTACTCAGTGGTCTAGGAGAATCATCCTCTAAGATACTTCTCCATGACGATGGTATGGTCGCACACATAGAACAATCCTATCCCCTATAAGTCACCATTCCCTTATTTGTACATTCAGTAGAGAATTGTATTCACGCAGACTGCTACTGTGCCAGCAAACATATTATAGAATTTAAAAGAGAGCGAGATGATGAGATGATTTCCAGCTGGGCAATCAGAGACATCTTTAAGAAGTAGGTGGCATACAATCTATTACTAAGGGATAGATTCTTCCGTTATGTGTGGCTTGATGAGTATCTACCATTACTATCGCGGACTTTGGCAGAACAGGATGTTGGGAATAAGAAAGAGGAGTGGTTGCAAAAGCAGGATGACTGGTAACATTAACTGAAGAACTTTTATTTTTATTCACCAGCATGAGCCTCCTTCCTATTTAGCCGTCATATAACTTGAATGCAGTTCGTCATTAGCTTGCTTTATTCATCCTGTGAGTCAAGCCTTGGAAACGTTAAGAGCTGACTTTCTGTGTGTGGCAGAAAAGTAGAGAGAGATGAATAGAAGTAATGACATAGAATAACATCCTCTTGCTGCTTCAATCATTAATTCAATTCAGTCAATAGTTATGAAGTACCTTTTATGTATTAGGTCCTATGTAGATAAAATTTTTTTCAAAGACAAGTCTTTTATCTCAAGAGGATCACAGGTCAGTAAGAACATCATGATAAATATAATAAACAAAAGAACACATATATGGACAAAGGAAAATGGTTGACCAGAGGAGGTAAAAGATAACTATTGATGATGGTCAAGAAAGAAGACATTACAAAAGTGTTATTTTTAGTCTCAAGATGTTGAGTAAAGACATTTATTTCTCTGGTCCTCCCATAAAATGATTCCCAATAACTAAGAGAACAAGAAGCAAAAACCAAAATTCCTTTGTCGACAAACATAGAAAAAAAATTCACACCAAAGTGCTCTCCAAAGACGATAACTACAAGAAACAAGCAAATTGCCTTGTAGATTTTCTGAGAAGGAGCAGGAGCTGGTGCCATCCCAGACCTTTGAAGGCAGTAGTGGGAATGCTGAAACTGAAAATAGGGGGCTTATTTGAAAGTCTGTCACTTAGACTCCTCTCTTTCACAGCCTGTGGGAGGTTAGAGAATATTTGTAGAGACACTGAGCTACAGGGGCTTTATACTTTCCATTTTAAAACAAAAAAGAAAATGAGTGCTGAGACAAAACTGAAAGTTTATATGATCCCTCTGTAGAGAAATGGAAAGACACACAAATATAAATCAATTTAATATAAATATAGATTATTTATTCATGTATATAAATCTCCTAATAAAAACCAAAGTCAACCATGATAACCTAAGGAAAAAACTCACAAATCAACATACCACAACCATGAATGCAGATATGAATGTTGCGCTACGGTTATGACATTTGAGGAAGTCCTCAGGGTAAAAGCAAAGCCTCAACTAAATAATTACTACAAAAATGACATTTTAAAGAAGAAAAATTTTTTTCAAAGAATACTCCACCAATTCTTCACAGAGACACAGATTTTTTTATCTATAAAAAGAACAAGCTGAAAATAAAAATGAATTTTTTACATGATTGAATTATGGTAGCTTAACTCAAAACATAAAAGATACAACAAAAAAAACAATGTTCAGTGTAAGAATTGTAAGATAAAGTTAAAGGAATTATCCAGAAGGAAGGCTGGAAATAAAAATAAGTGAATTATAGTAACAATAATGAAAGAATGTTAAATAATTAATCTTTGAAGTACGACCTAGGGAAGTTCTAAAACATGGTAGCTAAATTTTTAAAAAGCAGAGGGTAAAATAATTTAAACATTTCACAAAGCTGTCCGATATAGGAAGGACATACGTCTTAGGATTAAAGGAAATTATCCAATTTCTATCACAATGAAGGAAAACAACCAAAATCTTGGAACAGTAGCGATAAAGAGAATAATTTATGCAAATATGAGGGTAATATAAAAATATTTTTGCACTCCAAAATTATGCAAAATTTACTCCCCATAATCAAAAAGACATGCTCCAAAAATCAGGGAAAACAAACAAAAAAAGCTCAAGGCATGGAAGCCACCAAGGAGAGAGACTGAAGAAGTCTGTCAAAAACAATTGTTTATCAGGCTTAGAGAAGAATAAATGCATTTTGGAGCAACATCTGAAGGGCTTTGAAGGAATCACTCTAGCAAAGTGAAAGGAATGGATGGATTATCTGACAGAATTTGCCATGAGGAAAATTGTATAAGGAGGATCATAAGAGTTCTTGGATAACAAAAAAGACTCATTCATATATGCTCAGACAGCAAAGGCAATGAAACTATGGATAAACTATTAACTCTTGAAAGAAATGTAAGTATTCACAAAAAAAATGATCATACCATTTAGGATATTGATGGATAACATTTGTATGTTCTTAATCATGAAAAAACTAAATATGAGTTTTAAAAAACTTAAATAGAATTATACTGGGACGTTTGAGGAGAGTAATTGGACATAAGACGGTCATATGGTCACCTGTCATAATTGGATGCCAGCGAAGGGTCAAGATATTGTCATGACATGTATGTTATTTAGAGATATGAAGGTAAATGGCAGTGGAAATATCTGGAAAACAGAGTGAATGCTTTTAAATAGTAGAATAGAGAAGAGATTTATATTGCCTTGGTTGTTTTCAGACTTCTAGCATTACTTGACTTCTTAAATACATATGCATGTATTGCTTTGATAGGAATATAAATAATTTTTAAAAGTGAAAAGTCTTGGTGGCTCAGCCTGTAATCCCGCACCTTTGGGAGGCTGAGGTGAGTGGATTGCCTGAGCCCACGGGTCCAAGACCCGCCTGGGCAACTTGGCGAGACCTCATCTCTACAATAAATCAAAAAATTAGCCGGGGTGGTAGCGCGCGCCTGTAGTTCCAGCTACTCGGAAGGCTGAGGCGGAAGGATCGCCGAAGCCCAGCAGGCCGAGGCTGCGGTGGCCGGGAGCGGCCACCGCACTCCAGTCTGGGAGACCGAGTGAGACTCCAACTCAAAAAAAAAAAAGAAAAGAAAAGATTCCTGACAAAGATTTGTAATACAATTTGGTATTTATCAGGTAGACAATGACAAAAAGAATGCAATAGCCAGAGAGATAAGGATGGTTAAAAGGAAAAATCAGAAATAGCAACTTCTGCTCAGGGAACTGCAGATAGTTCCAATGGCTGAATAATTAAAAGACAGGTAATGTGATGGTGGTAAAGTTTCAGGCTTTGGACTGTGTCTTCTGGTTTTGTATTATAAATACACAACTTGCTCTTTGACCTTGCTAAATTATTTAGCATCTCTAGGTTTTTATATCAACTTTCATATCAGAAAACTGAGAATTAGTACTGTAGGAGGCTAACCTATTTCCTGGTAGCACATCTCTA
Organism: Cephalopachus bancanus; assembly: GCA_027257055.1. Lineage (NCBI taxonomy): Eukaryota > Metazoa > Chordata > Mammalia > Primates > Tarsiidae > Cephalopachus > Cephalopachus bancanus. Next base: position 1,653,776 of record JAPVLO010000298.1, on the reverse strand, counting down.
AGTTCACCAGAGATAGTATGGGAGAGTTTTAACCTTCAAGTTCCTGTGTTGGTCTCTGATTTTTTATCTGAGCCCCAAAATATCAAATTGTATTAACAAATTTTTGTCAGGGATCTTTTCATTGCTAAAATTATTTATATTTCACTCTCTCAGAGCAATACATGCATATGTATTAAAGAAGTCAAGTAATGCTAGAAGTCTGAGAACAACAAAGGCAATGTAAACTTGACAACCAATGCATAGATAGCACAAACCAGAAATGCTGACTGGAAGTGCCAAGGATTTGATGTTCTCAGAGTTGTTTCTCAACTGATGAAGTAAAAGACCTGATTGATAAATATGTCAGCTTTTCCATTCCACCATTCCTGGGACAATTCTGATGTGTATGCTGTATATTTCCTCAGAGAGTCTACAGAAAAACTGAGCCATGTGACTAATTCCCTTTTCCACATTTTACTGAATTTCTCTCTTCTTTATCTTACTTTCTCCACTCTCTCACTTGTGCTTCCTGTGATCACTTCCCAAATAAACAAGGCTCCATCTCAAGGTCTACTGGTGAGACAAGTCAATCTAAACAAATACCTATGTCATGCTTTCAAGAGGATTCAATGATATAATTAATACTTAGTGTAGCTAAATACTTAACTCTGCTCCAGGCACATAGTAATATTTGCTGAATATTAGTTGTTAATCCATTATTATCATTATTTGTTGTTGTTAAATGCCAGCATATGAGGAAAGTCCCTTTAAGCCTCTATTATCAGTTTAAATATGATCCTAAAGGAAAAGAGAAACCTTTTACAGAATAAGAGTTAAGTCCTTGGGACTCAGTGACTGACTGAACATGTGCGTGGTGAGGGGCAGAATTGGGGAAGGAGAGTGCTCTGGATGATTCCCAGCTTCCTGATTATATTATTGATGGAATAGTAATGTTCACAAATAAGAAATACAGTGGAGTAATTGCAGTTTTATTTCAAATAAGATTGCCTCCTCAAATAAAGTTAAAGATTTTTTAAACGTGCTGAGAAGGAAATTTCTGAGATATTTCAATATTTGTTTGATAGAAGTTTGGTCAAATAATTGGATGGAAACCCTGAGTAAGCCATGACTTCACAACCAAGACAATGAGGATCTTAGCCTAAAGTCTAATGTCCTATTTTCATAAATAAAGAAAATAAGACTGTCTAGGTAAAGTGACTTGTCCTAGGTTCTCAATTTACTGATCCAAGGATTCTAATATCTCCAATATTGTACTTTTTTCATTAGTGTTTTTTCAATGATTTTTTAAAATTACTTCACTTTCTTGGGGTTCTGATTGGTGTCCAGGTAGTCAATATAGGTAACATAATTACTTAAAGGATGAATAAAGATTTATTTCCCAAACCGGTCCAATTTCTGATGCTTTCTTCAGTTCAGGTATTGCTCACTTGGTCTTTCATATAGCCATGTCTCTCTAATTCATAATTTAACGGAAATGATTTTGGCAACTCCAACAGACATCTGAGAGTTAAGCATAGGTTTTGTATTGTTAATGTTTTCTGCCAGACTCTAGACCTTGGTGTTAATAAGATGGCTGCTTTCCAGTGCCTCTGTAGAAAAATACCATTTCTCACTCTCCTTTATCTTTTATTTACAAATGTAATCTCTGATCAATGAATTCATAATGTGAAAATGATGAGTGACTAGCTTTTTCCAGGACCCTACATAAAGGGCCAAATGCACTGATCCATATCCCATCTTTCTACCACTTAGGGAAGGAATTTGAAAAGAAGTCAAAGTGGCAGAAGTGAAGGAGTGGCTTTTGGAAAGGTACCACAGACTTTTTCACATTCCATCTTCCAGATAATGTGAATGTGAATTTTTTAGTGAAACTATAAGTAATGTGATGATTGCAGTTTTGTTTTTGTTTTAAGTTAGCAAATGTGGTCAAAATAGGACTATCATTTTATTTATTTGTTGACGGTCTGATTTCAACCCTTAGAACATTAATGTCTAGGCACATTTGAGAAAGAATAACAAAAACTTTGTGTGTGTGTGTGTGTGTGTGTGCGCGCGCGCCTGTGCATTTCAATGTAAAAGGAAATTGCAAATTCTGTGGAAAATGCCTTCTTGACTCAGCTAAACTCTTAGAGCTTTGACATCTCAGAAACTCTGTGATTACAATATTTTGATACATATTCAGATATGTATGTTTTCAAAGTCCTGAGAATTGATTAAATTGAGTTGTCTTATTAGCAGGTTCTGAGGAAGTCTGAAAGACAGTGTCAGTAGAAGAGAGTGTATTGAACAATGTTAGACTAGTAGCAAAAGAGCGAGAGCCACAAGAAGACCAAAAGAGAAGTGCACATGTGCATAGAGAGAAGAATTTCAGGTATTAGATAAGCATGTTTCTTTTTCTCCGTACTGGTCTACCCTTTTCTTTATCTGTACACTTTCCATCACTTCCCCTTACTTCCCTCCAAAATATTACATTGTAATTGACTTTATTGAGATATAGCTGACATATAATACAATGCGCACATTTTAAGGACACAGTTCAATGAGTTTGAAAAATGCATGTGCCCATATAATTCCCTGTTTCTTCTGATCAGAATATGAAGTATTTCTATTACCCAAAAATGTACTTTTATACTTTTTTCGATTAAATTCTACCACGTTCCCTGCCTGCAACCATTGATCTGATTTTGATTACTATAGATATGTGTTTTTCTGACTCAAAGATATTGTACAATTGGAGGCACACAATATGGTACTTGATGCTGGACATGTAGCTCAGCATATTTTTAAATTTCATCCATCTATTTACATTATCACTAGCTTTGTTCTTTTTTTTTCTTTTCTTTTTTTTTGCTGGGTAGTACTCTATATGCCACAACCTGTTTATCCATTCAAACATGCTATTCTGAATAAAGCTTCTATTAACATTTATGAGGTATTATTTAGGTAGATATATGTTTTCATGTATCTCTCAACTCATGAAAGGAATTGATGGGTTATATTGTATGTTTAACTTAATGAATACTTTCCAAAGTGGTTATACTATTTTACATTCTCGCCAGCAATATATGAGCGGATCAGCTGTTCCACCTCCTCCTCAACATTTGATATTGTCAGTCATTCTGGTTTTAGTCACTGTACTGGCTATGAAGTACTATATCTCATTGAAGTTGTAATTTTAATTTCCCTAATGACTAAGGATCTTGAGCAGTTTTTCATGAACTTATCGACTTGATATATCTTACTTTGTAAAATGTTCATTCAATTTTTTTTTGCCTGCTTTTGTTGAATTGTTTCTTTTTATCATTATATTATATTTTTATATATTCTAGATATAAGCCTTTTGTCTGATCTATGTATTGTGAATATTTTCTCTCAGTCTCTGTTGAAGAGCAGGCATTTTTAATTTTTAAGAAGTCCAATGTAACTTTTTTATCATTATTAATTTTTGTATCCTAAGAAATTTTTGCCAGTCTGCGGTCACAAATATTTTCTCCTATGTTTTCTTCTAGAATTTTATAGATTTAACTTTTATGTTTGGTCTATGATTCATTTTATGTAGTTTTTTTGTATAGTGTGAGATTTCATATACATATCCTATTTTCTGATGTCATTTTTTTAGAAAGATTATACCCCTGGGTTGAATTATTTTATTAAAAATTTAGAAAAGACTTCCTTTATCCCTTAACTTTTATCAAATCGTAAAGCATACAACGTTTTCTAGAGTTTGGTTGGAGATTAGCATTATTCTTCTGAATAATTTTTGCATTTCAGATTTTATTTAGAAGCATGAACATAGCAGATATGGCACAAAGTACCTAATAATACTTGTTTAATAATATAGTAAATAAATATAGGCAAGGCACTGAATTGGGAAGAAAGTTTGTGCAATCATTGACCTTTTTTCTTTTCTATGTGACTGCATTACTTTTCTCTGTATCCTCCTATATACATAAATATTTATTGAGCAGTAGGTGGTACTGAGCTACTCTATGGAAACACAGAGCTAAACAGAATGATAGGCTCTTCTTGATACTTGATAGGAATAGTGTTAAAACTGTAAAAAAAAAGTTAGAACTAATCATTGTAAGTTCTGTAAGAATAAGTCTCTTATTTATAAAAAACACAGCAAAACCAGTATCCCATAGTTTCTGTATGTCTTTGTATCATGATCCTCCTATTGAAAAATAGATATTAAGAAGTTTACCATATTAATGTTTATTTGTATTTTATTCTATTTATTTTTTAATATGAAAAATTAATTTTACTATGAATATTCAAGCTAAATTACAGGTGGACAATATAAAACATGAAATTCAATTAAACAATTAATTTTGAATATTGTTTCATTACATTAAAATAAAAACCACATTAAACAGAACTTTAAATATGAGTTAAAAATATTCACTCCCAACCAATTTCTCCTAACTTACTGATTTCATTTGCCTTTGTTCTTTTTCTAGTCTTTGTTGTCAGAATGTTTATATAATGATAATCATTCTACAGAAACAATTTTGCGTTTTTGATTTTGTATAATATTTTAGATTATTAGTATTTTCCGTGCTCCTACATAGCTTTCATATTTACCAGTTTTAAAGGCTACAAAGTATTCTAGTAAGTAATAGACCATTATTTACCTATTTTATTATACTTGAGCATTTAAGTAGGCCCTACATCTTTCCTTATCAATAATTCCAAACATGTGAAAGCACATGCATATTGCTTTTTTCCTTCTTTTGTAGAATGTATGTTTATTCTATCAGTATAATTAAGTGCTTGAGTAGGAAACAGCCAGAATGCTTGAATTCAAATCCCATTCTTGCCATTTTTTTCAGTGACTTGACTTTGGGCAAGTGTTCTGATCGCTCTAGACCTCAGTTTCTTCATCTGTAAAATAAGGATGAAGACATTTCCTGCCTCATACATTTGTTATGAAGATTAAATGAATCATTTAGATGCAAATCAATTAAAGCAGTGAAAATAAATGTAAAAAGCATGTCAATAACTTCTTAAAGTCCTGGTTAATTTAACTACTACATTAATTTAATTTATACTGTGACTAAATATGTGTGTGTCCAGATACACCACAATATGACCTGTCATCTTCCTCCTAGCTTAAAATATATATTTAGAGAAAAGAGAGAAAAAGAAATAAAAATTTCGAGAAAGAAATAAATAAAAGAAAGTAAAGAAACACAAGAAAACGTTCTCAATCAGGGACGATTTTTAAAAAATAATTTATTGAGGTAAAATGCACATGACATAAAATAAACCATTTTAATTATTGTAGCCTTATAGTAAAGTTTAAAGTCTAGAAGTGTGATACCTCCCACTTTGTTTGTTTGTTTTTGCTGAGGATTGTTTTGGCTATTTGTGGTCGTTTATGTTTCCATATGAATTTCTGTATTGTTGTTTCCAGTAAAAAGAATGATGTTGGTAACTTAATGGGTATTGCATTGAATCTGTAGATTGTCTTGGTAGGATGGACATTTTAACAATGTTGATTCTTCCAATCCATGAGCATGGAATATTTTTCCATTTGTTTGTATCTTCTTGGATTTCTTTGAACAGTATTTTTTAATTTTAGCTGTAAAGGTCTCTTTTCTGGTTAGAAAGATGCCAAGGTATTTCATTTTGTGTGTGTATGTGGTTATTGTGAATGGGACTGTGCTTTTTATTTGTTTTTCTGCCTGTTGGAAAAGGCATATAGACCGATAGAACAGGACAGAGATTCTGGATGCAAAACTTCAATTCTTCAACCAATTTATCTTCGACAAAGCCTCCACCAACAACCACTATTCAGTAAATGGTGCTGGTAAAACTGTCTGACCACATGCAGAAGATTAAAAAAGGACCCCTACCTCTCGCTATACACAAAAATCAGCTGTAAATGGATCCAAACCTGAATGTAAAACCTCAAACCTTAGAACACCAGGAGACAACCTTGAAGAAATCAGAGTAGGCCACCAGTTCCTGATCAAAACCTACCAGATATACATGCCATAAGAGATCAGATACACACGTGGGACCTCATTAAACTGAAAAGCTTCTGCAAAGTAAAATAAACCATCAAGAGAGCAGGGAGACAGTCCACAGAATGGGAAAAAATATTTGCCAACTGTATATCTGACAAAGGTCTAACATTCAGTATCTACAAGGAATGCAAACGCTCCGAATGGAGAAAAAACAAATATCCCATTAAAAAGTGGGCAAAAGACATGAATATATAATTCTCAAAAGAAGACATATGGGCAGCCAACAGACACATGAAAAAGTTCTCAGACTCACCAAACATCAGAGAAACGCAAATCAAAACCACATTGAAATATCACCAAACCCCAGTAAGAATGGCCATCATTAATAAAACAAAAAACAACAGATGCTGTCAAGGATGCAGAGAAAAGGGAATGCTTCTGCACTGCTGGTGGGAATGCAAACTAGTTCAGCCTTTATGGAAACCACTGTGGCAATTTCTAAAAAAACTAGAAATTGACCTTCCATATGGCCAAGCAATCCTCCTACTGAGAATATACCTGGAGGAACTCAAATCGTTCTACAGAAAAGATACCTGCACACATATGTTTGTTGCAGCTCTATTCACAATAGCAAAAACATGGAACCAACCATGCTGCCCATCAAAACTAGACTGGATTAAAAATAATGTGTTACATATGCACAATGGAATATTATGCAACCATAAAGAAGGGCAAACATATGAACTTCACAGCAACTTTGATGGATTTAGAGTCTATAACATCCAGTGATCTATCACAGAATCAAAGAACTGAGTACCATGTGTTCTCACTCATAAGTAGACCCTGAACATTTACCATAAGATGATAAGAAAAGGATTAGCAGTAGCAGGACACTGCTGGAGGGGGAGGGCACATAGCATCAATAACATCAATAACATCAATAAGGGTACCTGATCTCAAACCAGGCAAAGTGGGGACCAAAGGGATACCCAAGCTTTACCTGTATGATGACCACTTATATACCTAATCCTGAATTATACCCCGCATCTTTAAAAAAAAAAAAAAATTAAATAACCATTTTAAAGAGAACCTTTCAATGGGATTTAATTTGGTCATTATGTTGCACAGCCACCACCACTCTCTCCTTCCAAAACATTTCCCTCACTCCAAAGTAAAAATCCTCTTATCAATTAAGCAATTTCTCCCTTTCCCCTACCATCCCACCACAACTACCAATCTGTCTCTTGTCTCTATAGATTTTTCAATTCTGAAAATTTTATTTAAATGGAACCACACAATCTATGATCTTCTGTGTCTGGCTTCTTTCACTTAGCATAATATATTTAAGGTTAATCTATGTTGTATCATGTATTAGCACCTCATTTCTTTTTATGGATAAATAATGTTTCATTTTATGCATATACTACAATGTGTTTATTCGTTGGCATTTGAGTTATTTCCAGCATTTGACTATTTTGAACAGGCTGCTATTGAGAATGTGTACACATGTAGTTGTTTGCATACCAGTTTTAAGTTCTTTGGGTTATATACCTAGAACTGGAATTGAGGGTTATATGATAATTCTATGTGTAGCTTTTTAATAAACCATGAAATTGTTTCAATTACCATACTTTTGTATTATGCTTTAAAATCAAGAAGTATGAATCCTTCAAGTTTGTTCTTTTACGAGATTATTTTGGCTATCCAAGCCCCTTGCAATTACATAGACATTTGAGAATCAGCTTTTCAATAACTACAATAAATAAATAAATAAATGGCATTGGAATTTTTGTAGGAATTGCCTTGAATCTGAAGATCATATTGAGTAGTTAACATTGACATCTTAACCATATAAACTTTTCCAGTTCGCAAGTATGGAAAGACCATGTATTTAATTCTTCTTTTATTTATTTAATTATTTATTTTTATTTATTTATTTTTTGAGTTGGAGTCTCACTCTGTCGCCCAGACTGGAGTGCAGTGGCCGCTCCCGGCCACCGCAGCCTCGACCTGCTGGCTCCGGCGATCCTTCCACCTCAGCCTTCCGAGTGGCCGGAATTACAGGCATGCGCTACCACGCCCGGCTGATTTTTTGATTTATTGTAGACATGAGGTTTCGCTGCACAGGCGGGTCTCGAACACGCGGGCTCAGGCAATCCACTCACCTCAGCCTCCCAAAGGCGCGGGATTACAGGCTGAGCCACCGAGCCCGGCTCTTTAATTTATTTCAGCAACATTTCATAGCTCTCAGTGTACAAGTTTTTCACCTTCTTGGCTTAATTTATTCATAGGTATTTCATTTTTTGAATGCTATTATAAATGGATTTTTTCTTAATTTGCTTTTCATATTGTTCATTGCTGGTATACAGAAACATACCTGATTTTTCATTTTTCGAGCTTTTTAATGTTTTATTTACATAACTGATTTTTGTGTGTTGATCTTGTGCCTGCAAAGTTGCTATTTGTGTTTATTATCTCTAAATAGTCTTTTTGAAAGTCCTTGGGATTTTCTATATATAGGATTATATCATCTGCAAATGAAGAAGTTTTTATTATTTTTTTCTTCCCAACGTAGGTGTCTTTATTTTGGTTTTTTTGCCCATTTGCTTTTGTTAGAATTTCTAGTGCAGTGTTGAGTAACAACGGTGAAGGGGCATCTATGTCTTATACCTGACTGGAGGGGGCAAGGTTTTCGTCTTCTACCACTGAATATGATATTAGTTGCAGGGTTTCCTTAAATGCCCTTTATCCTTCTGAGGAAACACCCCTCTAGTTCTCATTTTCAGAGTTTCATAATGCAAGAATGTTGGATTTTGTCAACTGCTTTTTTGTGTATCTATTGAGATGATCATTTGTTTGTTTGTTTTTCTCTCTCCCTTCTACTAAGATGGGGTAATCCACTGATTGATGTGCTTACATTGAACTTTGTCTGAGAAATATCATATGGCCATGGTGTATAACCCTTTTAAAGTTTTGTTGTTGTTGTTGCTATTGTTGTTTTGGACTTTTCCCTCCAGATGACATTGGCAATATCAAACTATTTTTGATTTTCACAACTAGGGGAAGATGCTACTGGCACCTGGTGCCTGGAGACCCCTAAATATTCTACAATAGACAGTAAAGCCTCCTTTCCCTTGGATTATCCAGCCCAAGTTGTCATTTATTGTTCAGACTGAGAAACACTAAATTACAACAACCTTGCTACCATTCTTAGTGCAGACCTTCATTACCTTTCCAGCCTATCATTCTGGTCCTTTCCTCCTCTGTCTCCTCAAAACATCCTACCTTTTTTTTTCAATACTTTAGCCATTTTGAACCTCATGTAGTTCTTCTGTCAACCAAGTTCTCTCTTACCTTTTATCTTCCATGTGTGTACTTCCTTCTGATCAAAATATCCCTTTCCTTTTCTCTCTCTCTAACATCACCACCAGTTTGTTTTTTTGAGTTGGAGTCTCACTCTGTCACCCAGACTGGAGTGCAGTGGCCGCTCCCGGCCACTGCAGCCTCTACCTGTTGGGCTCCAGTGATCCTTCTGCCTCAGCCTTCCAAGTAGCTGGAACTACAGGCGCACGCTACTACGCCCAGCTAATTTTTGATTTGTTGTAGAGATGAGGTCTTGCCACTTGCCCGGGGGGGGCCTCAAACCCCGGGCTCAGGCAATCCACTCACCTCGGCCTCCGAAAGCGCTAGGATTACAGGCTGAGCCCGAGCCTGGCCCATCACCAGGTTTTAATTCTTATTATTCAGTTTTCAGTAATTTCCTTAAGGAAGATTTTCTGTTTCTCCTTTGATTAAGTGAGGTGCTTTTGCTTTTTCCTCCTAACTAGCACTGCCTTCCATATCACTTATCAGAGTTTATGAAAATCATGTGTCAATTTCTGTAAGGTCTGGGAGGGTCATTTTATTGCTCCTATTTACTCACTATTGTATTGTCAAGAACTAGGTCAGTGCCAGTTGTGCAGTAATTTTTTCTTTTCTTTTCTTTTCTTTTTAAGTTATAGAATGAATAGAAGAGTAAATGAATGAATCAGCCTAAATTCCTTTTTCTTTATCTGGAACATTCAGGAAATGTGGCAGTTAAGAAATATGTTCATGTTGTAGACGTGTACACCTCAGATATGCCTGTGAAACAGAAATAACCAATTGATATATTTTAAATTTAGTTATCTAATTCTTTTCTTCTCTGTTTTAGCCATAATTGACTGTGACTGTATCTGATTTTTTAGAAATTCTCAAATGGTTGATCCAGCATTTGTGTAGAGACACAGACCAAGATACAGCATGAATTTTTAGGATTGAGTCTTGAATAAATTACCAAATATACAAGCAAAATTTGGAAGTGAAATTTGGGACAAAAGAAAGCAGTTCGTTTTAGTCTTTTAATCAATAAACTTGGATCATGCTTTCCTAGGAATTACTGGTTTTCTCAGGCAGTACCCAATTTCTGGAGAAACAAACAGAATGTAATTTGCACACACTCAAATGCCAGAGGCAATGCTAGTGCTGTTCAGGTTCAAACCAGGTCAGAATAAAAATAACTACTAACCAGCCATCCAACTTGTAAAATAATACAATAACTAGTTCTTACTTATTGCCCTTTACAAATATTAAAAAATAAGTCATAGTGTCAGCTACCAGAGACCCAAGTTCATTCCTGCTTAATGGACTAGCAGTATTTCAAGTAAGAATTGGATGTGATGTGAACTTTTATAAATCAAATCCTACTTTCTCACTTAATCTAATCAAAGTACCAGTGATGATGATGATGATGATGATGATGATGATGATGATGATGATGATATATCCTATTGGTGATTTGACAATCCAAGATACACTGATATAGTATCACCTTAGGAGAAAATATTTAAGACAGAAGACAACTCCATGTTATGAAGGTGAACTAGATAATGTTCTGCCTTTTGGGCATTGTAGTTTTCAGTTTGCCTTTAGTTTCAGTTTGTTTTTCACTTGAGTTTATATTTCATAGCATTTTTCAAATTGTATTATCTATTTCCACCATTAACTATACTCCAAAACCTCTAGAATTATAAGAATTCTCCTAGGTCTAAGAATCATCTGCAGCAATATATGTTTCCCAGAATATTTTTGTCTTCCTTATATGATTGTCTAAATATTTAAGTTGATCATCAATTTTGAGAAAGATTTCATTAGCTTATTTTGCTTAATTTTCTAAGCTTTCATTTCCTCATGTTAAAATGGAGAGTTTAGAGGAAGTTAAATCAGTAATTGGTGTTCAAAAAATTGTATGTATATATAATATATATGTACATATACTCAAATATATCCTAATTTAATTATAGATTAAAAATAATTAAAAATAATTATTATTTTGCAGATTAAGTTAAATCTGATTCTCTGTCTAATTCCTAGATTTGGCAAGAGTCCATTTGGCTAGGAGAATTTTCAGAGATTTGACATTTCTAATTAGTTTGTTTAAAGTAGAAACAATAATTTCTAATCTCATTTTACCCCAGGTCACCATCTTATTGTTGCATTTGTCTATTTCTTCATACTTCAATCTTTATGTGTAGTGACTTTGCCTCTTTTCCTATTGTCTATCACCACTACCTTTAGAATGGAAGCTTCATGATGGTAGGGGTCATGTTTGCCTTGTTTAATTTTATATTACTGATGCAAAGAGCTCATAGGGTCATCAGTCAATATTTGTTAAATGAGGTTGTTTTATTCTTGGACTGTAGATACTACATTTTATTGATTAAAGTATCCCCTGGGCCAAGCCTGAAGAGAAGAGAGAGGCATAATTTTACATTTAGAGTTTCTTCTTGTGTCTCTTCAACAAGACTTCTTGTAATATCAGCTAGGAACTTCTCATATGACCAAAGAAAGTTGAAAGAAGAGTCATTCAGAGAGTTACCACCCTATCTGTTGGTCCTGAATACTCTTATTTTCTCATAATATGAATAGTCTTCACCAAGTCAATGGAGCTTCAAACATCCAAACTTTGTATATATGTATACATATATGCATTATATTAAAACATAATACCATATAACACAAATTATGTAAGAGTAAATATACTTTTATATTTTTATGTACTCTATATATTTTGTATATGCTTTTGTAAAAGCTTTTATTAATTAATTTGTAAGTAAATAGGAAACTTGAAAATGCCTGTTTTCTCTACTAAGTGATATAGAAATAAAATTGCTTCAAAGACATATCCTAGCAGAGTTTAATAATATTATTCATAACCACATAAAAGGAAAAGATTAACTTATTTGGAAATGAAACCTTATATGAATGTTACTATTATATACCAACAATAGTATTATGTAATGAACACAAGAATAAAAATTGTATAAAATTAATATTTTGGGTATTGTAAATCAAATTCATTTTCAATTACATAAATTCTTACACCTCTAAAGTTTACAAGTCAAATTTATCTATAACTAACGTGCTATCAGAAATATGTGTACGCATATAGACCTTTCTAAGTGATTATATTTTATTCTTCTATAATCATGAGATTCAATAAGGCCATAACTAAATCTAACTACCCAATAATTTGATTCAGCTAACACAACCAGAGGAAACCTATGAAGTCAATTAACTAGTTTCTTGTCTGTAATCCAAATTTAGTGTATACCAACCAGAATTATTATAATTGGCTTCCATTTTACTACATGAAGCCCCTACCTCATGCTGGTTCCATCTACTCACTGTTAGGAGGTGATGGAACACCTGTTAGGTCTAACTGAATCTGGTTCTTTTACCTGATTCTTTTGAAACTGTCATTTCCAAATATAATTTTAGAGACCACTACCTTCAATGTTACTTCTGCATCGTAAATGTGGTTTTGATACCTTGTTGTGTAATGTCTACTTTGGTGGTTTAATTTCTACATTTGATGACACACTGAAGTGACCGGGGAGACAAGTGAGCCCAAGGTAGTGTGAGACCCCAATCCCACCATGTGCTCCTTCTTTAATCTGGGACAGTTGTAGTGTTCCTTTTCATCAGGTCAGCATCTATAACTCATCCTCTGAAAAATTTAATCATTTAGTCCACCTGCCTCCTTACTCCACAATTTGTCAGAGGAGGACCTGGCATTTGAACAAAGTATACTCCTAAAGTCACACAGAAAAGCAGGCAGAGTGCTTGCACCAAAACACAGGTATGTCGATGACTGATTGTCCTGGAGAAGCCTGAAGTGATGGGACCACAGAGTTTTAGAAACTAAAATCTGAGCTGTGTTGGTTTCAGGTAGATAAAGTCCCTAGCTACTTATCTAATCTATTTTCCTTTATAATGTCAGCAGCCTTCTGCAGATCCACATAGTTACTACAGAGCCACATGTTCGTGTTAGCTGTTAGTTTTCAAAATTTTTGATCAAATGACATAGAACTTCTGATTTTCCCTTTATGACTCAAAAATATTCAAATTATAAATAGAAAGATATTGGACTTTTAATAATTCAACTTGAGTACTATTAAGTTCTATAAAGCTATTTTGAATATGTAACTTTATTTCTTATTTTCTCTAATCTTCACTTCAATATTAAAGAACCAGACACATATCTTCTTTTTTCGCATAATTTTTTTCTTTTCAGTATTTATGTAAATAGATAGAAGGACAAAATGATTAAAATATATTCCAGGAAGGATATTAGAATACTAACGTAGCTAAAGCTATTCTTGGGAACCACTTAAGGAAAAGTGAACTCGTTTAAAAATAAAGTTATAGAATTGTATCAGTCTTAAGAGATCAGCAGCATGCTTTATGGAACTGTAACTTAAGAGAACATCTACATAGCAGTATGATCACCAAAGACTTCAGCATATGCCACTCAGATTATGTGCATATTTTGAATGCCAATTATAGGGCCCCTCCCTCCCTTTTTGTTTGAAATTGTCCTGATTATAGAACTCAAAGTATTGCCTCTAGAAAACCCTCCATTCCTAGGCAACTCAAGAAATTTGGTGCTGTTAGGGTGAAAGTCTGAAGTGAAAGAGCTGAAATTATATTGTCTGTTGCATGTGGGCACAGACTGGTGAAAGCTTTAAGCTGATTTTTGGCTTTAGTCTTTGTTAGTTTTGTGATCTGTAGCAAATTACCTGCCTTTTTGCATGGTGACTTTGCATTTTTTTTTTTTTTTGCAAAATATGAATAATAATACTTTTCTTACACATATTTTTGAGATTAAATGTGAATGTGAAATGCATGTGAAATATGAATATGAAATGCATTCTAATATGCAAAGTGCTATATAAATATAAGATGTTTTCTTTAACTCCAGCTTCAGTGTTGGTATATTCAACACTTCCTACATGACATCTGCTGGAGGCACATGTTTATAACTGAAAATTAAATGTACATGAATTTAGGTATGAATTCCTATGTATTTATCAATAATTATTAATTTAAAAATCTCAAGTCAAACTTTTGAAAGCTATTTACCTCAGGACTCTATTTGTATAAAATAACTTACTTCTTTTTCAGCTTTTTTTTTAGATTAGAAAATATAGTTTATTTAGAAAGTAAATTGGAGAGAGAGAGAATGAGAAAGAGGAGATTCACCTCCCCAAGGAAGAGGAGGGGTCCAACGCCAGGAAACATGGCCTGGCCATAGCTCCAAGGGCACATGACCACACCTTAGCTTAGCAAGACAATAGCATCTTTTTCAACTTTTTATAAAGACTTTTATAAAATAATATCCTTTTGAATATAGACATGCAAACACGTGTGGGTAAATATAGTTTTTCTTAATATACAGCTGAAAATTAGTTTAAATGGCAAATCTTTAATTTTTAGAATGACAAATCTATTAAAACTTCTGTCTTCTGTATACTCTCCCTACTTAATAAAAAAGTCAGTTGCAAAACAAGATTAATTGGTAGCAATAAGCTTTGGATTCTAGTAATAAAAATCCTTACCAAAGTCCAATTTTTATAGAAGGCAATGACTGTACTTCAAGACCTATTTCTAACCCTATGTTTAATATGTGGTGGGGATTTAATAATTGTAGCAGATGCTGCCCGTGGCCTCAGTGAATCTCCCATCTATCCCTTCACCTCAAGGAGTCACTACAACAACCTTGAAGGCTAATACTGTGTAAACCTAACTGTTTCTGACAGAGGGCTCCATTCTGGCCTAAGAAGCATGCTTCTCCCTGTACAAGAAAAAAGGACGTTCCTGAGTGTTGGTGCTCCCCAAAGCAGGCCTCATGCAGTAATAGATGGGGAATTGATAAGTAAATACCCATCTTCTTAGCCCCTGTTTGGAATTACTGAGCATTTCTCTGCGCTGCCTCTGAGTAATCTCCAGAGGTACTGAAATCCAGCTGGCTACACTGCCAAGTGGTTTGACAACAACACTTTATTGGCTTCATTCTTTGTCTCAGTAACTTATTTGTCTATCAGTGTTTCTTGCGATCATCTCTAACTCAACTTCTTGCACCCAAATCTTTGATTCAGAATCTATTTGGGGGAAAACTTGAGTCAAGACAATAAATCAATAAATCAGTTCACGTGCATAAAAAGATGTGCACACATACAGGTAAGCTTCTGCCTCTCTGTGTCAACATAGGAACCATTCTGTCTTTCTCTAAGCTGATTGATAATGACTTTTACAATCGGAATTTAGCTAAGAGTGTGAGGGAGTGAATAATTTTTAAATTAAGATAAAACATTACTTTATCTCCAGAGATTCTTTGACTGTAAATAATATAGTCAAAATAATAGAATATAAAGAATAACAAAGGAATTGAGAATTCCTTTTCACAACTAAGAGTTAGAACATTGGCATAAGAGGCAGACCTTGGAAATGTTCCATAAAGCTAACTTCTGCTAAAGCTTACTCTTATATCTCCTATGTGATAAAAGTTCCTGACACTTAGCTGGAGTTGATGTCTTGGTATTCTAATTGCAAATGGTAGGTCTGCAGGGTACACCGAGCACTATGATATTTATCCTGGAAATGCAGCACATGAGCTCAGAAGTAGGCAGGATGTTAATTATCCACGGATAGTCACATAAAGTCACGTCTTATACCCCGTTCTGCCCTGGGATATAGGGTGCACAAAGGGAGGTACTCATTGATACCAGCAGGAGCTATGTGCAAGCTTCCAAAGGAACAATTAGTCCTTCAGTGCCTAATTCAAAGGCTGCTTAGGGAGTTGTTCTCCTTGAGTTAATGGGAGTATGAGTGTTCAATGAAGGGAGATTAGCCCCAGAAGACAGGGAAGCAAATTAAACCCTTATTTTGATTTGAATTGGGAGTGAATAAAGTGTTCACTACTCACTAAACTCAAATGAAGTTAACACGTGAGAATGAATGGAGACTAACTTCTCTGTGTGACAAGGAAGACCTCAGGGCAGTTAGCACCTAGGAGCCTCCAGGGATGGAGCTGAGACAGAGATGCTCATTCATCATACTCTAGGGGTGATAGAGTTTTCAGTAAATGCTGTATCAATGTAGTTAAATCTTCCCAGGACCAATAAAAATGCCCTTTGCCTCTTCTACCTTCTATTACAAGTAATTGCTATTCATCTAGTTATGGATATCTTGAAAGTAGTCACAGAGTACTTAGAGTGCCTGGGGGATGGAAAGTTTGAAGGAAAAATGTAGCTGTATGTCATTGGCATTCATGAGAAAATTCACATTAGATATTTGAAAGGCAGGTCCCCAGGAGGCAATAGAGAAATCAGGAACAATATTGTGCCAAAAATACCACTCTGGCCAGGACATCAGGGAGTTTATGTCAGATAGAGTGAAGGAAAGCGATTTGGGAAGAAAAGATGTATGTGCTTTTCTATATGCATTTCGTTTATTTATATGCGTACATCCTCCAAAAAACTAGTATGTTCTGTGAATTGACAAGCAGATTGGGTCTGACACTTCTGAAATATATAACTGTGCTTATATTTCGTTTATTCTAAATCCTCTGAATAACATCTTGCAACATAATCAATACATTTCATACTCATATCTTTAAAAAATCTGCTTGCAACCAGTAAGCTAAAAGTGGATTGTACTCAAGTATCACTTTACATTTGGGAGGTCAAGGTTATGCAATGGAAGATTGATATGCAGATTCCAAAGTGGTTGACCTTTTTTGGAATGCATCTCTTTTTTTCTTTATTTTGTTTTAAAGATGTAGGGTACAAGTCAGGATTAGGTACACGAGTGCTCTATGTGAAGGTGAAGTTTGGGCCTCCATTGGTCCTCATTCCCCTGATTTAGAATCAGTTTCCCTTAGTGATGTTATGAGCCCCCCACCCCGACCTTCCTCCCCTGGCAGTGTCCCACTACTGCTGATCTTTCTTTTGTAGTATTGTGATAAATGTTCAGGACCCATTTATGAGGTTAAACATGTGATAGGTCCTAAAAATCAGTTGTACCATGGGTGAAAAAACAGGGATACATGCTTGCAAAACGTAAAAAGCTAGGTGTGTAATATCATCCTTGCTGGAGTCACTGAAGTGTAAAAACAATTTTTCTTTTACTTATTTTTTCTAGAGTATTTGGATAATAATCACTTGACGGTAGTTATTTCAAGTTAAACCTACTTACTGCTCTTCGTTCCCCTTATTTTAAAAAGTCTTATGTATCTCCTTTCAAGGAGACTGCTGAATTCTATCAAAATAACAAAAAGGAGCAATAACTCAAAATTATTGCTACTGAGAAGCTTTTTCTGTAATAACCCTGAAATACATTTAAGACACTTATATGCAGCAACCAATCTCCCATACATTTATTAAATGAATGTAAGTTAGTGTATCCTGTGTACAAGGACATACATACAAGCTTGTGAAAAATAGACCATGCAAAATATATTATGAAAAAGGAGACACACCACAAATATTTTATTCATTCCTTCATTAAAAGTAAACTGGACCAGGCTCAGTGGCTCAGCCTGTAATCCCAGCACTATGGGAGGCCGTGGCAAGTGGATTGACTGAACCCAGGGGTTTGATACCAGTCTGGGCAACTTGGTGAGACCGCGTATCTACAATAAATAAAAAATTTATTTATTTTTTATACCATGGGCATGGTAGTGCGCTTCTGTAGTTCTGGCTACCTGGAAGGCTGAGGTGGAAGGATTGCTGGAGTCCAGCAGGTCGACTTTGGGGTGGCCGTGAGTATACCACTACACTCCAGTCAGGCAGACAGAGTGAGACTCCAACTCAAAAAAAAAAAAAAAAAAAGTAAACTGGTATAAGTTGAAAGTGTAAGTACTTCTAAATGAAGGTATAAGGAATACCTTCATGAAATAAGGTCATTGAATCTTGGAAGACTATTAAAATTAGAGAATTCCAGAAAGATGGACCAACATAAACAAAGAAAAAGGCATCCTTAAAAAAACCTGACATACTACATTTGGTTTTTGTACTTAATAATAGTAATGATAGCAATAATATTAGCAGCTATTATTTATTGAGTGCTGACTTCATATAGGATACTGTCTTGAGCAGTTTATATGAATAAGCTTATCCTCACCTCAAATGTGAGAAGTAACTACCATTATCAGCCTCATTTTACTGATGAGAAAACTAAGGCACAAATGAGTTAACTAACCTACACAAAATTCTTCACTTAGTGACCGACAGAGGTGGATTTAAACACAGGACCTTGACTACAGAGCATGAGCTCTTAGCTACTACCACCTCCTTTTGAGAAACACATGGAAACTTTGAGTCAGTGAATTTCTTTTCCTTTCCATTTCCCTTCAGATATGGGTGGACTGAACAAAGTCAATACCATCCTGGACATATGAGCTCAGGGTCATGATAGGCATCTACTTATATGCAAGCAAGATGGACTTTTGGATTAGATTGGTAGGTATGTCACAGAATTAGGATCTTTTGTTTACATCATACAGGAAAAGAGAATTACTATTAAGGGAAACATGGCTCTTTTCTCAGTTTCTTATTTCCTGCCTTATATTCTCTTACTCTAATAGGCAGCCATCAAGACTGAAGCAGAGGCAGTTTCTAAAGCAACATCCTGCTTAGGATCTCATTATAGCCCCTTCCCTCTTGAATGTTTTCCTAAAACTACTTTCACATTAAATCTTCCTGTGCTACAAGCCAATTAATAATTTTTCAGACTAATTCCAAACTCATATATCCAGACAGCTGACAACAATCCTATCCTTCTTGTGAATGATAGGGAAATGGCACTCATCTTCAAGATAAAAGATCTGGGTTCAAGGCCCATCTTGGTCATATAACATCTATGGGCTTTTGGTCTGTGACAAAAATTTACATAGTTTGGAAGCCTGCCTCTTCCTTTTGACCACAGTATCTTGACTTTCACACTTTTTTTGTTGAGTTGCTCGCTTTTCCATCTCAATTTAGAGATCTGAGGCCAGAGATGTTGCTCCATTAACACAAGTTAGGTTGCTGATGATAGGGACTGTGGTTTATCATTGAGTCTTTTGGATTCCTGGCTCCTTGAATTTACTAAGCTGGCTTGCCACAGTGTGTTCTGTGGGGGCTAAGCCCTTGGAGAAGCTCTGCAGAAGCTGCTGTTTTTTCCCTCAAAGTGTGTTTTTAGCATCCTGCCTTTATTCTCTCCACATTGCTAATAGCCCATAATATTCTTACTTAGATCTGTATACAAATTAAGATCATACGAATTAAGATATATCCCAAGTCACCTACATTTAGAGGGTACAAAATATAAAACAAGAATTTTAAAAGAATATGAACACATCATCTGTGGCTATAGTTTCTGAGTCTCAGTTTTGTTTTGTTTCTTTCTGGATAATTTTAAAAATCAAAATGAGACATTTTCCTTGAGAAGGCACTTTGCGCCCTATAGATCAGTTTACAAAAGCATGGCACTATTTATATAAACATAAGTTCTACCTATTGGAAGGCGATGATGTCAGCCATTAGTAAAAATGTTAGGAAGCAGAAACACAATGTTGGAAAATCTGAGATAATATTTTAATAACTGCCCCTGGAGAAGTGTCTCCTGAGGTCAGCAGGTAAATTTTTTACCAGTAAATTTTATCACCTTCAGATACAATTCGAAAAGACTGGGGAATGAGATTGGGTCCCCTTGCCCTATGCCACAGAGTATCAGTGGTCAGTAGCTCTGTAATTGGCAAAAAATAACACACCCTCAGCAAAGTAATGGCTAATTCAAGTTTCTGCAACTTCCAAAAGTCAAGAAAGAACGCTTAAGGTATTGAGATGAGGACAGGTGCGGTGGCTCAAGCCTGTAGTCCCAGATCTTTGGGAGGCCAAGGTGAGAGGACTGCCTGAGCGCAGGGGTTCGAGACCAACCTGGGCAACTTGGTGAGTCCTCGTCATTACAATAAATAAAAAAAATTAACTGGGTGTGGTAGCGTGTACTTGTAGTTCCAGTTACTTGGAAGGCTGAGGTGGAAGGATTACCTGAGCTCAGCAGGTTGAGGCTGCGGTAGCTGTGAGCATGCTACTATACTCCAGCTTGGGTGACAGAATGAGACTCCTACTCAAAAAACAAAACAAAACAAAAAGATATTGAGATGAAATGACATTTCCTGTTCCCAGAGAAGTTATTTTTTCTCTCTTCTTTTCTATTTTTATTATTTCAAATTCTAGTCTCTCAATAGCAAAGGACTTTTCCAGAGTTTTGTAGCATCACTGTTGACAAGCAACTACATTTTCTTCCCAAGGCGACTCCTATTTCCATGAGGTCAGAACTGCCAATGGGAGCACATATCAGGGGACAGGTTGATGGAAGAGAAGGCAAAAGGTCCAATTGTCTGGGGGCTGAGGACCATGAACCTTAGCCAACAAGAACAGAAGAGAATCAGTGTATATCCTGCTGTGAGTGCTCTGTGATTTTTTTACCCTTTCCTTCCTCTAATGGATAACCTTGGAAGAAAGTGTGTCCTTTCTCAGGAGAGAGTTTAGGGCTTCATGCATTGAGTGTATCCATGGCCACACACATATACACACACATGCACATATTCTTTCAAAAATTATTTTTCAGGTAGGTCAGAAAATTAACAGCTCTATGCATTTTTTAAAAAAGTTATGCTATTATGTGTGGTTAGAGAATCACTGATTGGCATGGTGGCAATTAAACCCCATCAATTTTCCTTACAAACTTTGTGAGAGAGAGAAAATTTAGTAATTTATTCAGTATTTTTTACTATTTAGAGAGCTCTATCATATCCTTTATTAGTTGATGCCTATAAAAATCAGGAGTTGTCTGTAGGGTAGGTATTATTGTCCCAATACTTATAGTAAGCAGTTCAAGAACAAAGGTTCCAAGACTTAACTTCATCATTAGTAATTGACATAGTTGGGACTCTTCAGAATTCCCCAAAGCATGTTCTGTGGTATATCCATTGCTGAAAAAGCACTGCAGAATACTGAATCCCAGGAACATGGAAGTCTAGAAAACAGTACATGCTATATCCCCTGTCTTCATGGACATTAGCATGGTGGATGATTTTTTTCATCCTATTTAAGCTTCCATTTTGCATATTATTTAATTATATGCTTTTTTTCTCAAGCCTCAAAATTGTACTGTGGGAACTCTTGCCCAATGCCAAATAATTTTTTAGCAGTTCATGTTTTTCATAATGAAAGAAAGGGATCTTCAATTTGCGACTCTAATAGAGAGAGATTTTTTTTTTCAATGCTCCAAAACTCAAGAAAAATCTCTCAGAGTAAGCGTTGTATAAAATTGCAAAGTATGCAGGATGGGCCATTATGATGGAAAACAGAGACTCAGGATTTGGATGACACTGTTCAAATGTGAGATTTTTCCACACTTATTAACTGTGTGCACTTTGTCAAGTTATTTAACTCCTCCCACCTTGTCTCTTCACCTGTAAAATGAAAGCAATAATTGTATGCACCTTATAGGATTTCTTTGAAGGTGAAAAAAGGCAATATGTGTAAAATTCCTAACAAAGAATCTAGTTCCTGTTAAAAATCATATTATTACAATTATTCTTGTTATCTTCCCTTTCATTGACTCTTCCTCTTTTTCTATTCTGTCATACAATCCTAAAGGATTCTGCTTCCAACTATCTCACCTAGTTGGTGTAGCACAGAGTTGACAAATACAATTCCTTCGGATACTGGGCAAGTAATATGAGAGAGTGAAGGAGGCTGGATATTAGACAAGAGGGGATGTTTTCCAAATTATGGCAAACAGTTGTGTTAAAGGGTCAATCATTCTCAATGTTTGTTATTCATGCCTTTTTGTTGTATTTTTTACTGCATGGAAATGTGGACTCAGTGATGCTAAACCTTCAGATATTTAAAGAGAAGCTAGAATGTTTCTTTTTATAGGGATTTTTCCAATTTTTAAACACTGTTCTGAGTGAATCTGTTGGACCAAGAGCTAATGACCCCTGACCCAGAGAATTTTAAGCGTTCTGTTCTTATACAGAAATAAAAAGCTGCAATTTCAGAAGGGATTAAGAGGTAACCTCGCTGAACTTTCTACTTGATCAGAAATAATATAATATACCAGAAAAGGTGTCATTTAGTTACTCCTAGTTATAGAGAACTACGCTTCTCACTGAGAAAATATTTTACTTTGTATGCACAATCTCATTGAATTATTTTATGAGTCTCATGAGGTAGGTAATGCTTTTTTCCATTATAATTATTGTATAACTGAGGCTCAGAAAGGCTAGTTTACTTTCTCTAAATTCACAAAGCTATTAAGTATCTGTAGGTTTTGAGAATGGAATTCCAGACTGTCTAGATTTCAAAGCCAGTGCACTTAACCACTGGCTAAACAATTCTGCTTGTTAAAATGCTCAAGGCTGATATTAAGCTCAAATTTGCTGCCCTGAAATGTCCACCCTTTGGTCCCAGTTCTGCTCTCCTGAGACACAAATAATAAGTTTAATCCTTCTTCCACAAGATAGCCCTTCAAATATTTGAAGATGGCTCTCCTCTGCCTGCTAAATCCTCTCTTCCCCAGGCTAAATATACTCATTTCTTTCCACTAACTCTCATAAGTCATGGCTCTCAGCCACTTCATCATCCTTGCCCTGCTCCCTAGGAGAGTATTTCAATTTGTCAAAGTTCCTCTTAAACTATGATGCTCAGAAAGGAACATAGTCCCTCTATGTGGTTACACAAGTGCAGGTCAGGATGGAAATAGCACCTCCTTTGTTTTGGCCACCATGCTTTAATAATGCAACCTGGGTTATATCTAACTTTTGGCAGCTATGTCAAAAATAAGCAAACACTGAATATTGGCCTAAATGCACCTTGTAACATTTTATTTTCTGCTTATTAAAAAATCTTGAGTGGAAGGAAAGGCATTGCCCCTCACTGCTCTTACTCTGAAGAAATTTAAGTAGGCCATTTTGTAACCTAAGTGCAAGACTTAGTACATATTCTTATTAAATACCATGTTATTAGTCTTACTTATTGTTTTCACCTATACTGATCTGCTTTGTTTAGTTTTCCTTTAATTTGTCAACTGTAGTAAAGAAGAAAAAAAGGAATGTTTTTTTGGAGTGTGATCACTGTTTCTTAAATACATAAAAAATATTTTTTTTCTCTGCTGCTCTAATACTGCTCCCAATATAAGTCTATTTATATTTACCTTAAATTTTAAAAATGCTTTGTAACCATATTTTTAATAGAATCTTGCTATAAATAGTCATTTTGTTTATTTTTTAAACTTGAAATATTTAAAGAAGTAAAAGCATTGAATAGAAGTAAATCAGCTGTTTCCCGTTTTATTTAAATATACATACTATGTATCATAACTATATAATATGCATATTTGCAGATATGCATCTACTTCATTCTTTTCAATCCAGATATTTCTGATTTTTGCTCCCTGATATACTCTATCTCTCCCAGCTTTCTGTCATTCCAGTGGTTAATCAAATATTCAGTAGGCTTAGGCTGAGAATTCACCACTAGAAACTTTGCTTCAGGACAATCATTAGTGGCTAAGATTGCCAAGCTATGACCATGGATTAATTATCCTTCACCTGTTTTTTATAAATAACATTTCATTAGAACACAGTCACTCCCATTTGTTTATGTCTTATCTGTGTCTGCTTTTGCACTACAAAAGCATAGTTTAGTAGAGGCAACAGAAACCAAACTGAAAGCCTTCACTTTTAGTTCTTTACAGACAAAAATATCCAACTTCTGCTTGAGTGGTTAGTAAGTAGTCCATATATCTACTATTAATTTCACTACTGAGAACTGAAACTAGCATAATTTCTTGTCCCTGTGAAAAACAATACTGAAAGCAAAAATAATTTAGCTACTTGTTTCAGGAAACACTTACTTCTGGAGAATAAAACTTAATATTCAAGACCAACATCAAGATCAGCATTAGGAGCCTTACCTCCTTGTGTCCATCAGATTAAAACTATGCTCTAATCTCAACCCACTTCTAGTCATTTCCTCATCTTGCAAGAATGTTCAAGTTGTCCAGCCCAAGCCATAAAACCCTAAAAAGATCATCCACTGGCTTCTCCTTCTAAGAAAGTACTAGAACTAAGCTTAGTTGTACTCTCCTTGACTATACTAATTCTAGCAGATTTAGATTTACCTGATCCACAAGTATTTCTCATCACCTTTTTTAGGAGTAGAGAGTCAAAATTACTAATCCTTTAAACTACAGAAATACCACTCATCCACATTCTCCTATTCTGACTAACATAAATACTAAGACCATTTCTATAGATATGCCTACCTGCATGTTGCAGATAGAAAAATATGCACACACAGAGGTTGGAACTACCCTTAGATGATGTGTCCCAGATCAAGAAGGCCACAGAATAGGGAGGATCCTTAATCAGGGATCTACCTTCAAATTCCAGGTCTCACTCTAGGTCATGAGCTGAACTGTGATAACTATTTATTGCCACTAAGCTTCAGTTTCCTCAGCCATAAAAGTTAAGGGCTGACTTATATTATCTATACATTTTTTTCAGTTCTGAAATTCATTGAAAATATAATTTTTCAGCAATCTCAAACCAATTTCTTTACACTGGTCTCTTTCAGCTAGACTCCATGGCCTTAAGCAACAGACATATAAGGGAGACTGTATTGATGGCTAAGTTAAGTTCTACAGCTTGGTTTCTCTAATTAAAAAAAATGTAGAAATGATTCTATTTTCATAACAAACATATTTGCATTTATTTCATGCTGTTAGCAACTTAACACATAATCATGCCTCCTCTAAGAAAAGAAGTACTACTTCTTCTATGATCACATTAAACATGCTGTGTTATATCTTTCTGTTAATCTATCATCTATTATGACTGCCTATTTTGAGAGCTTGGCATAACAATTAGCATAAGTGATAGCATTATATTCTGAAAACAAATAATGTGATGGCACAGTTTATCTTGCTACTTTGCTTGACTCAATGGCAGTGGGGTTTCCTAGTTTAAACCAGATATTTTCAGATCATAAACAGTTCACTTTTTAAATTTATTGTTAATTTAGTTTGAATGTAAATAACTCCATGAATGCCGAAACCAGAAATCTGTTGTAAAAATTATTAAGAATCCTCTCTTCCTTCTGGCGGTGGATTTTTATCACATTGAAATAAAACCGTGGAGCTACCTGCAGAAAGTGAATTTGGGATTTTTAATTTATCTGATGTGGTTAATTAACTAGTCAATTAAAAACAAAAGGGCAATTAGTGCTGAGCACATTTGTTCTGATGATGAACATGCCATTTGAAAATGGATCTTGATCTCTACTACAAAATCCTTTAGCGTCAAAGCAGCGTTGCTATAAGTAGGAGGAGAATGAAACCCATTAGGAGTCCCGCGCTTGCGCCAATAATTTCCTGATATACTAAAGCAACACAAGTAAGACACAATTAGAGAGAGAAGTCAGCCAATGTTTTGTAGTAATATTACTTCTCTGGCCTGTATTTAGAGCAATAATCAAAGCAATTTAGTAGCAGTTTCTATTTTTCCTACTGTCAGTGTGAAAATCATTTCAGATAGTGCAAAAGGGATGAGAAAAAGGTATAATTTTTAATTGACATGAGGATTTCCATAAACATCTAGTTGGTATTTACAACTAGATGTATTTACAGAAATGTTGAGAGAATTGGACAAGAATAATTTCCCATTCCACCCCCTTGCCGTCATATAGTATGATGTTTTAAGTTGTCTTAGGCATTCTCTGTAGCTTATAAGTGTGACTGGAAAGTGCCAGAATCTTTTTGTGCCCCTTCAGGGGCTTATTATAGAGCTATGCATGCACATCCATTCTGCCTTTTTATTCAAGCAAATGTCCTCAGTTCTAGTGCAAAGAAAACCTGAAAATTCCTTTGCAGAAGATAAAGAACAGAGATACATCTCTGTGATTTTGGTAAATCCCATTGTCTCCCAGCCTGCTGGGCAAACTGAAGTTTAACAGGGCAACAACATCCCAGAATCTCCCTGCCTTCTGAAGTTCAGCCAATGTGTGACTTACACACTCATTCTTGGTTTGCTGGAAATTATGCACATTTATAGGCTGACAAATGGTTTTATGGCAAGGAGATAGATTGAATGACAGTTTTCCATTTCTACAATCGTGATTATTCTGAAGCAAACAAAGAAACTGTTAGTGTTGTCTGGGTTAAGGACAATTAGCCTTGGGTACGACCTCACTGTCCTGACAATAATTACTAAATTCTTTTCTCATCTGCCTTCGGGACTCAGATGCAAGTCAGTAATACGTGGTGAGAAAAGGTCATATTAAAGAAAGGGCTCACGGTCTGAAGCCACTTCAAAATACAAGGCTTCATTTTTTTCTGCTAAACACATGGTTTTCTTGCTGAGTATGTATACATGGGGTTAGAGAAATACAGTTCTATAATCCTTTCACTGAAATCCTCTCAGCCAAATGTGTTTTAGAATTTAGACTGCATTAAACCAAAGATCAGCAAAAGAACTTCCAGAAGCTCTAAAGTCATAAATGTTCAGGTAATAAATATTTTCAGCTTAGCGAGTCATATGGTCTCTAGAGCAACTATTCAACTCTGCTTTTGTAGCACAAAAGCAGTCATGGATAATACATAAATAAATAGGTATGCTGGATTCCAATAAAACTTGATTCATAAAAAAAAAAAAGGTAGGTGGCCGAATTTGATCAACTGTCCATAGTATGCTGATCCTTGTTTTGGCCTTTGGAAATGCAATTTGGTGCAAATTCATATATGTATGTATATGTATGTATGTTTTATAGATACATAGGTACTTTGATACATATAGATACACATAAATATAAATTTGTATATGTGTACATGTATGTGTATACCCAACGGACAATGCCCTTATCATCAATCAATGTTTCTGTTTTGGCAAAAAAATATATAAATATTTATACTAAGTTGAATAAAAAGGTCTAATCAACCACAAATTGTTGAACAGATTTTCCACCAAATGAATTTTACCGCCAAACTTACGTGTAATTTTCACTTTTGTTTTTTTTTTTAATGATTGATTGAAGTAAAGGGATTGTGAACCTATGTATATTTTCTTCTTGAAGTGTTTGAAATTGTTACTTTTGCATTGAGAAATTTTGTGGGAGAAAAACTAAATACACATGGTCTGGGGGACAAACTTTCTCCACTAATAATAGAACAATAGCCTTAGCAGTTAAGTCATGAACCAACATACCCACTATTCTGGACAGAAATATTATTTAAAAGACTGCATGGCCTATAAACCTCATGTAAAACAAAAGGTTGATGGTGCATTTTTGAAACTTTTTAAAAGCTTCTATGGATTCTGTTAAGGTAGGTTTATATACTGGGCTCCATTATTAGTCCATATTGTCTTAAGTGAATTGTAGGATTCTAGAAACCTAGAATTAATTCCTGTGGCTATTTTGTATGTCAGTGACTAGCATAAATTTTGCCCACTGAATATTTCCACTTTATCATTCCATGAGTAAATAACTAGGCTTTTCTTATCTGAATTGTTCTCATTGAGTCAGAGTATTCCCCTTCCTCAGGCAATTTAAACTTTTACAAATGGAACTTTTACAAATGGCAGCCGATGCATAAATATTAGCTATTTAGGTTTGCTTTGTAGAAGAATGCCAAATAAAATATCTTTTGGGACTTTTTCCTCATTACAATATGCTGATATAAGCAATCAGATGGTGAAAGACAATATTTGCTATAAATTATACACCGAACTGAATCTAACAGTCTTAGAATAATAGAGTTGGAAGAAATTTAAAGGTGATTTCTAGGTCAAACCCTTCAATTTTCAAAGGAGAAAACTGACAATCAATGCGATTGTCCACAAATCACCCAATGTTACTCAACGGGTTAAGAGAAAGAGATAGTAGAAGCAAAGTCTCTGGATTCCCAGTGTAGCTTTTTTTCTCCACAACATTGGGTTGTTTAGTTGTCAGATACAAATCTAGCACATACTTACTGAATATCTATGAGTTCTGTACTAGACACAGCAAGTATTATAAGCAAGTATTACACATGGTGTTTGTCTTCATGGAAAAGTATGAAAACTCTGGAAATAAGCCTTGGGAGTATACTTATGTCAGTTTTCTCAAGATCTTTAAGAAAAACTTTATAGAACAATGGGTACGCATCAGATTGTTTCAGTTGCAGAAGACAGAAGCACAACACAAACAGGACTAGACAAAAATGTGTTTTATTGGCTCACATATCTTAGAATTCCAGGGCTCCAGACATGGTTGTATATTTTATAATTCTATAATATCAGATATAATTATACAATCTTTGAATGGCAGAACAAATTACAATGGCACTCAAATCTAGAAAAGCAGAACTCTGTTTCTTCCAAAAGAGAGAAAGGTCACACAGGGAAGTGTGCCCAAGAACAGATGAGTTAAAAGCTGGAACTGCTGAAGGCAGCTTATGTATGGGAAATGGGATAGTGTTAGCTAGGTTTTGCGGGCCTCCTGAAGGTTGAATATTTTTGAATAATTCTGTAGGCCAAGGAAAAAAAGGTTGTTCCTTAGTGTCAAATATTTGAGCAGCCTCTGGCAGTTGAGTATGCATGTATTACAACCCAGGATTGTTAAAGGCTAATAAGTAAAGCAGGTGAGGTGGAGCTAACTGTTCATGAAGGAGAACTGAATGTTTTTAGTCCTGAGTTTAAAATGGGTAAAATATAACACTTGTGAAATATACCAGATCAACAGATTCATATCTTGATAACTTAATGAAAAGACTATACTGGTGTCCTAATAATATAACAAAGGTCCTGGTTATGACTGAATTTGATTTCAATAAAATCGTATGCTCATCCCTTTATTTATAAAACATTGTAGCCAAGGAAATAGATTACTGATTGACATTGCCCTGGTTATAGTCTCATCCCTGGAGCTAGGAGGAAGAGGCAACCTCACTCTAGATATGTGGATGGAGTGTGTACAGGGAAGTGGTTCCTTAAAAGTCACAGAGCTTCTATCATAAGAAGTGGACAAAATTGTTGGATTGAAAAAAAGAATAAACATCTTAAGTGGTCTATATAACATCTTGCAAACAGCCATTTTTGGGGAAAGGAGTCTATTAGTAATTCTGGCATGACAATTGGGTACACAGAAACTGTCCAGTGAAAACAGAGATATACGATCATGCTACCATTACACAGTTTTAGACTCTAAGGGGTAATTCTGTACAAATCAAATAGCACCTTTTAGAGATAATATATGATGCATGTGCAAAATGAATAGGGAGTAGCTCTTTGTCACTAGAGTAGAAGTATTTAGTAATTAATCTGATTAGAAAAGGAAGGTTAGAAATTCATTGTATATGGTCTTAAATACCATTCCAAGGACTTTGCATGTTTTTCCAATGGAAAATGATTAAAGCTTTTAGAATACTGGCATAATTGAACAAAAACTTTGCATTAGAAAGGACATTTTGATAGTAGTATTCAAATGGGCGAAAGGACAAGAGATATGAGGCAGGAAGACGAATGAGAGATCCAGTTTCTTTATCTTCAAAGCTACTACTCTAGTCAAAACCTTCATCATCCCTTTCTTGAACTACAAAAGTAGCCTTTAATTCCCCTGTATAATTCTACTTTTACTCCATCCTTTTCATTCTCCACCGCAACAGAGATGTAAATTAAATCTTGATTCTGTCCTGCTTAAAATCCTCAAAATATAATTTGAAGACGCAACACCCATAATCATTAACATGACCTATAGGTCTTACATATTTCAGCTCATTTTTCTGTCTTCAATCTCGTCTCATGCCACTGTCCTTCTAAATATCAATCTGGACCTTTTTCAGGTCTTTGAACATGCAAACTCAGCCTTGCCTTAAAGGCATGTATACTCACTCCCTTATACTTAGAGCACTAGTCTCATCCCTCCTTCCTGTCTATCTTAGTCCCTGCAGCTCTGCTTTCAAGTACACACACACTCTTTGCCTGGCAAAGAGCTACTCATATTTCAAGCTTCAGCTCAAAAATACTACCCAAGAAAATACCACGCTGTAGTTCTCATAGATCTCATATTTTTTCTTTAAAATAATATCATATTTACCACACAAAATTATTTACCTATGTATATGTATAGGAGTTTTCTGTTGTTTTTTTTGTTTTTGTTTTGCTGCTTCATTAAATGTCACTCTCACAAAACAGCAATTACCTCAAAGGTAGGAATGAAGAATTTTAGACTCACCACTAAAACATCTAAGTGCCTGATGTCTAGTAGAGAATGGAAACACATATACAGAAATAAATAAATATTTGTTAAGAAATGATATGTGAATAAATTAATATATGGTTTAATTTAAGTGCAAGGAGATAAAGGCTTAAAGCTGTGTTATCAAAGGGAATGGAAAGATGATATAAGATACAAGAAAATTTATGAAAGGACATTTTCACTTCAATTTTTATATTGACTTGAATGTTTTTTATTTTTCCTGTGATTTTTGTTCTTTGATTAAATTTTGAAAGCATTTAGATTAATTTTTATTAAAAGTTAAATAGGACCAATGTTTTTGATTTGAGAGAAATGAAAGATTTTTTAAATTAAAAAATACACCAGAAAATGATCAAAATTATATAATTTACTATCATCTTAAAGTCCATATACTTCCAAAAGGTATTTAAGGTTGCAAGAAAATATATTTCTACTAAATTGTAGTTTCCAAAGAATTTATCATGTGATATATAATAGTTTTATTAAGCATAACCTAGATGAATTTATTCTAAGCTTATTCTAAGTTTTCATGAGTTTATGAATTTTTTTTTTTTTTTTTTTCTTAGTTGGAGTCTCACTCTGTCACCCAGACTGGAGTGCAGTGACCTCTCCCGGTCACCGCAGCCTCAACCTGCTGGGCTCCGGCGATCCTTCCGCCTCAGTCTTCCAAGTAGCCGGAACTACAGTTGTGTGCTACCACGCCTGGCTAATTTTTTTGATTTATTGTAGAGATGACGTCTCGCCAAGTTGGCCAGGCAGGTTTCGAACCCGCGGCCTCAGGCAATCCACTCACCTCAGCCTCCCAAAGGCATGGGATTACAGGCTGAGCCACCGAGCCAGGCTAGTTTATGAGTCTTTATGAGCCTCTTATTAGATTTCCTTTTTGGAATAAAGGCCAAACTAACACCTTATCCTAATTTCATTTATCATTGCATAGCTTTAATGTCAAAGTAAATTATAGAGAATTATGATGTAACCCCTTAGGAAAAACATGTCTCATAGCTGAAAGATAACACTGCCAGAAATTGATTTCTTGCAGAAATTTTGTAGCACAATATTAATTTTAGTTATAGTAACATTAGGAAAGATAATGCTTCCTAATGAGTATATTCACAATAATATTGATTAAAAACAGAAAATCCACACAAACTAAAAAATAGCTCTCTCTCTATATATATATGATACAGAAGTATTGTATCCTAATCTTAATGATTAAAAAAAAATACAAGCCAACAGCAGATTGTGGGAGATGGCTTAAAATGTTTAATTTTTAAAATCTTCCTTAACATATAGAAAACAATTGAACTTAAAATTCAACTAATGAAAATTTTACTCCACACAAAATAGGATTGAATTCCATTCCACCCTGTTGACAGCTATATATATATATTTTGTCTTTATTTTAAAGATGTGTAGTACAGTTCAGGATGAGGTATACAAATGTTCATTATTCAGGTACCCTTGTTGATGAGGTGTGCCCACCACCCCCGGGCGGTTTCCCTCAACTGTCAATCCCATCCCCTCTCCCCTGGCAGTTTCCCACTACTATCAATCCCTTTCTTATAGTATTATGAGAATTGTTCACCAGCCTATTAACAACTATAGGAAATATAGTAGCAAATGACATGTATATTAGAAATATGAATTGAAATTAAGTAAATAGGAGTTGAATTTGCTAAAACTTGGCAAAGCATATGTATATGTAAAATGTAGCCATTTAAGTTGCTTTAATTTGGATAATAATATTTTAATATTACATTGAAACAACATGTAACAATTAATATATATATTAAAATATTCATGTTTGTGTGTTTGTCATTTCACGATTATTTTGTTTGTTTCAGACTCTTGAGATACTTACTGGAAGACTGACTTCTTTTTCTGCTGATTGTATGGGAGAAATTTTTGACCTTAGAAAGTGGAAATGAGGTTGCTATGGAAACTGGTAATTCTGCTGCCACTCATAAACTCTTGTGCAGGTAAAGTGTTCTATTATTATGAGATTTGATTGATAAATATATTGATATTGTATAGCTTTCTAGAGGTGAAGAAATTTTCATAATGCACAATACATATGTTATTTGAATGACTAAGTAATAAAGTGTTGAATGTAACCCCTATGGGTCACACAGGGAAAGCTTAATTCTTAAAATGTATCTAATGTTTTTTTTTTTTTTTGGGAATTGGAGTGTCACTCTGTCACCCAGGCTGAAGTGCAGGAGCACGCTCATGGTCATCACAGCCTCAATCTGCTGGGCTCAGGTGATCCTCCTGCCTCTGCCTTCCAAGTAGCTGGAACTACAGGCACACGCCACCATGCCCAGCTATCTATTGCTATTTTTAAACAGAAACTAACCTTATTACATTTGTAAATTGTCAAATATGACATTTTTATGGTAAAAAATAATTAAATAATTTTAATCACCAATAAGCAATGAAGAATTTAAAAAATTTTCTTTGTAGTGAAGTATAAAAGCTTAAAATTAATAATTTAGAATTTGATATGGCACAAAAATAAAGTTATGTTAACATAGAAGAAAAAGTGATATATAGTGTTAACATTAAACTTAACCTTAGAATTGTTTTCTTTTTATTTCAATCATCTTTTAAAAGAATAAACCAGAGTATGTTCTTTTATTCAGCTTAAATATATTGTCTGTATATCAGTTAACATTTGCATTATAACAAAGCACTCCAAATATGTGTGCACTAAGATAACATATAACCAAGTATTCAGTTGACAAGTCTATGGGTTGGCTATTTTGGATGGGCTCAGCTGGGTAATCTTTTGGTTCTGGCTGTGTGTGCTACATCTGTGGTCAACTGAGTCATCTGAGACATGACTAGTCTAGAACTAGAACATTCCCAACTGATACAACCGAGCTACCCTGGCTGTGGTCTAAATACCATCCTTCATGATTCTGGGCTCTTTTACATAGTGACTGCTCCCAGCTCCAAAATAAGTCAAAAGAATACAATGCCTCTTGATGTCACCATGGCTTGGAACTACCACGGTGTCATTTCTATGGCTTTCTTTTGACGATTGCAAACCAGATCATAGTCAAGGAATGTGGAATTATAGTCCATCTCATTATAGAGGAGCTGCAAAGTTTTCATTTTTGTAAATAATTAACCACAATCTGTTAAGATCATAGAGTTCTTAATTGTCTTAATCTTCTAGCTTAATAGTCAAACTTAACTGTCAAGAATGTAATAATGTTAGTTTCTGTTTAAAAATAGCATTTGATACATTTTTAAGAACTACATTTTCCCTGTATTAGCCTACCTGAGTTGTCACAGAGCATGGACATTGATTAAGTCATCTGATTGTCAGAGAAGCCTTTCTTCTCCCATACCAAGCTCCTTTCCCCTATTTGGTTGAAGTCTTATATATTCATAATAAAGCAGTAATATATTAAATGGAAACAGGAACAAATATAACAATTTATAAAGTAGAAGTACAGTAATTATAAAAGACATTTTAATAGTAATCCCAAGAAATAGAAATAGATGCTAATCCTATGAGCAGTGTGAATGCCTAAATATTCAGAAATCAACCAGAAAAATTAGAAAACCATACAAATACATGTATTTTTATCACTAGTGAATCCAGCAGATAGAAGAACTACTGTTGTATTTATTCAAAATGATTATATTGTTTTGATTTGTGTCCCTTCTAACACTCTGTAACAAAGATTTGGGGTTAAATAATAATGGCTTTTTTTTGTAATCGAATAAGAAAAGACAGAGCATAATTATCAAGGTGACCCCAAATCATTCATGTGTGAATAAGAATTCTGTTCCTACCCTTAAGTTTCATCTTTCTGTCAAAAATCAACATTAACATTTTTCCCTTTAAATATGTATATTGAATTAGTATAGGATCTCTAAAAGACCTTTCGTGTTAAATTAAAATACATTATTATTCTCAGAACACATATCAAATCTGAGAAATACTCCAGCTCTTTTATTAACTTTTATTTATCCAAATTGGATGTGATTCAACATGTCCTTTTGCTTTATTCTAAAGGGAGAAATAATCATATATTCTTGGAGTGCAATTTCATTGTGAAAGATACAGACTGGATTTATTTTTTTTTAAGCCATATCTACTTAAATAAGGTAATA
Organism: Cephalopachus bancanus; assembly: GCA_027257055.1. NCBI lineage: Eukaryota > Metazoa > Chordata > Mammalia > Primates > Tarsiidae > Cephalopachus > Cephalopachus bancanus. The sequence continues at coordinate 1,619,032 of JAPVLO010000298.1, read as the reverse complement.
TAGGCCAAACCTTACCTCAGAGGTAAAAATGCTGATAATAATATACGCAAGAGAGCACTGCTCTAAATCTGTTTGTTTTGTTAGAGATTTCATAATATGTCTCCCTACTTGCAGATACTATTTTAGTTTATAGAGTTCTAATTCTATGCATAGTTATATATTGTTTTCCCCCCAATTTTTTATTCATTCTAAAAGACCACCAAATTTTTCAGTTACTTGCTTTACTTTCCTATTTTACCTTTACAATGTCGTTAAACTTCTGATATTTTAAGTCTCCCTATACTCTAATACTCAAATTTTTACCACCAGATTCTTCTCTCTCTCTCTCTCTCTCTCTCTCTCTCTCTTTTGGTAGCTCTTCAACTTCTGGCACTTTCACTACAGTCATTGGCCTCTTAAGCCTTTACAATGAAACTTAATCCTAATAGGTATACATTGTTGATTCTGAGACATTTTTTAGTTTTGAGTATTTAAAATGTAATTATTCTGTTTTAGCATTGTTCGAATACTAGAAGAAAACCAAAGCCCATTTAATTATTAATTACATTCTTTTAAAATTGATTCATTGACCAGGCTCAGTGGCTCAGCCTGTAATTCCAGGACTTTGGGAGGCGGAGGAGAGTGGATTGCCTGAGCCTGTGGGTTCAAGGCCAGCCTGGGCAACTTGGTGAGACCTTGTTTCTACAATAAATCAGAAATTAGCCGACCCTGGTAGCGCCTGTCTATAGTTCCAGCTACTTGGAAGGCTGAGGTGGAAGGATCGCTGGAACCCAGCAGGTTGAGGTTGCAGTGGCCAGGAGCATGCCACTGCACTCCAGTCTGGGCAACAGAGCGAGACTCCAACTCAAAAAAAAAAAAACTGTTTCATTAATATATATGGTAAGATAAATAATGGTCCCTAAACATATCTAGGTCCTAATACCTGGAACCTGTGAGTGTTACATAATATGGTAAAATGGATTTTGCAGATGTGATTAAGTTAAAGGTCTTGAGATGGGGACATTATGTTGGCTATCTGGATGGGCAATTCCAAGTAGTTTTATGTGAGGGAAGCAGAGTAAGATTTGACACAGAGGAGAAGGAAATGGGACAGAGCAGAGAATGATTTTAAGATGCTATACTGCTTGCCTTAAAGATGGAGGAAGGGACCAAGAGCCAAGGAATGCGAGGAATGACGCTCCAGAACCTGAGAAAGGCAAGGAAGCAGATTCTTCCCTGGAGCTATATAGAGGAAGCATTACTTTGTTTTCAACGCTGAGTCCCATTTTGGACTTTTAACCTCTGGGACTGTAAGAAAATAAATGTGTGTTGTATTAAGCCACAAACTTTGTGGTAACTTTTACAGAAGTCATAAGAAACTAATGTACTATATTTCTCCCTCACTGTGCATTAAACTTCCAAATGCTAGAGACTATATCTTCCTGGCACTTGGCGGAATTCAGTAAATATTTGTTAAATACATTAATTACTGACTAAAATTTAATGTTGTTAGCCCTATTTATATTATCATATAGTAAAATAAATTTAGTCATATATTATCCTCTGGAAATCTGTTAGTCTGGTTCATTTCTTTACTATTGTCCTTGTGCTATGAGATTATGATCACAAAATTTTAAATATTGAATTCTAACAACATTTAAAATTTTCAAACCATGCCCTATTTGCATATAAGCTCTGTGAAGGCAGGATTTTCACCTGTTTTATGACCTACTGTTTCTCTATCACCAAGTAAATGCATTCTAAATATTTGCCAAATGAATAAAATAATTCAATTTAATAGATATAGATATATACTAGTAAATATGATGTGCCACGCACTAAGTTAGGTGTTGACCTTCAATAATTAGAATCCCATGATCCTTGCCCTCTTGAGTCTTACAGTCAAAACAGGGAAATCAGCAAGTAAATCAGTAATTCCAATATAAGTCACTATTGGAGTTAACATATTAGTGAGCATATGACATGGAAAAGTTGTCTAATATGGAAGAGGGCATCTACTGTTTTTGTCACCCCTCAATACATTTATATTCCCTTTAATAAAAAAAAATTCAGCTTTTGTCAGAAGCCATTCTTTGCTGCCAGTCTTTGTGGTTTGAGTGAGACTGTTGTGGTCTCATGGGTCAGTTAATCAGCATATTTCATCGCCCCTCATCATGCTGATTGGTTCAGAATGTATTTTATTTGATCAAATCCTTGAACTTTTGCTATAGTAAAACAGTAGAGAGATATTCCCTATGTAATGCTCTAGTTAGGGTGAAGATATACCAGGAGTCACTGCAAGGGGAGAGTTTGCCTGAAAATGAAATGAACGCAGATGTCAGATAATCTGAGGGAAGAAAGATACAATTTCTTGACTCTGCTTTTGGATCATTAAGTAATACAAACCAATAAGATGCTCTTTTCTCCTTTTAGGCCAATTTCAATTGCGATTCTGCCCATGTGTTAGAAAGAATCTTGACTAACACAGATTAGAAAATTGTTTTCATGTAAATTTTGATGGTGCTGAGGTTAAGTTAGGTATAGAACTCTGCTGGGATAAATGTCTAGTCACTACTGAGAATGAGAAACAAAGCTAATAAAAAAATTTTTAAAGGCACAATTTTTCCTGGAAAGAAAATAATTTCTATACCCAGAGATTTAATATAGACTCAGAAAATTTACTTTTAGCCCCTGTTTACTGAACCATCTACATTTTTTGAACTATAAAACAGAAATATGTTAATGGGATAATTTGGATAATCTAATTAATAAATTAAAAATTTAGCTGTAAGTCTAATTTTTTTCTTTGAAGGAAATGTGAAAGTAGTATCTATAAATAAATATTTTATTTTCAAATAACTGCTAAGCAATGTGATGGAAAAAGGATGAGCATAACACAGAAAACCATACAGGATCAGATTTTGTTGATATTAGAATATTATATTTACAACAAACCCAGGATTTACTGATATGATTAATTACTAGAACTTCCTTTAGTAAAAAAAAAAAAAAAAAAAAAGGTTCAAAATGTACTGGAATTTTTTCTTTAAATTTTTCACCTTGCTATGTTTTTGTATAAAATTTGAAAAATTTTAGGCAGATTTTAAAATTCAAGTATCAGTCTTTAAAATTTTGACAAATTGACAGTAGCAGGATACTGCCAGGAGATGGAGGGGACTGCAACAACAATGAGGGCACCTGATCTCAAACCAGGCGAAGAGGGGACCAAATGGAGGCCCAAACTTTATCTGCGTGATGACCACTTATATGCTTAATCCTGAATTGTATCCCACATCTTTAAAATAAAATTTTTAAAAGTTAACATTTTTTAAAAAATGTTAAACAATTAGCAGAATAATAATTAGCGGAATCATGTGTTTTACCTGTTATGAGTTATCCAGAGTTAGAAATAGCAGTTTTAAACCTCAAGACTAATAGAAGCTTATAGTTCTTAAAAATAGTATCAGTGAGGGTTAAAGGCAACTATTACAGACATACTAATTACTATTATATACATACTACGTACTAGCAAACATCACTAGTTATAAGGAAAGCAATTTTCTTGACATTCAGTATTTATACCATCTTACAAATATCTGCCTAATATATTGTCTTTTCACTTTTGTTATTTTTACCAAGTACTATCATCTAAATGATAGTTTTTAAAAATTCACTTGGTTCATAAATGTATATATAAGTGGTTTACTTGTCTGTATTTTGGATTTGCTTGTTTTGCTATGAGTTAAGCACTTTTGTACATTTTTAAAAAAATTATGGACTGGACATCTATTTGGTTAGTCCTGAAGAAGTATTGGATATTTAGCATGAGATGTGGTTCTGTCAGGAAGAAACTGAACAATTCAAAGAAGTACATGCAGCTAGTCATATTTATTGGCAGAGCAGAATCAAAGCACTCCTTTAGGCATTCTAACTATTGTATTATGCCATCAGGGTCTAATGAGTTGGCCTCTCCTATGGTATTCATTACTCTTGAGGAATAAGAGTAGAAGGTCTTTCCTGCCACCACTTTCAGGTAATGTCTACTGCCAAATGTGGTTATATTGTTTTCAAAACTTCTCCCAAAATAATTAATTCTTAACACGTGAATGAAGTTGTTTTTAGGGCTGATATCAATAAAGGGAAAAAAAATTTTGTTAGTATTTTTGCAAAGCTTCCTATTTTAAAAATAGAATAGACTGAAAGTGAATCTGGGAGAAAAATCTTACCTCCCTCTAAATACTCACAATAAGGTACCCATCATCAGGGACATTAGAAAGTATTTATTATTGCTTGAATTTTACTCTATTTCAAATACAGTCTTTTATTGAATTGAGAAGCAGAACAAATGAAGTACCTGAGAGAGAAAGCCACAAGAATGGAAATATTCTCTGTAACCAAGATTTCTTTAAAAAAAAAAAAAACATGTATCGCACAGCAAATCTGTGAAAATTGGCAGGTGTAATAAACCTGCTTTGTGCAAGGATCCCAGAAGCACATAATGGATATTTCTTTGGGTCAGAGTGTGATGAATATTGAGTACATCACAACCCACACTCTGCCTATGGTCTTGTTCAGATTTATTGTTAACATAATAGCACCTTTAGGAATGGAACACTGGGCTATATTTTTAAGCCAAGTGGCATCTTTGCAATTTCTAATAGAAATGACCCAATTTAGAAATGCTGGAAACACCATTTTCATGCAATACCTACTGATAAAGGTGGTTGTATGATTATCAGACCTTCTTCTAAAGTAATTGATTCTTAAATCCTAAATCAAATAGTTTATTAGTATAGATAACAATGTAGAGAAAAAAAGTTTCGTCAGCACTGGCAGGAAATGATTGGTATGCAGACTGACATTCTATGGGAAATTTAGGCTCTTAGTAGAAGGGAATGTGAAAAAAAGTGTTTTCAACCATGGTGACTTTGAAGGAGAGAATCAAGTTTTCTATGGAGGTGATAACACCCAGTCATGTTTTCACCTTAAGGGTACCCATAAATAACTATGCCACAAGTCGGAAATAATAGGGGAAGATTGATAGAATTTCTCTTCTCCTATTTAAAACTTTCCAGAGGCTTAAAATCAAACTCCTCATCATGTCATCAAGTTATTAAATAATCTGGTTTCCATCTACCTCCTTCACTTCAACTTGTACTGAACTCCCTTTGCTCGCAGCATAAGAGCGACACTTTTTTCTTATGCTCCTAGAAATACCAAGATCGTTCACTTCTCCGGCCTTTGCACTTGCTGTTCCGTTGCCTGAGACACTCTTCAAATTTTTCAATAACTGACTTTTTCCTATTCACCCACCTCAGAGCAGTAGCATTCACAGAATGACCTTCCCTTAAGACCTTGTCTGAGTAGGTAGCATCTTGTCCTATCATTAGTTTTAGTCACTCTCATCAACTTTTTTACTGCATTTAATGACCTTGTCACTATCTAAAATTAACTGACTTATACTTTTCTTACAGATCCATTTTCTGTGGGATCTAAACTCTATATAGGTAAAAATTCCGTCAGTCATATATGTGGCTGCATCTCTCAAGCCTAGTACAGTGCTTGACACATAGTAAGCACTCAATAAGTATTTAAAAAATAAATGAACAAATGATTGACTTCTCAAATTAAGCTGCCAGGACCAATTAGAAACAAATCAACATTTCCAAACACTTGTAGCAACTTATTATTATTAATAATATCTATTTTTAAGTATAAATATTTTAATTTAAAAAATGAAATTATTTGGAGGTGGCCTCCTTGTAGTACAGATTTCCCCTGCTAGGTAAGCGTTCTAGCAACCCATTTGCATCAGTTTACCAGCTAGTTGTGGTGTGAGGCTGCATTGTACTTCAGTGAGTTCTTTTTTTTTTTTTTTCCTTTCAACATGTTTGCCCATTTCATACTGGGTGATTTACGCTCACACCTGCCCACAGTGCACTGTGTGTTTAGCAGTTTTTGACCAAAAAAATGACATGAATTCCTGTGTCCCACCCATCCTATTTTCCAGATCTTGCCTGGAGCGACTTTTTTTTTTTTTTTTTTTTGATTCCCTGATTAAAAAAAAAAAAAAAAAAAGCCGGGCTCGGTGGCTCAGCCTGTAATCCCGCGCCTTTGGGAGGCTGAGGTGAGTGGATTGCCTGAGCCCGCGGGTTCGAGACCCGCCTGGGCAGTGAGACCTCATCTCTACAATAAATCAAAACATCAGCTGGGCTGGTAGCGCATGCCTGTAATTCCGGCTACTTGGAAGGCTGAGGTGGAAGGATCGCCGAAGCCCAGCAGGTGAGGCTGCGGTGGCGGGAGCGGCCACTACACTCCAGTCTGGGTGCTGAGAGACTCCAACTCAAAAAAAAAAAAAAAAAAAAAAAAAAAGGCCTCAAAGGGAAACACCTTGCTGATGTGGAACAGTCGTAACAAAAAATGGCGAAAGCATTAAAAGGCATCAAAATTAATGCATTCAAAAATTGTTTTGAGCAGTGGGGAAAAAAGTCTCAAGAGGTGTATTGCATCAAATGGAGAATACTTTGAAGGTGACTGAAGTTTAAACATGTCAGCATAAATATACAATTTTTAATAAATAAATTCCGGGTATTTTGGGTCCTCCCTCATGTATTACTTAATCTTAGATAGGTTTTAAAAATTTTTTATTTAAAAAAATAAATTAAAAAATTTTTTTATTTAAAAAAAATTTATTAAAAAAAAAGAATGAACAAAGCTAGCCCTTATTTTTCAGACTAATATAGTTTGCTTAGAAACACTTGACCTAGGCAGGTATAAAGTAGAATGTGAATTGTTCAGGGAGTAGCACATTTAAGAAACAGCTGGCCAGGTTCCATGGATCAGCCTATAATCCCAGCACTTTGGGAGGCGGAGGGGAGTGGATTGCCTGAGCCCTCAGGTTCGAGACCAGCCCAGGCAACTTGGTGAGACCTCGTCTCTACAATAAATCAAAAATTAGCCAGGGGTGGCCATGAGTGTGCCACTGTACTCCAGCCTGGGTGATGGAGTGAGACTCTAACTCAACAACAACAACAACAACAACAACAAATAGCCAATGCTATTTCATTATTATTTTGGGCAGTAGATACATTTGAAATTGTGTTACAAATAATCTAAATATTTAAACCTTGGACTCTATTTTATCTTGAGATGAATTTGTTTATTCCTTTCCAATTCTGATGTCACCATTCAAGTTAATCCACCATTACTTCTCCCCTAGGATTTTGTAGTAGCCTCCCAAGGGTGCTTTCTATTTCAAAGCATCTTCTATGTCCTTTCTAAGACATAGCTTATTGACACAGATTTCTGTGCAGAGAAACCTTCATAAAGCACAGCTGATTTTTTCATTACTCTATGTCAAGACCTTCACAGATCCTATTTCCTATAAAGTTCAAACAGTCTAATCAAGCATTCAAATTCAATTTCCTTCAACAAATATTGGAATTTCTGCAATTAATTCAGTTATACCTGTGTCATGAGCCATGCCTTCCCTTACTGTCCTTCATGTATCCTTCATTCAAGTCAGACTATATCGCTAGGAAGATCTTAGCACTTTCGTTCATTCCCAAATCTCTTCTCATATCAGTGTGTTCCTTTCCATTGTCCTTCCTTAGATCAATTTTTTTCTTTTAAAGGCAAATCCAAGCTTTCACAGACAAATTCAAATGCTATTTTCACTCTGACTAATTCTACAAGCAACAACTCCTCTTTCTCCTTAAACTCTGAGCCCATGAAGAATTTTGTCATTTGTACGTTCTTTGGAATTAGGTCATTTTTCTCAAAATATATACTTATTCTGAGAAAGATGTATTTACTATTGTTGAAAATAAGTTTGTCATTATGAAATGCCCAGCCCTAAAGGGAAAGTAAAGACTATTCTTTAATATTTGATTGGTTATATTTTATACCTAGCAATATTTAGTTTATAGGGCATTTTATGTGTAGTGTTTCATCTGAGCTTACCAGTGGGCAGAGAAATAATTATTATCTCCCTTCTATAGCTAAAGAAACAAACTCAAGAAGCTATATATGAGGGAGAACCCCCAAAATACCAGAATTTATTAGGAATTGTGTATTTATTCTTACATGTTTAAACTTCAGTCACCTTCAAAGTATTCTCCATTTGATGCAATACACCTATTGAGATTTTTTTCCCACTGCTCAAAACAGTTTTTGAATACGTTAATTTTGGTGCCTTTTAGTGCTCTTGCCATTTTTTGTGTAACTTCTTCCATATCAGTTGACCATTTGATATGGAGGAACAATTTCTGAGTGTACTATGAAAACATAATTTCATGTTTTTTGGGGGTCCTCCCCTCATACATATATGAGAGAGAGAGAGAGAGAGAGAGAGAGAGAGAGAGAGAGAGAGAGAGAGAGAGAATGAGAATTATTTCCTGTCTGGCGTCTTTAGTTCAATATTAGATTTATGAGATTCATCCAAGTTGTTATATATAATTGTAGTTTGCTTATTCTCATTGCTCTATAGTAAATTATTCTATTGTGTTAATCTTTCACATTTTATCTTTTTGTTCTACTGTTGATGGGCCGTAAGGTTTTTTGAAGCTCAGCAAATAATTCTAATGTGCAGTCACTGAGATGGAGTATCACTAATGTAGTGCTAAGTCTAAATAAAAACCTAAATTAAATTGACATTCAGTTAGAACTCTGTGGAGTCTGTGGTAGTGTCCTAAAAATTATATTCTTCCCATTTTCCTCCATCTTCAATTGAAAATCTCTGATGTATCTAGTCAAGAGTGTGCTGGAGTTGGCTTGTAGAAGCTCATGAGAGCTGAAGAATTTTGTAAGCAAGTTGTTTAAACACAGTCATTCTTTAAAAAATTGCATTATATAAAATTATAATTAAAATAATTATACTACAAATAATAAATATTTAAAATTTAAGACTTCCAAATTATGTTAGTACATTTTACTATATTCTATGACCTTTAGGCTTTTTATATCTATTGTATTTGTATGTTGAAAATACTGTATCCTGGGGAATTGCTGTACATTTTTTCTCAAATTCTAATGTAGCAATGTCATATTGTTAGGTTGAAATCACCCACAGGATGTACTTGAACCACACAAACTAGTAAATGTTACAAACCAAGACTTCATTTAATACTGATGCTGAAAAGATTTTCAAAAATGAATATAATTTGTAGGAGGGTGAGAAATAGCTTAAGATTATATCACATATCAGATTTAATGAAAATAAATTTTTATTGGAAACAGAGTTGGTGGATTGGGCGCAACTGCAATTGTCAAGTTGCAGTTGAATTACAACCAAAGATTAGCTAGGGATATTAGGGTTCAGTAAAAGGTATCTAAAGCCTCTGTGAGAATCAACTGACTTTACAGTAGATGTTATTATTTCTTAATTGTGTGTCACACTTGCATTGTATTATTCAAATGATAGTAAAACATATGTATGTTTACTTTACATATATTTATATATACATACACATATGTATACATTTTGTTCAGAGAGGTGGTTGTTGAATAACTGCTAGCATGCTCCTTTATTTAGCCACTTTTAAATTTTTATTCTTTTTTTAATTAGTGGAAGTATTTCATGTTTTAGAGATATATTGGGCACAAAAAGAAGTTCAAGCATCAGGTACTCAAACCACGGCAACCTCAGGAATATATATATATATATATTATATACGTATATATATTATATATATATTATATATGTATATATACACATATATAATATCTTGTGTGTGTGTATACGTATATTATATATATAATGTATACATATATGTGTATATAATATATATATACACACACCATGTATGTGTGTATGTATATTGCTAAGTCATATTGTACTTGTTTTTTATCTCTTTTAACATTAATTTAGACTTTGATATTTTGTTTACCCTGCAGAATTAGTATAAATTCAGGAACAAAGATAACAGATTTTGACTCTTAAAAAAAAATTCAAGCCGGGCTTGGTGGCTCAGCCTGTAATCCCGCGCCTTTTGAAAGCTGAGGTGAGTGGATTGCCTGAGCCCGCGGGTTCAAGACCCGCCTGGGCAGCGAGACCTCATCTCTACAATAAATCAAAAAATCAGCCGGGTGTGGTAGCACATGCCTGTAATTCCAGCTACATGGAAGGCTGAGGCGGAAGGATCACCGGAGCCCAGCAGGTCGAGGCTGCGGTGGCCGGGAGCGGCCACTGCACTCCAGTCTGGGTGACAGAATGAGACTCCAACTCAAAAAAAAAAAAAAAAATTCAATCTGAAGATGTACCTAATAGGTTATCAGAAAACCAGATAGTTTATTTCCTCCTTTACAATTAAAAAAATCAAACTTGTGTTTCCTAAAGCTTACAGCTAACAACAGGTGCTGCCCGCTTGCTTTGCCAGAAGCTCACAATAGAACAGATTTGGTACATACAGAACTAAAACAACATTTGAGTAAAGAACAAAACCCTCCCAAATGTTCCGACCAGCTCTATAATCAGTTCTCAATACTGAGCCAGGAAACAATGATGATTTTATATGTCAAAAAGGGTAAGGAGATTTGTTTGTTATTTTAGTTTGTTTTGTTTTACCTGTATTTGCACACATGCTTTCAGAAAGCACATATAATCAAACACAAAAGTGTTACATTTGTGACTGGAACTTCACACAGCAACAATTGCAAAGCTCAGAAGAGAAGGAGGCATAAAACCCCTCCTCCTCTTCATGGAAGTCTTATTGAGAATAACCCATAATTGAGGGAAGAGTGCTTCCTGGGGGCAAATTATTGAGATCAACTCTGTGTAGCTACAGCATTTCTTGATAATTGCCAATTGTCCTCTCCACTTTGTACTCTTTATGTAGCATTGCTAAATTGAATCTGAGGCCATGGATATAATTTGATATATCTAAGTTCATGGCTGCACATTTATTTTGCTTACCCAAACTCTTGGTCTCTCTTAAACAGAAGTTGACAATTTGTCAAATGATCTGTTACTGTGTGATGACATATCTGTGAAAGCTGGATCTTGCTTTGTGTTTGAGAACACATTTCCAGAGTCCAAAGCACATGAGGATTGATGACACAGATGGGCTTGGAGGACTGGTTCCAGAAATGTGATTTTCTAATCAGCTGCTAGTTTTTCTGTTTACCATCTAGCTGAATGTTCTGCCCCTTTGAATCTCCCTGTTGCTTATATTTTTGTATCAGAATCACTCCAAATGAGAACATAGGAACAGAAAAGAAAATAAGATCAAAGAGAAATCAGACCATGAAAAATAATAACTGCTTAGGGACTGGCCTCACAGCCTCTTGTTTCTGCTTGTCCCTTGAAGTCAACAAAGTTTGTATTCCTTGTACCAGGAGATCGTAACCATCTTTTCCAGTTATGATGCTCAATGGTTTTAAGATGAAAAGCATTACACAATTTTAAGGTTTCTTAATAGTTTCGATGAAAGAATATTTGAGGACAACACAGTTTCTTTTAGTTATAGAGTACTTTGGGATTCCCCTATGAATTTTATTTATCCATCTCATGCTATTCCCTCGGGTAATTATAAATGAATTGTTCTCTGCTGTTCTTTCATCAAACATTTTCTGATTGTTATCTTGAAGTTATTATCAAGAGCATCACTGATGGATCCTAATCACAAATGGGTAAAGCTTATTCAACTCTAGTGCTATCTTTGAATGCAACTATTCTATGTCTAATTCTGTGTCACTCCCTCCTGTTTTATCTTTCAAAGCTCATTGACTTGTCTTGCTCTGTCACCCAAGCTACAGTGCACTGGAATGATCATAGCTCACTGGGCTTAAGGAATCCTCAAGCTCCTGGGTTTAAGGAATCCTCCCACCTCAGCTCCCAAGTAGCTAGGACCACAGACACAGGCCACCATGCCCAGCTAAATTATTATTGTTGTTGTTGAGATGGTGTCTTGCTATGTTGCCCAGGCTGGTTTCAAACGTCTGGTTTCAAGTGATCTTCCTGCCTCAGCTTCCAGAGTCATTGGGATTTCAGGCATGAGCCACTGTGCCTGGCAAATCTCATTGATTAGTCTGCCTGTCTGTCAATGTTGTCAATCAGTTAATTCAGTGAGATGCTTAGACAGTCCAAACAAACAATTAATGTGGAGAGACAACCTGAAACACATGGTTAGCAGGTGACATGGTAAGAAGATAAACACTTAGCCAATCTATAATCAATTGATTTGTCTCAATTTATACTACTGCTTCTTTCAGTGGAAACCTGATTAAAAATCAGAAGTCTGCATCAGGAAAAAAGAAGGATCACTGAAATGCCAGCATTGGCCTAGTTGGAACTATGTTTTCCGAATTTCCCTCCCTTATCCAGTTTGTGTGAGATTCAGAAGGTGGAAATGAAACGACTCTGTGAAAGTTACATATAAGTGTGTCTGGTGAGAGAGACATTCAGACAAGTTGAGAGCTTGTTCTCAGTTTTCTTCTTCATATCCAGATTTTTGCCCCAACTGCTGGTACTACTGACCAACAGTGACCCCAGACCCACACCCAGTTTTTGAGGCAATTAAAAAGGCACACACATTTCTTTCTCACAAGACTACTCTGGCAGCTGAACGCTGAATTTGCTGGCTTTCCAGAGTTCCTTGAAAGATCTGACTTGTCCACGTGCCCAAGAGGGCTTGTTGGCAACATCATTGTAAGCTTTCCACTTCTCTTACAATTGTATAAGGTCTTCTTCCTAAAACAAGTCCCCTATTCTTTATTATTTGTAGTGGTCTGCTTTCCTGATTGAACTTTGACTAATACCTGTGCAGTTTGCTGAACCTGATGGGGGAAGGGGGCCATATGCAAATCACTGTGTTTTTTGGATTCCCCTGTGATATCTGGTGAATAGTGAGGGTCTTGGAGGACTATTTATTTCATGCAAAGTGTGATTACCATGCTGCATAAATCCTCGGCAAGTATTAGAACTTAGAGTCTTAGGCAACATTGCACAGATAGTTTTTGTTTCTTCCTCTATGTTATGATGCCTGCTCTCTCTCTCTCTGTGACAGTTCTTAGATAGTAGTTTCTACTTACTGCCCTAACCACTTTTGAACTTTACACCATCCTCAAAAGCCAGCCTTGGTCTTAAGTCCCTCAGTGCCATGCTTTAACTAGGGAGCATATTACTTCACATGCAAAAACTTGGACCCTTCACCTCTGGGTAGACCTGCTTTCAGTTTAACCATTATTTTTAGTGTTCTAACTCAAAGAAAGAAAAATACAAGCATGTATAGGAGGGCATCAAGCGGTAAGAAAGTAACAGGGATACTTTTTAGTGGCGTCATATATTATTCTTTATAGAATATAGTATATTTGCCACCCCATCACATATACCAATCATTATTTCTTGTGAGGTTATTGGAAGGGCAGAAGTGCTAAATGCTTGTCCATGGTTATTTGTGTGGCTTGGAGGAACTGTACACAAACTAGGGACTCAAGCTCCAGTGTTTCGGCCCCTGAATCACACTGACATTTTTTTTTTTTTGAATTTGAGTCTCTGTCACCCAGGCTGGAGTGCAGTGGCGTGCTCACGGCCACCACAGCCTCTATCTGTTGGTCTCAGGTGATCCTTCCACCTCAGTCTTCCAAGTAGCTGGAACTATAGGCATGCCCTACCACACCTGGCTAATTTTTGATCTATCATAGAGATAAGGTCTCACCAAGTTGTCCAGGCTGGTCTCAAACCCCTGAGCTCAGGCAATCCTCAGTCCTCGACCTCCCAAAGTGCTGGGATTACAGACTTGAGCCCCGTGTCCAGCCACACTGGCATTTTAATGAGATGAGGTCATTAGCTCCTCTCATTCCCATTTTCTTTGCCTCTCACCTATGCTCTTGCAGGAGACTCTGCAATGGTCATGTCCTCATTGTTAACCCCATCCTTCCTCTCATTACTCTAATAGGAAATCATAGTAGTTTCATGTTTCTCATTTTGAAAGTGAGTTCCAGTAGTCTGTCTGCTCATATCAAACATCTCAAGTACTGTCTCTCTGCTGTAGAACCGAGAAAATTCTTAACCTTGTCCTGAAGCCCTGTCAGGACTCCATTAAGACTTTTGAAATGTTTTTTCCTACTTTTTTTTTTTTTTTTGAGTTGGAGTCTCACCCTGTCGCCCCGATTGGAGTGCAGTGTTGCACTCCCACGCATCGCTGCCTCGACCTGCTGGGCTCCAGCGATCCTTCCGCCTCAGCCTTCAATGTAACTGGAACTACAGGCGTGTGCTACCACACCCGGCAACATTTTTTTTCTTTTGATTTATCGTAGAGATGAGGTCTCACCAAGTTGCCCTTGGGTCTCAAACCCGCGGGCTCAGGCCCTACTTTCCTTCGATAAAGACACTTGGTGCTGTCCAGACTGAGTACACATCCCCCAAACATACACTTGTACCTTCAAGGACATACTAATAATAATATTCATAACACCTATCCGTGTTGAATATTTACTAGGTGCCAAGTATCCAAATGGCACTTTATCTGTATCACCCAGGCAATAACCATATGAGATGTGCATTATTATTGCTTCCATTTTGTAAATGAGGAAATCAAATCTCGAGAGGTTAAATGACTTGCTCAAGATAACATGGCTGGTAAGTAACAGAAGTTGTAGTTTAGTATAGTTTGAATTTTGAGTGACACTCTCAAATTCTCTGTGCCTGTCCCCATCTACTCTCCCTTTCTTAGAGTGCCTTTTCACTCTGAGCACACAGTTTGAGTCTTCCTTCACTTAAAAGACCAGTTCAAAACCAGTAAGTCTTCTGTAATCTCCACCTCACCACTGACTCACAGGAAGTCTTCCTACTTGGAATTCCTACAACATTTGAAGAAGAAGAAGTATAACTTCTCATTAGTTGAGTAACATTGGGCGCTCCTCTCTCAGTGTGTAGTTTGGATTCTGGCACACAGGGCAACACCAGTTCTTTCAAATGACTGATGCTTTTGAGGAAGCAAGCACAGCACTTACCTATCTGTAGGGTCAAAGGTCTATCAAGCCAATAAGGGGCACAGGCTCTGCAGTTAGAAACACCTTGTTTCCTACCTGGCTTTCTACTACTTGAGTGGCAGGGCAAGTTACTGAACCCCTCTCTATCTTACACACTACATGCCACATAAGCAGTAGTTATCAGTAGTGAAAGTGTTTGTTCTATATCAGTTGTAAATTTTTTATGTTAGAGATCTTTTACCGGAAAGTCTTACTTCTCATTACCTAGACATACCTTAAAACTTGACCAGGTGGATCCATATTTGACTTATCTTTTTATTTCCCAAAGTACCTAACATGGATTTGGTAAATATCTTTAGTTTAACTAGCAAGCATATATTAAAATTATGAATTGTCATGTGAGTCAGAATAATCATTACAGACATTCATGTAATATATCTTATGTACCTTTACATTTTTCTAATCATCTAAGTGACTTTATAATATATATAATATATACAATATAGTATATAAATATATATATTCATATTATCCCTACCATAAGTCCCTGAGATAGGTGAATTATATTGGCTTCATTTTATAGATGGGACAAATGAGGCACGAGTTTCTTAACTGGCTCAAGGTATAGAGTTAGTGGTTGAACTGAGATTTGAATATAGTCTGTCTGGTTTCAGAATCTATACTCTTAGCCACTAGATTCAACAGCTGCTCAGCAGGATGAAGGGATGCTAACATCTAACATGTATCGAGTACTTGTATGTACTTTCAAGTAATTCTTTGAGAGGGTCTCAAATTACTTGAGGCCACATAAAGTGTTATTAACCCCTTGTTTTAAGTTGGGCATCCCCAGGCGCCTATCTTCATAAAAGGGCTTGAGTGATAGTAATTTACTTGAAAGATAATCCCACAAAGCCCCAAAGGAGTTAAGAGAAGTAGGATGAGGAAGGACTGGGTTTGATAATGTGCAGAACACATCTGGAAGTCACTGAGACTCTGTAGGAGGTGATGTAGAACTCCCCACAGAGTGTTATCAGAGTATGATTAAAGGACCCGGAAGCTAGGATATTGTCCCTCACTGCTTTTTTATCATTGACATCAACTTCCAGAAGTTTCCACCTATTCCAGGTACTGGCAAAAACACAGCATTAACTCAGAGACTCATAATATGTACAACAGGAAATTACCATGGGAATGGTGAATGTTAAGGGACTGTGGGTGGGAAATATTTCATATCTCATTTTATAGATCAAAAAAATAGCATAAAATAAGTTAAACTACCTGCCCAGTGACACATAGTGTGTGGATCTAACACAAAAGTAAGTAGGAGAGCTAAAATTTGAACCCAGGTACACAATAAATTCTTCCTTCATTTTGCATGTTCTCTCTAAGTGCCAAGTAATTTCTAGCTTAATGGAGTTAATGTAAGCACAAAAGACATGTTCATAGAAACTTCTGTTCTAATGGCAGGGACACTTACATATACGTTAACCTTTTTTTATGCAAGTTTTGAAAAATATTTTAAAGGAATCAAACTAGATTGCTGACATAGAGAATAACTAGGGTGGAGGTGAGTAGACAGGGAGTTTAAGGAGAAGCATTGCTAGCAAGTAGAAATCAAATTCACACATCTGAGGACATAAAGAAAGCCATAATGACTGGTCTGCATTGAGTAGCGGGGAAAGAACAGCGTAAAGTGAGGAGGATGGAAAGGAAAAACCAGAACATGCTAGCCTCAGAGTCCCTTGTTACACATTAGGATTTAATTTTAAAAGCAACAAGAATTTATCAAAGAGCATGCAATCAGCAGAGGATTTGTTCTTCTATTTAGTCTAAGAGGCCTCCAGATTAAATGTGTTTTTTTTTAAGTACTTCAAAAAGGAGACATACTCTAAAAGGGTGACAGCAAACCAACTAAAGGCTGTGGTCAGGTATAGGGGACACACTTGACCACCTTTTTGCCTTCAACTTCCTTCCTTTGCCCCTATCTTCCCTCTTCTGTTTCTATCCAACATTTCACTTTAATCCTCAATGCTTGTGAGATGATCCAGAGTTTGACTGCATATTTAGCTCTTCGGGGATACTGTGAATAATGATGAGACTTATTCATCTTTCTTTAGCATAAACCATATTTAACAAAGGGCTAAAAAAATAACATAAAGAGGCTTTATGGTCAGGTTTCAGAGCTGAATTGGAAAAGTAATTCTGAGTAGTAATTCTGAGTAGTAATTCAGTGTGTTTTATTTCCTCTTTTCACTTTTCTAAATTTTCTAAATAAACTTACACTTTTTAAAATAAAAATGGACAACTTTTTAAAAGTTTGTGCTAGTTACATACGTGGCCTACGAAGCTAAGGCTTTTTTCTCATTGAATGAATCCAATAACTAACTCAAATTTTCCACTTTATTTGGTAAACTTCATGGATTCTGAATTTCCAAACACTACCATGGATTCTGACTTTGACAAATAATCACATACTTAGCTCTTTTGTGTATTTTCTTGCAATTATCAATTGATATGTTTGGCCCAGATGATATTCACTTTTTTATTCAAAAAGAATACTTCTGATATTCTTATATATACTGTTCAAAGTTTTAAAAAAATTACATGAGCTCAGATGTGAAATAGAAAGAGCAATGTTATTCTCTACATTGTATAGACAAAAAAAGAATGAGTAAAGAGAGCTACAGACCCACAGCTACTAGCTGAACTAGATAAAAACCCAGAATGTCTATTTAAATAATAAACTCCTTAAGGGTGAAACACCCAATCTGTACTTCTTTTTGATTTCCAAAGAATATGATATCTCAGGAAGATAGAGATTTAAATCTTAGCATATATAAGAATAACCAAACTGAAATTTAAAACATTTTACATATCTCAAAAATATTTATTTTTTGTATTGCTTGAATTACCCAAGTCTTAGTACAAGGGACACTGAGAACCAAATTATGTCATAAACAAAGGGAAAGTTACATATTCCATATCCTTCCAAACTCCTCCTTCGCTTGATCTTTTCTCATATGCATTACCATGTGCTTAGTATTCAACAACATGGACTTTGAAGAAGACACAACTGGGTACTGATCCCATCTCTGTCCTTTAAGTAGTCGGATGACCCCTGGCAAATTTCATACCTTTCTCAGTATCAGTCTCTCCACCTTTATAACAGGGATATTGCCCACTTCATACAGTGAGTTTTACATATTACTATTCATTTGCACACATGAAGGAATGCCAAGTGTTGAGAAAGTGCTCAATAAATGATAGCTAGTGGTGGTCATGGTAGCAGTGCCAACTGTCATGTAAGGAAGTACAATCGAATGGTCAGTCAATGGTCACGTAAGGAAGAACAATTGAATTGACAATACCCAGTGCCAAGGATGACTAATCCGTATTCATAACTTTAAGAAACAGATCTTAAAACTGAACATTGGGAAATTTGCTATGTCTGTCTTTGATCCCTGGGCTTTGAATAACTACTTCTTAATGCTATGAGTCAAATATTTAATTTTGAAATGGACAGGGGAATCATGCTCCATCTCAGTTATCATAATTGAATAATTGGGTTCTTTGACCCTAGATCAAACTCTAAAAAATTAAATGAAGAAATAATATTTATAGATTCCAGTAGGCAATGAAAAAACCAGTAAAAATACAGCTAAAATAATCTACAATTCAACTTTAAAATTCTGGCTACAGAATCAGTTAATCTTCTATCTATAAATTAGAGTTTTGCAATCTCAGCTCTATTGATCCAAAAATTAATTATATTTTGGACCATATGATTATTTGCTGTGTGGGACTTTCTTGTGCACTGCAGAATGTTTAGCATCATCCTTTGCCTACTGCCATAGATGCCAGTAGTATCACCATCCCCAACTTGTAACAATTAAGAAAATGACTCTAGACTCCAAAAGTCTAATGGAGAGTAAATGTGACCCCAGTTGAGAACACTGCTGTAAACTCTTGACTTAAGAATGCTCCTAGTTCTAAGGAACCACTAATCACACACTGCCTTCTAATAAAGCCTCAGCCTTCAATTTCACACCATACAAACCCATTGAAGCTGTTGAGTCCCCTGACCTGGTTACTGCTAGCCCTCTTCCAACCAACCCTCTTCCTATAGAAATTGACAACCGCTTCAGAAATGTCTCCCATCAAACTCTCTCCCCTCCAATCTGCTGGGAAGAGTAACTACACAAACTTAATACTTCTCTATCTCCCATCCGTTGTACCTACTTTCTCAGAAGAGTTTTAAAACCTGAGTTCACTCTTTTATCAGTTTCTGAAGGTCTCCAAAAAATGGCAGGATTATATTGTTCTCTGCAAATACTACTGGTTATAAAAAAAAATAAAAATTGAAACAGACTTTTAACATAATAGCAGTGTATTAGGAAAAAGGAAGATAAGAAAGAAGGATCATTAAGAGTGATTAAACACTGACCATGTGCCAGTCTCTGGACTAAGTAGCCTACAATATAAGTTCATTTAATTGTTGTATTATAACTTTTAGATAAAGAAACTGAGACCAAGCTAGACTAAATTTCTAACATTATGCTGTAAATAAATGGCCATTGCAAATTGTTCTTCCCAATTCAATATCTGCGTCCACTTTAGTGTATTATTTCTTAAGAGCATTCAGGAATCTTGTGAAAAGTGAAAACAGACAGTGATAACTGTGTGTGTGTGTGTGTGTGTGTGTGTGTGTGTGTGTGTGCGGCGCGAATGCGTGTGTATGTGTGTGTGTGTGTGTGTGCATATCAACTTAATCCATAGTTTTTGAAGGTCAGTTGTGTCACCAAAATCCTGAATGAACTGAGTGTGTCCCAGCAGGTCACATATTCTTGAAAGGGCAGTCAGATTTTGGATAAGCAACTTATAAATATGGGAGCAAATGCAAGGTTCTATCTATAGACCTGTCATGAGGCAAGCTGTCTCTCTTTAAAAATGATATAGAGGCAGCTGGCCTCTAGTCTGCTAGTCTGTTAGTGTCTAGCTTGGCTATTCATCATCAGAGGCAAAGAATTTCTGCCTATTTTCGCATAAGGCACATGTCTTCCTACTGGAAGATCTTTCTCCAGGAGTGAATGAGTTCAGACCAAGGTCTCTGCTCAAAAAAATAGAGACAGAATCCAGCACTATTTATATAACACCAGAACTGACTCAGTGCCATTGCCCATTTAACCTGCTTGTCTTCCTATTTGAAGATGTTTTTTTTCCCTCCTGGCTTTTCTGCCATCTGCAACTTCTCTCCAGGCAAACCTTAAGAAGAGGACATTTTGAAGAATCACCGTATTTGTTTCATCCTAGAAAAGTTTAACATCCTTACTATAATACTATGCCACAGTTGAATGTACTACATTTCTTTCTTTATTAAAATGGGATTGTATCTGCTTATTACTCTGCCTCATCTCTGGCTTATTAATTTAAAAATCTAGCTCTTATGCTAAATGCCCTTGTGTCACCTGGCAGTTTGCATTGACTTTAGTGTGAATGCTCCAGTAAAAATAGCTACTGCCTTTATTAAGCTTTACACCATGTGCTCAATATTGTGCTAAGTGCTTTACATGAATTATTTCATTTAATCCTCTAAAGGACAGGAAGTATTATAATCTTCATTTTAGATAAAGACAGCTAATTAAGAGAAGTTAACAGTTGTTTGAATTTCATACAGCTAGCATGTGACAGAGTTTGGATTTGAACCCAGATTTCTCCAATATCAGAGCCCAAGACTGTTACACTTTATTACACTGCCTTCCCATGAGTTTCTGTTGTATTGTCTTTTTTTGCCTGACTTGTAATATTATTTCCATCCTTATTTTGTTTTGTGGTTGACAAAATGAATACATTTCTAGAATTGTCAATGGCATGAAAATTGGATTCCAAAAAACAAAAAAATTCTGGAATTACGTGTTTCCTGATATTTTCCTTGTGGGAAAAAAACCCTAAATAATGGACTAACCAGAATTATTTTCTCAGACCTGCTACTACATGCTCTTATATACCAGAAACATCAAATATCTCTCTAGACTTTTGTTTATTTGTAAACTGATGGGATTGGAATTATGAATCCTTCATTCCTTTCTACCTCCAACACTTTAGGATTTTCTAATGCAGTGGGTATTTCTGCCTCACAAAGGGCTTACAGAATACACTGGAGAAAACAGCAGTAATAGAAAATTTTATATTCACTGCTACTTAACTTTGTGCTCATTCAAATATCTCCGTAGTGCCTCTCTCTAGAGACTCTAAGCACTTACTTAATTTAATATAGCCCTTTATAAAATGGGTCTTCTCTGCAAATCTCAGCTTGAGGCATTCCTCTGGTACCCACACAATACGTTCACTTTTACAGAGGTTTTCTTTTTTTCCCCTAAGAATTTCCTGTTCATTTAGCGACAGCCAGAGGTAAAGCTAACAAATTGTATATCTCTTCAGAGACACCCAATTTACCAAATGTCTTTTAATTGGCATGAGAGCTTGTAGAATGTCCTCTGAAAGGCTGTGCAAAGAGTTTGTTGTTGTTGTAGCTGTTGTTTTTGATACAAAGGTATAGAGGAGATATTTCTGGATGTCATCTTTTCATGTAAAAGAGAAGAGACTTCAATCCAAACTGAAATTATTTAGCATCATCTCATGGAACTTTCCAGGGTTCTTATTACCAACGTTCTCCTGTCAGATCTCCTGTCATAAATGTGACCCTGTAGATTGAACAATGGGAGGAATGACAACCTTTGAATTTCTCTTTCTCTCTGTCTTTCTTAAATAAATATTATAAATGTGATAGAAGGTATGCTTAGTTAATATTAGTGTGGACTTTGTAGTATACATTTCTCTCATAAAAATTGTCATCCATTCAATAATTACTTATGCCTTCTATTGTTCACTTCTATTTCTCCAATACCAAAATCAATTACAGACACATAGGAAGAACCTGATAGATGATACTAAATTAATATGCCAAACATTGTGCTTTAGGTAAGGTACTAAGAAAAACTGGCATTGACCCAAATCTTACAGAGCTTATAGTGAAGGAATTGTTCATTCTTAAACACAGACACACACACACACACACACACACACACACACACACACACACACACATCTTTGTGATCAATGCATTAAAAGACACATACCTTTAAGAGCATATAATAGGAAAATCTAATTTGATCTAAGGTAGTCAAAGAAAACTACTTTGAGAAACTGACTTTCTAACTAAAATGTGAATAAAACTTGACCATTAATTAAATACAATGGAGAAAAGGCATTTAATATATAGGCAAAAAAATTTTAAAAAAGAAAAGAAAAGAAGGTGGAGAAAAACCCCACAGGTTATTCGAAGGTAGCAACAGGTTAGTACAGATAACAACCGAGAGAACCGATGATGAAGCAGCAAGGAATGGCAGAGATCATACCATAAAGAACTTTGTAGGTCCTTTTACAAATTACTGCAGATATTTCACTTTTCCCTAATAATATAGAGTCATGAAAGAATTTCTAAATGGAAGAGGGAGGTAGAGTAGGAAAGAGGAGCAAAAAAGACTTGGTCTGATTTGTAGTTTTAAAAGACTATGTTGGGTCCTGTTTAGTGAATGTATGATAAGAATGGAAAAAAATGAGAGAAGTCACAATCAAGTCATAACCAACACCAAAAAATTAATAGTTTGCCTTGGGAGGCTGAGGTGAGTGGATTGACTGAGCCCGCGAGTTCGAGACCCGCCTGGGCAACTTGGCGAGATCTCATCTCCACAATAAATCAAAAAAATTAGCCGGGCGTGATAGCGCGCGCCTGTGATTCCGGCTACTTGGAAGGCTGAGGCGGAAGGATCGCCGGAGCCCAGCAGGTCGAGGCTGCGGTGGCCGGGAGCGGCCACTGCACTCCAGTCTGGGCGACAGAGTGAGACTCCAACTCAAAAAAGAAAAGAAAAGAAATCAATAGTTTGATGCAGAGAACTATCTCTAGTAATAGAACCATTTTAACATAGGACATAATTGAAGATTTAAAGGTTGAACTTTGCATTGTATTTTATATAGAGGTGTGAAAAAGATGTCAAGAAATACTTTCAGGTGTTTAACTTAAGCAATGTTATTGCAGGTGGCATTTTTTAAACAAAAAAAGGAGAGCCATGTCTAGGGTTAGATTATGAGTTCCTTCTTCCACATGTTGATGTAGATCAGATGGCTTTGAGTTTATTATCCCTGTAGAAATATTGGGTTAAAAAAATGAATATCTGTGGAACAAAATGGGTTTTTAAATGTTTATAATTTTTTAGTGAATAAAATGTACAACACATGATCTCCAGTTTTCACCCCACAGATTACCTCTTCATTACAGGTAGGAGACCTTCACATTTCACTATAAAGCGATCAAACTTTATATCACGAATAATGAGACTAACTGGTATAATATATTTTCATATGATACCACAAAGCATAGAATAACATCCATGCCATTTTCTTACCAAGAATGTTTAACTTGAACTTAATCTTGAGGAAACAATCATAGAGTTCAGGTTGGGAAACTTTCTTCATGGCCTGGAATCTTCAAGAATGTCAATGTGACAAAAGTAAAATGTATGGAAAAAAAAAAACAACTGTTACAGATTAAAAGAAACTAGAGATTCTATGGAAAATGGGAGATTTTTTTTTTTTTTTAGTTGGAGTCTCACTGACACCCAGGCTGGAGAGCATGGCACGCTCACAGCCATCCCAAGGTTGACCAGCTGGGCTCAGGCGATCCTTTCACCTCAGTCTTCCAAGTAGCTGGAACTACAGACGGGCACTACCATACCTGGCTAATTTTTTGATTTATTGTAGAGATGAAG
Organism: Cephalopachus bancanus; assembly: GCA_027257055.1. Classification (NCBI taxonomy): domain Eukaryota; kingdom Metazoa; phylum Chordata; class Mammalia; order Primates; family Tarsiidae; genus Cephalopachus; species Cephalopachus bancanus. The sequence continues at coordinate 1,595,297 of JAPVLO010000298.1, read as the reverse complement.
TCTCATCAAGTTATCCAGGCTGTTCTCGAACCCATGGGGGTTCAGGCAATCCCCTCACCTTGGCCTCCCAAAGTGCTGGGATTACAGGCTTGAGCCACTGCACCCAGTCAAGCTTTGTTTTTGATATTGAAAAGCAAAATCAGATATAAAAGATTTCTCTAGTGAGTTGGATTAATTTGAATATAGACTATAATAAAGTGTTATGTGTTGGTTGATTTTCTCAATTGGTATACTATTATTATGATTATTGAAGAGAATGTCCTTTTTCTTAGAAAACAAATACTGGGGTATTTAGGAATGAAATATTCTGCAGTTAACTTTCAAAGCAATTAAAAGTAGGAAACTTGAATTATATTTATTGTATTTATTTAATATCCAGCACTTTTAATATCCCTGTATATATTCAAGATTCTAACTAGCATTCTTTCTGCCTGAAAACCTTTTTAAAAATGTATTTTAACAAGGGCTGCTGACAATGTATTCTCTGAGTTTTTGTTTAAAAAAAGTTTTCATTTTTTCTTGATTTTTGGAAGATATTTTCACTGGTTATAGAATTGTGGATAGATAATTTTTTTCAGCACCTTAAAATATATTTTGTGCCCGCGGCCCCGGCGCTCCCGCCTCCCGCGGCCCCGGCGCTCCTGCCTCCCGCGGCCCCGGCGCTCCCGCCTCCCGCGGCCCCGGCGCTCCCGCCTCCCGCGGCCCCGGCGCGCCCGGCGCCCCGGCGCGCCCGGCGCCCCGGCGCTCGGCCCGCCCAGCTCATCACAACCCGGCCTGAGAGGAGATCCACACAAATCGGCTTAAAAGAAGATCTGCAGGAATTTCTGCAAAAATCTCCTGTGTCTGAGATTGTGCTGCTGGCTCGCGTGGGGCTTCTGTTGCCTGCTCGGAGGCAGGCAGCCATCTTGTTCCTGTCCGGCCCCACCCCCTCTAGGGCGAGCAGATGAGATAGCACCACCTGCTGGCGACTCAAGGTAACAACACCGAAACGGGAGAAATAAGCCTGATTAAGACATAGACCAAACTGCTAAGGAAAGCTGACCTGAGCTGTCCTTCACAACATATCAGGGGCAATTGACTCTAACTGCAAATTAATTCACCGGCTTGAAAAGAAAACTACAAATCAGACCTGAAAGGACATTGGACTTAAACGAAAGGTCTCAGAGTGTGCTTCATTGATTCTATTAGTTTAATGACTTAATTCTATTCCTACAGTATTGTTCCCCTTTTTTCTCTTTTCCTTTTCCTTTTCTTCTCTTTTCTTCTGTCTGTAAACCATGTCTTTGTATAGAGGAACAACACACCAATAAGGTGGTTGGATAGCCGGTATGCTAGCATCACAATATGTTTTATTTGTGGTTGTATGAGAGTTGGTTCGACTGTAGCTGTGGTCCATCGTTTTTAGCTGTTTCAGTATAGACCTCTCTCTCTATTTGTTGGCACACTCGTTAGTTTCCTCCCTTACTTCTCTATCTCTCCACTCCCCTCTTCAACCCACTATCTGCTCCATTCTCTCCCCCTGCTAACCACATTTTATTACAGGGAGTAAACCTACAGCCCCATTGCACGGACAGACTCCAGGGCAGTGGGAAGTGGGTTCCACATTATCCACACGCCTGTCAGCGAACAGCAGGACCTGCAGACAGATTTTGAATCACAGCTCTCCCCTTAAATACATCTCAAAACTGCAAAAAGGACCACCTCCAACCTACAGTGCAACTTCAAAATTGAACAAAGTAAGACGACATACATAAAGAATGGGAGATTGAATGAACAGAAGTAAAACCAGTCCCTTTACCCCTGAAAAACAAAATTAAAGAAGACGGTGACGTGGAGGGAAGGAAGAAGTAGGGAAGTGGAAAAACCGCACAAATGAAGAAAAACCAAAAGAAGAATATAGGGCTTACACAGACCCCTGGGAGATCAGACAATGAGAAAACAGATTCTGGAACACAGACAATGAAGAGTCCCCAGAATGACTGGCTACATGCAACAAACCCAGACATCAAAACATTAATGGAGAGAATTAAAAAAATTGAGGAGAGACAAGAGGAAAATAGGAAGGAGCTGTTGTCCGAAATGACAGCAGTAAAGAATACTGTGATGGAAATGAACAACAGACTAATAAGCATGGAAAGCAGAATCAGCCAAGCAGAAGAAAGAATCTCAGAGCTCGAAGACCAAAACACAGAACTAACCCAAACTGTCAAAAGCATAGAAAAGAAGCTCAAAAAGACAGAACAAAACCTGCAAGAGATGAATGATCACTTCAAGAGACCAAACCTGAGAATAATTGGGCTTCCTGAGGCAGAAAGAGAAACAGAAGCCACACTGGAACAAACATTCCATGAAATCATTCAAGAAAACTTCCCTCATCTCAGTAAAGATGAAAAAATTAAAACACAAGAGATTCAGAGAACCCCTGCAAGACAACAAACGAGAAGATCAACTCCCAGACACATAATAATTCGCCTAAACAAAGTAGCTATGAAAGGAAAAATCCTAAAGGCAGCAAGAGAAAAAGGCCAGACTACCTACCAGGGAAAACCAATCCGAATAGCAGCAGATTTATCCACAGAAACCCTTCAGGCCAGGAGAGCCTGGAGCCCTATCTTCAAAGTACTAAAAGAGAAACAATTTCAACCAAGAATAACCTACCCAGCTAAACTAAGCTTCATTAGTGAGGGAGAATTAAAATCTTTTCCAGACATCCAATCCCTAAGAACCTACGCTGCCACCAGACCACCGCTACAAGAAACACTCAAGAAAGTACTGAACACAGAAGAAAAAGAAAAAAGAACATCAGCATTCTTCACAAGAGTACAGGCAAAAGATTAAAAAACACACCTGAACCAACTCCAAAACCCAAAGAAAGACAACAAATAAACAGTAACAACTCTGTAAGAACCTCATGACAGGGATCAACTCTTGCATTTCAATTATTAGCCTAAACGTGAACGGACTAAATGCACCACTGAAAAGACATAGATTGGCAAAATGGATAAAATATCATCAGGCAACAATCTATTGCCTTCAAGAGACTCACCTCACTAGAAAGGACACCCACAGACTCAAGGTAAGAGGATGGGAAACAGTCTTTCAGGCGAACGGAATACAAAAGAAAGGAGGAGTAGCCATCTTAATTTCAGACAAAATATCCTTCAAACTATTAAAAATCAAAAAAGATACAGAAGGTCACTACATAATGATAAAAGGTTCAATCCATCAGCAAGAAATATCTATCCTAAACATATATGCACCCAACATAGGTGCACCAACCTTCTTAAAGCAACTTCTTGGAAAACTAAAGAAAGATATTGACTCTACCACTATCATAACTGGGGACTTTAATACCCCACTCACAACCCTAGACAGATCAACAGGACAAAAAATCAGCAAGGAGATCCGGAACCTCAATGTGACCTTGGACCAAATGGACTTAATTGATACTTACAGAACACTCCATCCAAAGACCACAGAATACACATTTTACTCATCACCACATGGAACATATTCCAAGATCGACCACATACTCGGCCATAAATCAAGTATAAGCAAATTTAAAAGGACCGAAATTCTACCAAACACCTTCTCGGACCACAGTGGAATAAAAATAAATATTGACACCAACAAAGTCCCCCCAAAACCCACAAAGACATGGACACTAAACAGCATGATGCTAAACAACTCCTGGGTCAATGACGAAATCAAAACAGGGATCAAAAGATACCTGGAAACAAATGAAAATGAAGAAACATCTTACCAAAATCTCTGGGATGCCCTGAAAGCTGTAGTAAGAGGGGAATTTATATCCCTACAAACACACATGAAGAAAATGGAAGGAACAGAAATTCACAATCTAACAAGCCACCTAAAAAAGCTGGAAAAGCAAGACCACAAAAACCCTAATTTCAGCAGAAGAATCCAGATCACCAAAATAAAAGCCCAAATCCAGGACATAGAAGACAAAAAGATAATTGAAAAAATCAATGAAACAAAAAGCTGGTTCTTCGAAAGAATAAACAAGATCGATGGTCCCCTAGCTAGACTGACCAAGAAAAAACGAGAAAAAAAACAAATAAGCATAATCAGAAACACAAAAGATGAAGTCACATCTGACCCTGAAGAAATACAAAAGATCATTAGAGACTACTATGTACACTTGTATGGAAACAAACTTGAAAACCACAAGGAAATGGAGGACTTTCTGACATCACACAATCTACCTAGGTTGGAACAAGAAGAAATTGAGTCCCTAAATAGACCAATTACAATCAAGGAAATCGACTACGTAATAAGAAAACTTCCTACAAAAAAAAGCCCTGGTCCAGATGGCTTTCCAGCAGAATTCTACAAGACATTCAAGGAGGAGCTGATACCAATCCTACTGAAGGTATTCCAGGCGATAGAAAAAGATGGAACTCTCCCCAAATCATTTTATGAAGCCAACATCACACTGATACCCAAGCCAGGTAAAGATCCAACAAAGAAAGAGAACTACAGGCCAATATCTTTGATGAACATAGATGCTAAAATTCTTAACAAAATCCTAGCAAACAGGATTCAACAATACATCTCAAAAATCATTCACCATGACCAAGTAGGCTTCATTCCTGGCATGCAAGGCTGGTTCAACATTCGTAAAACCATAAATGTAATTAAATACATCAACAGATGTCAAAACAAAAACCACATGATCATATCATTAGATGCAGAAAAAGCTTTTGATAAAATTCAGCACCCCTTCTTGATAAAAACCCTTGAACATCTAGGCATACGGGGAACATACCTCAAAATAATAAAAGCCATCTACGAGAAACCTACAGCCTGCATACTCCTAAATGGACAAAAATTGGAACCAATTCCCCTGAAAACTGGAACTAGACAAGGATGCCCACTCTCTCCCCTCCTGTTCAACATAGTATTGGAAGTTCTGGCTAGAGCAATCAGAGAAGACGAGGCAATCAGAGGTATTCAAATAGGAAAAGAGGAAGTCAAGTTATCTCTCTATGCAGATGATATGATGGTGTACCTTGAAAACCCAAGAGAGTCTGTTAAAGGCCTTCTTACATTGATAAAGGCCTTTGGCAAAGTCTCAGGATACAAAATAAATGTACAAAAGACAATCGCATTTCTCTACACCAATAATAAACAAACAGAAACCCAAATAAAAAACACAATTCCATTCACAATAGCCACAAAAACAATGAAATACCTTGGCATCTTCCTAACCAGAGACGTGAAAGACCTTTACAATGCAAATTACAAAACACTGCTCAAAGAAATCAAAGCTGACATGAACAAGTGGAAAAATATCCCATGCTCATGGATCGGAAGAATCAACATTGTGAAGATGTCCATCTTACCTAAGGCAATCTACAAATTCAATGCAATACCCATTAAATTACCAATAACATTCTTCTCTGACCTAGAAAAAACAACACAGGAATTCATATGGAAACACAAACGTCCAAGAATAGCCAGAACAATCCTCAGCAAAAAAAACAAAGCAGGTGGTATCACAATACCAGACTTCAAACTTTACTATAAAGCTACAATCATCAAAACAGCTTGGTATTGGTACAAGAACAGGCATATAGATCAATGGAACAGAATTGAGATTCCAGAAGCAAAACCTCAATTCCTCAACCAACTCATCTTCGACAAAGCCCCCACCACCTACCAATGGGGTGAGGAGAACCTATTCAGTAAATGGTGCTGGGAAAACTGGTTGACCACATGTAGAAGATTGAAACAGGACCCCTACCTATCCCCATGCACAAAGGTTAACTCCAAATGGATCAGAGACCTAAATGTAAAACCTCAAACCATAAGAACATTAGAAAAGGAAGGAAATACTCTCATGGAAATTGGAACGGGCATCCAATTCCTGTACAAAACCCGAAACCCACAGGACTTAAGAGAGAAGATAGACAAATGGGACCTTATTAAACTGACAAGCTTCTGCAGAGCCAAAGAAACCATCAAGAGAGTAGGGAGACAGCCTACAGACTGGGAAAAAGTATTTGCCAACTCTAGGTCTGACAAAGGCTTAACATCCTGGATCTACAAGGAACTGAAACGTACTGAAAAGAAGAAAACAAACAACCCCATTATAAAATGGGCAAAAGATATGAACAGACACTTCACAAAAGAAGACATTCGAGCAGCCAACAAACACATGAAGAAATGCTCAACCTCACTAATCATCAGGGAGATGCAAATCAAAACCACACTGAGATATCACCTAACTCCAGTCAGAATGGCAATTATCAACAACTCAAAAAATAACAGCTGCTGGAGAGGCTGTGGTGAAAAGGGAACACTTCTACACTGTTGGTGGGAGTGTAAGCTAGTGCAACCTCTGTGGAAAGCAGTGTGGCGATTCCTGAAAGCTCTAAATATTGACCTTCCTTATGACTCTGCAATCCCCCTACTGGGAATATACCCTGAAGAACACAAATCACTCTATAAAAAAGATACCTGTACACGTATGTTTATCGCAGCGTTATTCACAATAGCAAGAACCTGGAAACAACCATGCTGCCCATCAAAAGAGGACTGGATTAAAAAAATGTGGTACATATACACGATGGAATACTACGCAGCCATGAAAAAGAACAAAATCATGGATTTCGCAGCTACCTGGATGGAACTAGAGTCTATAATACTGAGTGACCTCTCACAGAAACAAAGATCAGAATATCACATGTTTTCACTCATATAATGGACCTTGAACATCCAATGTAATACTATAAGAAAATGACTGATGGTACTGGGAAATTATGGTGGGGGGATGGGATTAACAGTAGCTAATATCTATCTGGGACTGGGAAAACACCTCTTATCAATAGGGTGCCTGAATGAAACGTAATTGTACACCTAACCCTTACCTGTACCCTACAAAACGATAATAAAAAATACTGATTATTAAAAAAAAAAAAAAAAAATATATATATTTTGTACTCTTCTTACTTATATAATTGCTGAAGGAAAGTGTATTTTAATTTTTTATTTCTTTTTCTGTATATATGTGTTTTTCTGTACCATTAAGATTTTATATGTGTCTTGATTTTTCTGTCTGTATATGACTTAAGTAGATAATACTCTTTATATTGATTGGTGCTTTCAGAGTTTCTTGGATCTGAAGTGTAGTGTCTTTTATTAATTTGGGAAAAAATATTTTCTTTTATTTCTTTAAATTACACATGTCCTCTTCTTACTCTCTTGTTTTCTGGGATTCTCATTACACATATATTAGAAAGTTTGTTATTGTCCAATAGCTCTCTAATGCTCTGTTGTGCTTTATTTACTCTTTTTCTTTTTTTTGTTTGTTTTAGCTTAGGAAATCCTATTGACTTATCTTCAATATCACAAATTCTTTCCTTGGGTATGTCAAATCTACTGGCAAGACAGTTGAAGGCTTTCTTTACCGCAATTACTATGTGTTCCATTTCTAATGTATCTAATTGATTTTTGCCTGAAATTAGCCTGCTAATGATGGATATTGTCTGTGTTTTCCAGTGGACTTTTAATATAGTAATGATATTCATTTTAAATTCTCTGTATAATAGTTTTAATATCTGTGTCATGTCTGATTCTGGTTCTTTTGACTGCTTTGTCTCTTGATAGTTTTTTCCCCTTGTTTTCTCATCTCATATGTTTTATAACTATTTGCTGAAGCTGGACAGTTTGTGCAAAACGATAGATATAAAATAATTTCTAAATTTAGGAATGGACATGCTTTTACTTTTGGTAGGCCTTCAGTGTGGAAGTTTGAATTAACCTAGTCAGAAGTTATGCTGGACTTGGATTTGTTATGTTTGCCCTTAGTGTACCACTGACTTCCACTTCCTTTGATGATAGTTGTGTTTAGGTTGAAGATTGGTTTGCTGGATGGTTTTTCTCAAAGTCTGCTTCACTCCCGTTGTCTTTTCTTTCCCCTGCATCTCAGACAAGGTCTCTACATATTTTTGTAACTCCCAAAACTGTTTTCCACTATGAAATGTCACAAAAGAGCCGGGTTTGGTGGCTCAGCCTGTAATCTCTCGCCTTTGGGAGGCTGAGGTGAGTGAATTGCCTGAGCCCACGGGTTCGAGACCCGCCTGGGCAACTTGGCGAGACCTCATCTCTACAATAAATCAAAACGAGCCGGGTGTGGTAGCACGTGCCAGTAGTTCCAGCTACTGGGAAAGCTGAGGCAGAAGGATCACCGGAGCCCAGCAGGTCGAGGCTGCGGTGGCCGGGAGCATGCCACTGCACTCCAGTCTGGGCGACAGAGTGAGACTCCAACTCAAAAAAAAAATAAATGTCACAAAAAACTTTTCAGCCTGGGAATGTGTTGTGGGAGGGGTACTGTTGGCCTAAGTAAGACAGTTTTAGGCAAATGCTATGTTCCTAGACTTCAGAAGTGTAGTTATCTCAGTGTTCTTGTGTTCTGAGAAAGAGTAAAATTTTGTTTGTTTATTTGTTTTCAATGCTTTTATCTTCAACTGCAATGGTTGTTCAGCACTTCCCTATGACACTTCTTCCAGAAGCTTAAAGCTTCTCTTCCAAGAAGAGTTAGGGGAAAGAGATATAAGTGGGGCTTCCTGCCTTTCTTCAGTGGCTGCTGTCCCTCTCCCCCTGTTCAATAAATACTTTACCAGAGGTTTTTTTTGTGTGTGTAGTTGTTTTCTCGTGTGTGTGTGTGTGTGCGCGTGCGCGCGTGCATGCGCGAGTGCTTGTGCAAATGTGCACACTTCCAGTGAGGTCCAGGAAAAGAGCCTAGTTTGCTATGGATGCAATTTTTTTTTTAATTCTGGCCCAAATGGTTTCTATGATGAGACTGTACAAGTGACTGAACATTTCTTTTATATCTGTAGCTAACTAAACCACACTCTCTTTACTAATTTGTTACCAGGTAAGCAAATGCTAGTTTACCCTCTTTCCCCATAGAAATATTTTGAGTTAGTTGTATTCCTGTAATCTCAACCCTCTGGTTAATTCAAGAAAAGTTGTACATTTGCAATTTGCCCAATTCATTCTTGTTATTATAAAAGTGGTTATAGTATTTACTTCCAATTATGTGTCTCCCAAGTAGAAACTAGAGGTCCTTACAACCTAATTTCAAGTTGTTTAGCAAACATATGAAAAAAAAGAAGGAAAATACATGAAAAAGAGGGGGAAAGAGAGAAAGATAGTAAGAGAGAAAAAGATAGAGTACAAATGTAGCAAACATTAAAAACTCATGAATCTAGGTGGAGTATGGGTATTTATAATTCTTTTCTTTCCATTTTTGTGTTGAAACATATGTAGTGCTCAGTTAATTACTTTAAGTTCAAAATGAAATTTAAGATGAAATCTGTTGAATGATAGTATTATTTTTATCATTATTTTAACCAACTTGGGTGAATCAAGCTTTTTCCCTTCTTAGTTTAACATTGTCACACTAAGATACTACTCCTCTGTTTTTAAATTCCAGGTTTACTGAATATTTTATTTACTTATTTCTCAGCAATGTTTTAAATAGAACAGAAATTTTTTGCATAAGTTCATCACTCATTGAAGGTGTCAGCTGATTGCAAAAGATTTGGAATCAGAAAAAAATTGGTTTAAGTGCAATCATATTCATTTCACAAATGTTTATGGAGATCCTACAATGTTCTATTGATTTTATTAGAGACTTTGGAGAGAGCAGCAACTCTGCTGCCTATTAGTCCTTTGAACTTGTATAACTTTATATTGTCTTAGCTTTGTTCTCCACCTCTGTGAAGTGTGAATAGCAATACCTACTTCACTTGCGAGGGTTAAATTCCCTGTTATATGCTAAATTGCTTTGTGACTCATAAGCAAATTATTCAAAAGCATATTAAGATAGTTCTGTTCTAGTTGCTTATTTTTATTCATTTGTTAGAAATTTTTTTTCTTTTTCCTCTGCGTTTTTATAATGTCATTGGCCTTAGTTTCTTACTTTGTTTTATTACGACTGCTTACAATGTTATAGTCATTTACAGCTTCATGTTAATCAAAATCATGAATTTCAGCAAAGGCAACAGTCCCTGCCTAGTCTGTGACCTTTTTTCCCTTTGATCCAGGCATCTGAAAGCTTTTTATACATTCTAATTCTCTTCCATTTTAATAGCTTTGTGAAGCAATACTATTTTCTTTGACTGATAAGATCATTGAAGGTGACCTGATTTTCTCCAGAGATGTACAATGAATAAAACACATTCCCCCCACATACTCATCCATACTCCATGAAGAGAGAAAAATCTTGGTGTTGCTCTCTCTCTCTAAAGGTCATATGAAAAGGAATTGACTTCTCAGATACTGTGATTATGCATGCATCATCAAATTATGCAAGTTGATTTATTTATTATTTCAAATCTTAACTTTTTAATTTCATCCGTTTACATAAAATTGAATAGCAAAAATAGTAAAACAAATATAACATATTTTTGTTTTTGTATTTTTAATGAGCTCTGATAATACAAATGCCTTAATTTGAAGGGTACATCTTGTTGATACACAATACTATATATGTTTCCATGTATTTGCATGCATATATGTCTGCAGATATTACATATAAGCAGTTTTGAGTTTCCAAGGTGACCTCCTTCTATCCAGGTATGTGTCCTGTGCATAGGATATGCTATCTTTGTGACTTGTTTGTGTCACATTAATGACTCATGGCTTAAACAGCTAGGCAGGCTATTCATGGGTGTGGAAAATTGGTATTTGAGAGCATTTTATTCTGCTCAGTGAAGCTTGTTCTTTATAAAGAATCCAAACAGTAATAATATTTACAAAAACTACTGAATAGAATATTCAATGTGTATCTCTGCCACACACGGTATGTTTCCATACACTCCATCCTAAAACACTTCCTCTGTCCACCATTACCCCACTGCCAAAACCTCTATCCTCACACAATCATCACAGAACATTTTTTTCTTTAGTTCAGGGCTGTGCTCACCACACCCCCATCCTTCTTTTGTTCAAGGCTTTATGCTTTTTAGGCACTCAATATATATTGAATTATTTCTGACATTTATATATATGTATATATTTACTCTACTAATATTTCCTAAACTATTTCTAGCTACTCTTCTAAATGATTTGTTTGGGAATGGTAAAAGAATCTCCTTGCTGCTTTATTCCAATATTCCAGGGAGACAAATACAACTAGCTCAGCATCCCTATATACTAACTTTTAGTAATTTTATTTTCCCATCAGAATTAGAGTCTGATGATGAGCGTCTTTGTTCTGTAGATTTTAAGGAGATTTTAGTTAACTTACTTTCCACATAGAATCCTAGAAAAGTGAATCATGAAGACCAGGGTGCTGTTCTTGAAGTTACTATAGAACTATAGCTACCCTGTAGTTTATTTTGAGAAAGTCCTGTAGATGATATTCTAATTTAAAATAGTAGTATCATCCTGAGCAAGTATGGCAAATATGTAATTACAATGAATATTCTTTTGGTTTAAAAGACAGGATTAATCAGCATTTTGATTTAAAATGAAGGAAATCACTCACTCATATTCTATTGCCATTTTCCTGAGCTTTTTTGTTTTGTTTTTAACTTCAGAAATATAACTCATACACAAAGTGTGCATATACTTTTAACACATATTACACATTTCACGAGTAAAATAACAGAAAATTGATGAAACATGCCTGACTGCCCATGATATAAAATTATATTTTAGCTCTAGCTATAAAAGTGTAGTCCAATTGAAATGTTTATCATGCATCTATACATATTTTTCTTCCATACAAAATGATGGTACATGAACAATTTAATTTCTTTTTTTAAAAACAATCCTAGAGAGATATATTCTATTTGTTTTCAACAGATAAATCTAAATATCAGCTCTATAAGAGTTCAGGTGATTATATAAAATGTATTGTCTCAAATGATTTTTTTTTATTTTAATCATATTATTGACTTAATTTGCTGAAGAGCAATGGTGTAATTTTACAAGCATTGCTTCTGTTTTTTCCTTTCATATGTGAGTTAAAGTTGTGGTTTTTTTTAAAGGCCAAGGTGAACTATCCTGTACACATAGGCACAAAATTTAAAAGACATCATATAATGCTGCTGACTTCATACTGAAATGTATAGTTTTCAAAAACATAGAATTCATTCTAATATCAAGATTGTTATCAGAAAAAAATATATATAGTAAAATAAAAAATCAGAGACGAAAAACAAAGACACCCATTAAACTGAAGATACCATGTGCCAAACTATTCTATTAAAAGACAATACTATTCATTCAAATAAATACCACAGTTTAATATCTATTATAGAGCAATTAGTGATTCTTATTATGTGAAAAATATGCATATCAAATTTTAAATTAAAAAAGAAGTCAGCCGGGCTCAGTGGCTCAGCCTGTAATCCCGCGCCTTTGGGAAGCTGAGGTGAATGAATTGCCTGAGCCCGCGGGTTCGAGACCCACCTGGGCAGCGAGACCTCATATCTACAATAAAACAAAAATCAGCCGGGCGTGGTAGTGCATGCCTGTAATTCCGGCTACTTGGAAGGCTGAGGCAGAAGGATCACCGGAGCCCAGCAGGTCGAGGCTGCGGTGGCCGGGAGCAGCCACTGCACTCCAGTCTGGGCGACAGAGTGGAAAAATAAATAAATAAATAAATAAAAATAAAAAAGAAGTGGATTGATTAGAGACTAGAGTAAACAAACTCTTGGCCATGACCATATTTCATTTTCCAACATTAGTTAAGTGCTATACTTTCACGAAGACCAATATTATACTGATCGTACAAAATATGCAAATGAATTTCACAT